>CM053514.1:48878066-48918624 GCA_028627145.1 Eidolon dupreanum | reverse complement strand
ACACCCAGGGTTCTGACCTGTGGTAGCTCTTCTGCGCAGATCCCATGCTCAGACATGCTGGTGTGCAGTTTGGGTGTTGTCTTTTTTTTTTTTTTTTTTGAGTTTTAGATGTTCAGCTTATTGTTGTTTCAAGAAGAGAGATCTGGGGATGTCTCTCACTCTTCCATGTTTCTCCAAACTCTCACAAATTCATTTTTAAAAAACATCACATTCAAAAGCTTCATCAAGCTTATATCTTGATCCTCAGATCATAAACTTTGCTAGTCTAAATAAAATATACAGAACACATTTTCATCTGTTCACTTAGCCTACAATTTATTAACAAAAGTTTTTAGAAATAGAAAATTTCAAATTTTTCCTGCCAATTTGAAATAAAGAAATAAATACTAAGAATAAAGCCTTTGGAAAGATAAACAACAGTGTCTCAAGAACTTTTGAAATAAACTCTTATAATGAGCTCCAGACAACTAGCATAAGTTTTGGGGATTGTGACAAGAGGAGATAAGAGAATCAGAGAATGTCAAGTTCAGAAGCAACCCTCAAAGATGTCTAAACTAACCTTCCTTTGAAGTCTGAATCCTTTCCACATTTCACCAGGTGTTCATTAAGCCAACCTACTGATTGATCAAGAGTTCACTGCTCACCGAGGCAGCCAATTCCCTCTTAGAATAATAGAAAGCTTTTCTTTATTTTGAGCTAAAACATGACTCTCTATCACTTCCCCCCAGTGGTCACTTAGAACAAATCCAATTCATTTCTTTTTGGTCTTCTCCGACAGGATGAGCCATCAAAAATTGTAGTCTCATGGAGTCTTCTCATTTACATCCTACAGTCTTTCAACAATCCTGTTTAATATGCAGTTAATATTTCTCTTAAAGTGAGGAACCCATAAAAGAACACTATGTTGCTAGGCATGGCTCAAACCAGAAAGAGCAAAGCAGAACTTTCCATCCTCATTCTAGATACTACACATCTATTCACTACTGCCCAAGATTACACTCATTGTTTTCATGGCTATGTCACACATATTTATTCAAACCAAGCTTTATGTTAACTAAAACTTTAAAGTCTTAATTCTTAATTTACTCAATAAATATTTATAGAATGCTACTACAAGGATATTGTAATGCTTGCAACAATATGAAAAACCAGTTAGATAAGATTCTGGGCCCCAGTCTACTTTATCCAGCTATAGATGTGTGGCAAGAACACTTGTGGAGCTATTCAATTTTTATAATAAGATAACTATCTCACTACTTGCTGGTCACAGTTCCAAAGCATATGGATGTTTCTTCAGCCAGCAATTTAGAATACCAGCACTACAAGTTATCCAGCTCCCCTCCAAATACCTACTGAGAAATGTTTAAGGATATTATGTCTAAGGCCTTATAAATTCTATTTTTGGTTAATGTGGGATCATCAGAAAGCTATATATTAGGAAACCACCACAAAACGCCCTTCTGGTCACCTTCAGTAAATTGCATTCAATGCTTTGTCCTAATCTTTAACAGAAGATTGTTGAAAGAGTAATTATATGAATATCTCAATGCATTGTTGTTTTAAAACTGAGGATATTGTTTATTTTGTTACTCAAGTCTCTTTCACTGCTAGAAAAGACTTTGTTTTCTCTCAGAAATTGGATGTTTCTATGATTTTAAAAAGGTGAATCATCAGACTAGTTTCATAAATTTTTTGTAAAAAAAGTAAGTTTTAGAAAAAGAAAGATAAGTCTATAACAAATAATGAGAAAAAAAGTTATTTAATACATGATCAAATAGCAAGAAATATTTGTTTTCCCACTTCAACAATGATTGAAAAGGGGTCAATGAGAGCAAAACAGATAATTCTAATTGGATCTTATTAAATGCCTATTGTTAATTAAGTTAATATTGTTATTCAGTTGTACCTATTTTTCCCCTTCCCAAATAATTAGCCTAAAACTTATTTTCTCCAATGACAAAGATTCTAAGATCTGGTGAACCTAAGAACCATCTGATAAATTTTTTCAAAATTTCCATTTTTAAATAAATTCCAGCATGTAATCAGGATACAAGTGAACCACAGAACACATTTTGAGAATATTCTTCCAGGACCAATTTTCGGATCACTTGAATCAACTATCACTCATCCCTAGGCCCTTTGCTGTCTCCCTAGATCCCTTTTAAAGCCTGGTGATCAGAGGTAAGTAGAGTATCTCACTAAGGGTCCTACTAAAGCAGAGCAGATAAAAAAATTATATCCCTGCTCTTATATAGCATATCACATTCACTTTGATACATACTAGTGCTGGCAGGCATGCTCACAAAAGCAGTGCTTCACTTGGACTGTCAGATTGAGGTTAGCTACTGATTTTGACTCTCCTGAGAAATAAGAACTTAAAATGCATTAAAATGGTCCAAATCACAATCAAATGAAACTGCAAAAGCATTGTATGGTACTTTTTCCTCAAATGAACCAGTTGCAGTCATTTTTTTAAATGTCACCTATTTTACTTTTAAAATAAAAAATTTTCCTTTAAATAGAAAATCTGGCAACCTCTTTGAGTAAAACTATTCTTTCATAAAGTAAGATCTTTTTATCAAATATTTTAAATTATTTATGAAGATTTTTAATGCAAGCTTTACAATATCTATAGACAAGTAGCCTGTTGTCATAATAAACTCAGAGAACAGATTTATAAATAATCAAAATATTGCAGGCAAAAGTAAAGAAACTGTACTATTGTGCCCCAGTTCACCATTTCATAGATAAACCATTTCATGACACAGAAAATTGTGCTGTACCAGAAAGCTCTCTACCTAGACCATCTATATAATTTAGCAAAAGAAATAGATTTAAAAACTAAAAGTGCCCAATCACCATATGTCAATTGAAAATTCACAAAAAAATGTCTACACAAAAAGTTCAGATACCCATCCAAGTTTCCAAGATCAATTTAAAAGTCACCATTCTCCAGGTATTGATTACCTATAAAAACTCTAGCCTTATACATTCTATTATGTCTAAATTGGCTCTAGATAAAAGGCATTATCAAATGAACAAATTGAGATATCCAAAGTAGAAATTCAAGGTCTGAAAAAATGGGTGATTTTACTCAGAAAATGACCAGATAGAAATGTTGTTATAAGCCTTTAGAATCAAGGGAAATCAAGCTAAGACTACTTGGAAAATCATTCACTCTCCTATGCTATATATTTGCATTTTCTAGATGATATGTTTCTAATTTTATGAAATTCATGCTCTCTGTCTCCATGGATACAAGCTTTTACTCATAATGAGTGCCTGCCTGGTCTACACAGAAGAATTAATATCTCCTTATACTGCATACGCTAAATTGTTAATAACCTCTCTATACTTTTGCAGTGACCACTTTAAGTTTTTGACCTTTAAGCAAAGATTTTCAAAAGGTTCTTTTGACTGCTTTTCTTTCCTTTTGAATTTTGTATATTATATGGCCTGCAGTGGTTTCACAATAGTTAACATTTGCCAACACATCACAATTTATATTCTTTGAAATGTAACATTTATGCTCATCAGTAAGTTCTTTGACATGTAACATCTATGCTTCTGAGCCTAGGTCAGACATACTTTAATTTTAAATTTAAAGAATTTTTTGTACACATTTACTATATATTTATCTAAGTCACAATCAATATATAAATCAGAGAATATTAGTAATCACTCATTCACCAAACTAGGGCCTGGAGGAAAGTATATAAACACCAACAATTTCTCAGTGACTCATCACAATTAAGTTTCCTAGGCAGTACTAGAGCACCTTATTTAAAAAAAAAATAGCATTTGATCCTATAGACATTTTACATATGAAAATATATGGGCAATGATTAAGAGTATAGCTTTTGTTAGACTTCCTGGATTCGTATCCTGACTCTACCACTGATTTGTTATATAACCCTAGAAAATTACTTAATTGTGTCTTAGTTTCCTCCTCTATGACAAAGAACGATAATTGTATTTGCCTCATGAGATCATTTTAAGAAGTAAAGGGACTTACATTAATGTGTGAAATAGTTCCTCTACTATTAGTCATAGAGCACATATTAGTCACTATTTGTTTGTTAAATGTAAATTGATCAATCAGTTTTATCCCATGTGTCATAAAATCATGATTTTTAAAAAAATCTTGGGGAGTTCGAGTCAAGATAACAGAGTAGGTAAACGCTGTACTTGCTTTCTCTCACAATCACATTAAAATTGCAACTAAACTGCAGAACAGCCATCCTACAATTAGGGACACACAGAAGAGGCCTCTTGGAGACCGCTAGGATGGGAAAGAACATGAAATGGGCAGGTCCCACACCTACATGTGGTGGTTGAGAATCTGGAGAAATATCTCAACTGCAGAGATCCCCTCAGAGGAGCAAGGAGTCCTGGCCCCACACCAGGCTACCCAGCCCAGGGTTCCAGTGCTAGGAAGAGAAGTCCCCTATATTGTTGTAGATTCAAGGTACCGAGGTAAGGGGTACAAGGCTGAGGCAATTGGAAAAAAAATGCAGGGAGCCATAGGCAAATGCAAAATAGCCCTTTTTTCCAGCAAGGGCACAGCCTGCCTCGCAGGGTGGCAGTGTCATTTTATACACAGGTTAACAATAGTAGCACACTGCCAGATTACAGAAGCCTACACATGGTCACATAACGGCAGTCACAGAGTTACATAAATACTGAGTCACTTCCTCCTAGAAGCTTCTAAGGGTGTCGAGAGGGAGCCTGACTATAGCCACCTTTCTTTTTCCTCACACTCCACCCCTTAAGGGTTCCTCCCTTACACCTATGTAGGCTTAGTAAGTGATCACTGCAGGAGGGGAGAGCTACTCACAATCCACAACAACAATACAGGGAACAACAACATGCCACTAGGAGGCAGGCTTCACCTCCTAGGAGAGCTAACCAGAGCTAAGTGAACATTAGACTTGCCCACCACTCCTGCAAAAGATCTCCAGTGAGCTGCTGGACTTCCTGTATTTTTGGGAGAGACCTACCAAGGCTAGTGAGATGTTGTGCTGGTGGTCCAGGATGTAAATACAACATTTAGTGTGGAGGACGGCACAAGCGTCCCCTTGGGCAGCAGTTAAGATGTCCAAAGCCATATGATTTTGCGATACTACTTTTCTAATTCGATCTATTTCATCAGTTATCAGACTAAGGACTTTATGAGTATAATTCAAGTCTTGAGCAGTATGTTCCACCAAAGCTGTCACTTGAATTTCAACTACCACATCACCTGCCACAGGCAGAAAGATGGCTAAGGGATAATACCACCATGGGTCCATTTAGTGCAGACATATTGCAAATAATAAACATCCCAAATTTGTGGGGTGCTGTAGGAGTACCTGCCACACAGTTGCTAGCATATATGGACATTCCCAAGTATAGTGACCTGTCCAATTCGAGGGAATATAGGGCCATCCATGGGCCCCACATACCCACAGATTTCTTGGGGGCAAAGTCATAGTTGGGTAGGTGCTGGCATACTTTTGTCCTGCCCACCAATGCATGGTGGATGAAATAGTAGTTATATTTTGGCATAGGGGACGTGACACCCACCCTAACGGTCAGGACCCTGTGTTTCTTTCAATACAATGGGGTATATCTCTTTTACTTCTATCCCTTCACTAGTCAGCCATGACCATCCATCATGTACTGAGTACCCCAGTAAGGGTTTGTCCAGCTCATGCCAAGTTCTTCTTTGTGTATCCACTCAAGTATGGATGATGGTCTAATTAGGTGACTGGGGTCCCCAGCAGGTCAGCCAATCTCATGCTTTGACATTAGCTGTGACATTAGCTGCATGTATATGCCAGGGCAATCCTGCAGAGGTGCTGGTAGGAAGCTCTGCACAGACCCTACAGTGTGACACGTTTGCAATCGTAGCATAAATATGTGCCCAATCAACCACGGTATATAGAAGATAGTCTCACAACTTCTCAAAACTATAAATTTGTCTTATCCAGGCATTCTTAAACTGTTCCTGTAATCCCAGCAATGTAAGAAAATTTGAATCACTCTGTGCCTATGGGTGAGGTTCCTCTGAATCCCTGGACACCACAAATTTGTGTATGTGATTAATTCCTACAGATTACTAAGGTCCATTGATGGAAGTCTGGGCCACATCTGCAATGGGCTCTAGATGATGTCTAGAACCATGTCAAAATGACCTTTTTGCATCTTGCCCATACATCTCTGTAAAATGCTGTCACTGGAGTGTTTAGACTCAGGAGGAATTTTTTCTGCAACAGCTGAATAGCTCTGTAAAGTATGACTTATCTCCTCCTGTTAGCCTAATGATTAGTTAGCTCTACTCTGATGATCTCAATGATGAATGTCCTATTATTGATGGGAAATACTAACTCTGGATTGGTCTTTTTTTTAATTGTGAGGCTCCAGTAAAATGTCTCCAATCGCCTGGCTTGGCTCAATTGTCTGGGTTTTATGAATTCCCTGACACACACTAGTCACTGCAGAATCCTGATGTCTGCCTATTCTGCTGTCTCTAATGGATTCCAGAAGTCCCTTCCTTCAGAGCCTAGCAATGACTTGCTTCTAATTGTTATAAGTGGAAGCCAGTTCTCCATTCTTTTCTGAAGCCATTTCTTGGTAACAACTGACTTGGGAAATTTTTCCTTCCACTGCTCAGGTGACTGATGTTTTTGTGTCTCTAAGTATTATCTCTATTTTGGTAAAGAATGTGTAGGCTTACATCCTCTTAAATTGAAATATTAAATTCTAGATTTAATAACCCCCAACACTAAGCACCAAAAGAGGAAATATATAGAAGCCTGCAGAAGCATTCAGATGCCTTAAAGGGAAAATGAAATGTAGCACTACTTTAGAAGAATTATGCTTCATGTTGCTACCAGAGATGATCACAGGCAGAACTTGTAGCTGGCAGATGCTGGGCACAGAAGAAGCTGCCCATCTTTCTAGCACTGCTAATGAAATGATCGTCATTTTTAGAAGAGGGGCTATACGTGTACAACACAGTGGTCATTGTCTTGGTCAGTGATCTAGACAAAATATCTAAATCTGAGTTACCTCTAGGAAATCATAGTTCATTAAGACAGTTTTCAGGCACGTTAAAAAGCAGATTCAGTTCAAAGAGAGAGGAGGAGATTATTATACTAATTATATTCCAGAAATTCATCTCTGCCAATACATCACTTAATACTACCACCCCTGCATTGACATTCCCAATCACAATATACATCATAAACTTATGAAAACCATTTAAATGGTCCTTGACTAATAAATTAAAGACAAATTTGAAAAATAACGAACATGATTTTTGAAGCCATCTGTCAAAATAGAGTTCCTTCATCTATGGAGTATAAGCAAATGAGTTCTAAGTAGGAGTTGTGAGAAGAATAATGTTTATTCTCTTCAGACAGTGGACCTTACTGAAGCCAAGGAGGTAAGGTAAAAATCGTGGTACCATCTTCAACACTGTGTGGAGTACCATGTTTCAGGGGTAATACAAAAATATTTCCATCTGTTTTGCAAGCTCTGCAATTAATTACCCCATAACAATTTACCAAAAGTAATACATTCCTCTGAGCCCATAGTCTCAATTCCTATAATTCCCTTTGCCTTTGCTGCAATTTATGGAGAATGCAGTACAGGGTTACAGATTAGCTGCTGTAATTAGAAGTAGACTTCAAAAGAAATTAAGAGTGTTTGTTTCTTTGTTCATTAGGTTTTGTCGTGGTAGTCCTAGAGATCATTCTAGCTAAATTATTTCTTAAAGCTATGTGCCCATCTAGACCCTCTCAACCACATTTTCAAAAATCCTTTGGACCCAATATGATGAATCAGTAATGTGACACCAGCTGAGGGGAGAATATGTTTTAAACATAAATGTAACCACCAGTAGGTATAAAATAATTAAACACTAAAAGCCTGTCAAGGTAATAACTAGATGGCTTCATACCACAACTACTTCAGCTTTTGAGTAATAGGGAAATATTTTCCAGTCAGCCCTCAACCTTAAGCCTAGAAAACCTAAAATGCTTCTGCATCCAAAGTTTCCACAGGCATTTTCTATTTACCATGTTTGTCTGCAGAAGAGCATATTTACAATGGGGACACAAACTGGAGATCCCATATTTTATAAATTTGATAATAGCAAAGAATAATGATAGATAATATTTAATGAGGGCTCACTACTAGCCAGCAACTAATTCCAGGAATTAACTAATTTAATACCTCATTATATGCATGTAAAATAAGTACTGTTATAGCTCATTTTGTAGATGGATAAGGTGAGTCTTAGAATAGTTTTCTAACTTGTCTCTTGTCATACAGTTAGTAAGCACCAGAGTTAGGATTCTAAGCATGCAGTCTGACCTCAGATACTCTTTGAATCACTAACAGGGAACATAAATACAAATAAAGGACAATTGATAGGTATTGAACTTTGGTAACTTTCTTGATTACTTTAGAAAGATTTCATTTAATCCTCATACAATATATTTTGTAAAAGGCAAATAAGTCTCAGAAAGATTAAGTTACTACTCAATTCCACAAAACTAGCAAGAGAAATATCTAATATTCCATATCCTATATCACACCAACTCTGTAATTCAAAGACTAAACTGAGTGGCAGTTATAGAAATAGAGATCTCACTTGAATCTGCATTTCAGTGCTATTATAAGAAAGTGACCAGTGGAGCCTGTCTAGCAGGGATGCTGATAGGATAGAGAAGGAATCTGAGATAACATAAAACCAGCATAAGCAAGGAGCAATAGGCTCTAAACCATTAAGACACTACAGTGCTGGGGTGTTAGTGTGTATGTACACAGAAGCATATCTGTGAACTCTTTGCTGTTTGGTTTCATTCTGTTTTTAATGACCCCCTTTATTTTCATGATAAAATATTGGGTGGTTCTCAACTGTGGATAATATACACCACCAGAGTGTTTGGCATTGTATGAGGGCGGTTGATTGTCTTCATGACTGGGGATCCTATTGTCATTTATTGGCCATTGACTAGAGATACAAAACACCCCCAAAATATTGTGTCTGCACAACAAAACACTGTCCCATCAAAAATGCCAATACTGCTCATCCAACATTAATACTTAAAGGAAACCATTTAGGTATTGTTAAGAAAAAAAAAAAATACACGATTCAGGTGAACTTAATCATTTGTTGTCAAGATTCTAGTGCCCCAAGTGGGCAGAGTTACTAAATAGGGACTGTTGTAGATACAAAGTATGTTTCTGTTTAAGATGCTACTGTGTCTTACACATACATAGATGTAAAGTCTTGCTATTAATACTATGGGAAAATATGTAAGACCCAGATTCTGCATGAAGACTCAAAATAACCTCAGTCTCAATACCTTCATAGTTTAAGCCAAAAGAAAACTTCCTACTTATAAAGTATTTCCTACTATGAACAGTATAATGGTGACTAAATATAATCAAATTCTTATACTAACCTCATTCATTCACTCATTCATCTATTCACAAAATACCTACAAAGTATTGATCATGCTAGACACTGTTCTAGTAGCTGGGAAGTCACTATAATAAAACAGGGACATCTCCTGCCAATCATGGAATTTTCATGACTGTATTTTTTATCTACTACACATATATACAAATACATACATAATTTCAGTTAGTAATAGACACTATGCAGACAAAATAAGGCAAGGAGGTGGATAGAGAGTAATGGGAGAGATATCTTTTATGAGGTGCACAGGAAAGGAAGTGACATTTGAGCAGAGGCCTGAGTGATGTTGAGAAAACAGTCATGCACATGTCTGTGGGAAAACTGTTACTGGCAAAGAGAACAGCAAAAACAAAGTCAATAGAAAACAATAAAATTGGCATGTAAGAAACAGCAAAAAGGTGTGATTGGAATGGAATGAGCATGGAGGACATTACAAGAGGCAGGCAGAGGCAAGAATGTTTAGTGCTTTGTGGGTCTTGATAAGGAGCTTGGACTTCTGCTCAATGTGATGGAACTAGAGAGTTTTAAGTACAAAAATAAATGGTCTGATTTTTTTAAATCACTAATTAGGATAGTAAGAAGACAAAACTCAGAACTAGGATACCATACTACTTGAGAAACTAGGACTATGATAACACACACAAATCATGAATCAGATATAGCAATACCTTCGATAAATTGCCTGATTGGAGTGGGTGCTGGTTAGGAGAAGTTAGCCAATTTTATTTTAAAACTATGTGGAGCCAAAACATCCCTGCACAAACTTCTGCCACACTTTTCTATATGGGCCAGGTCATTAATTGATCTCTTAATATAATAATTTTTTAAAAGCACTTTGCCCTCTTCAGCCTCTTCAAACTTAAAACCAAATCACTATCTTCAATATTAACACACCTTGAAACAAGTCTGTAATAACACTAGCTTAAATGTTTTTGTTTGTTTGTTTGTTTTTAGGTGAGGCAACCCTTGGTTGACCTCACAGATTGCAAGGACCTTGTCAGCTTTAAATCCCTTATTTTTTTTATTTTTTACATCTACAGCACCTGGTCATTTTAGGTGGTCTCCCATCCAAGTACTAACCAGGCCTGATCCTGCTTAGCTTTCGAAATCATACAGGGTCAGGCTTGTTTAGGGTAGCATGGCCATAGACAACACTAACTTAAATGTCTCTGCTGACTTGAGCTAACTGAAATAAATATACAAGTAAAAATTAAATTCCAAAAATGTTCACATTAGACTATAAGAGAATATTTTAGGAGCCATAAAAAAATAGCTATTTCAAATATAATTTATTAGAGAGGTACAAAAATAAAAATATATTGAAGTGGATGAGACAAAGACAAAACTTATTAAAACTATCAAATTTAGAGAAACAATGCTGACGACTCTACCGTGTAGTTATCCTCAGACTTCCAATTCGCAAGACTCCTTGGTTTGGTTTATTTGGCATTTCGTCTTTCATAAAATCTTGTTGGCACATTTATTTATTATCATTAGCCAAATAATTATTAGTCAATATGACTGAGCACCTGTGTGTGAGTGTTGAGCTAGAATACGAAGTTTTGCTGTTAATCTAAAGAGATTAGTAATGTATCAGAAAAAGATAACCAACGATATAAGATTACATTCTATTTATTGACATTGAACTGAATGTACCTGTTGTATCTGAGAGAATGTATCTGAGACACTGAGACTTTCAGACAGAGGTGACTTCATCTCTAATAACTTACACATCATTAATAGCTTACAATATGAGGGTGTTAAATAAATTGTCAGTACATGAGAATTCAGAAGGCTGGGTAACTAGAGAGGTTCATTAGGGACTTTACAGATATTTTACTTTTAACAGATTCTTTCAGGAAGGATTAAAACTTTTATATGCAAATAATTCATTCTTATGATTTAAAAGGAATGATTTTTACATCTTTTTATAAATATTTGGGGCCACTTAGGGTGGGTATCATAAAAACATGATTGAGAAGCAATCACTAAAGTATACCATATAGTGCACTCTTGAACTAATACAGAAACTCAGAACTCTAGAACCAGAATAGTATAAATCTTATAGTGCTTAAACCATTTCTCCTAAACTTGGTCTGTGTTTTCCCTACAGATGGCTTTAACATTTTCCAAAACGTCCTGCTAAATGTGTTTCCCTCCATGGGTTAAAAAAAATTAACAAAGGTCATCAGACACATTTGGAAGATGGTGGCAGGAGATTTCCTGCTTCAAAAATGTTCGAAACTCCTAGTTTAAAGCCGTCTTAAACAGTTATCTCTGCTCGGGGGTGATGTCTTCCTGCTGTTATACCTACATTTCAAGTCGAAGAAGAAGATATAACTACTTGTGTGTCTTGAAAATTTGATAAGGGTAAAAAACAGTTACTGTCATTTCTTGATCTTACTTTTAAGCCAGTTTTTTTTTAAAGTACACTAAAACAGTTTAGCAATAAATCATTGTAACGCATGTGACCATGCCCAGTGAACTCGCTCCTCCTCTTCTCGGGTAGAGCGTGGCCGTCATCCCACAGCCAGTCACAGGGGAGCGCGCTCGTGCATCCTGGGAGTCGTCGGCAGCGGGGATTGTGGGAAATGTAGTTTAGCGACTCCGCTCTGCTCGCCGTTCCTGTAATGGCTGCTTCTTGGAAGGTAATGTAATAACTCTTTCCAAGAGATACTTAGGTTGTTCCAGTGTATTTGTATAACGGGGGGTGGGAGGGTGTGTGTGTGTGTGTGTGTGTGTGTGTGTGTGTGTGCGCAGATTTACACCCTGCAGGGCCTAAACAGGGCTTCTTTTTAAAACCTTAATATTAAGTCCTAGAACGAACTTGTCTCTCGGGTCGATACATTTTGTTTTTCCTTTGTGGGCGAACTGACCAACCTTAAGTCTAGTTCACTTCTTGAGCATACTGTTTTCTCTAGTTATTACCCATTTCTCTCCCTTCCGTTAAACCTCCCTGCCCTGCGTTGACTCCAGCTGCTTCATAATAATAATGGCAAAAAAAAGATGATGATGATGATGATGAGTAATTTTTAAATCCTCTCACCCTCTTGTGATAATAGGCTTTGTCACGTGGAACTTCTTAGCCTCGGTGTTCCGGAGCTCCAGGAAGGGAGTATTTCAAGTGAGAATTATACATATATTGTTTCTTTGGTAAGTCTTAATAACTTCCCACAGCTTCACAGAGTTATATGTTGTGTGACTTTTACCAGATTTGTCTGCATTTCCTGGATGGCAGAGACCTTAAGAAAATGTAATTTTTACTCTCTAGGTTATTTTAAGTTTCCAAGTGAGTGACTCGTGCATATTTTGTTTGTTCTTACTTGTGTTCTGCTGTTCAGTTTGTTTGGCTGATTCACATGGTGTTGGCATCACAGAGGGTGAGAAAGTCGCTGAAATCAGGTAGTTATCATGAGAGGTAGAGATTAGCCTCAGATGACCATCTTTAAATAGTGTTTTCTTCTTTTTTTTTTTCCACGATATAATGAGATATATCTGAAATTTAAATTTAAAAGGTTGTATAGGCTGTTTGTCATATATTCACATTATCATTTGAAAAGGTAGAAATTTTAATGGTTGCTTTTTGTTTCCGTGTGTTTAGTTTCTAGAAACCTTCAGCACCCAAGATCCAGCCACCTCAAGGTCCCAACATCATGACCGCAGTGTCAGCACAATTGTTCTTAGTCCTCATTTCGCTGCTTTTGGTGCTGCCTATTGTTGAAGCAGTAGAAGCTGGAGATGCAGTTGCTCTCTTATTAGGTGTGGTTCTCAGCATTACAGGCATTTGTGCTTGTTTGGGGGTATATGCACGAAAGAGAAATGGACAGATGTAACTTTAAAGGGCGTCCAGAATCAAACCTTGCCCTGAAAACATTTGTGCAATTTAGGTTAAAAACTGAACTTTGGTGTCTGAAAGTTCCCAAGAAACAGTAAAATAGGTATCTTTACGTTCATAGTTGTTTCCCTATCAATGGGAATAAATTGCTATCAACTGGAATAAAAATGCTTTTTTTCACAACAAATAATGCCCTGAAAAATGCATTCTACAATTTGTATTTGCTAATTAGCAAGTCAAAGAAGTAAGATGGCTGAAATTTGCATAAGTAATATTTCATAGTCCCAGAATTATCAAAGCACATGAAATTGTAAGGAGACTCATACCCAGAATCCTGGGAAGTTGCCACTGTTCAGTTGTAATCACTGCTTCCTGCATTGCTGAGGAGTCTTTTCTCTATTTTTATTAATTTTTGTTTTGTTATCACCCAAGTTAATATTGTACTTAGATAGCAAATACAGACAGAACTTAAAACTTTTATTTTTTGGTGGGGGAGGAAGGTTAGAAAAATGTATTCAATGTATTCAACCCTGAAATAGAAAAAAGATTTAATGTTTAAAATAACGATTATGTTAACTGAGTAATACCCTCATGGTGAGAAATACTATATTAAATATAAATCCATATGTTATCATTTTATGTGTGGTGTCTATTTGTTTATTTTAGGCTGTTTTTAATCTTTCTGTAGACTTTCATATAAGCTAAGTGAGAAGAGCAGGGTTCCTCACCTTAGCTGATCACACTAGCTTATAGAGACAATCTGAAAAATGAGAAATGGGCAATGTCAAGGTAGGAGAGACCCTTGGTAGAGAATCTACAGATAGAGAAGGAAAATGTAATAATCTATACTGATTTACACACCAACTGATGAAACATACCCTTTCCGACCTTGCTACTTAGTATTTTCAAATCAGCAGTATCACCTAGGAACTTGCTACAAATGCAGAATCTCAGGCCTCATCTAGACCAATGGGATCAGAATCAGCATTTGTTTCAGAGCCCAGGATAATTTGTATGCACATTAAAGTTTTAAGAAAACTGCTCTAACTTGTTGGAGCCCAAGAATCACCCAAAGCACTTCATAAAACTTTCAGATTCCCAGGTCTCTCTCTACTGGTTGTTTTGTAGCCATATGTTGAGGCCTGGAATGCTATGTTTAACAAGGGCCCCCAGTGTTTCTTTTGATTCTGTAGATAAAGCCAGCATAGAATAATCTGAGTAAATAAAATTGTTTTAGGGTCTTGCTGGAAGCAAGTATTCAAGATTTTTCTAAAATAATGCGTTATCTAGCTCTCTTCATGATATCAGGAGCCATAATTTTGGCTAGAAAACAGTGGCAACATAACATTCTGTTTACAGTGCATTTCTGCAGGTGTGAGCTGATCTAGCTAACATGAGGGATTTGGTGTAGGGTACAAGGAGTGAAAGATAGCCACTCTGTTTTTTATTGAAACTATAAAATAGATTATTTTTGTCATAGCTGTTTTGTCTGTTCACCCAAGAAAACCAACATTTTTTTTGTTCAGAGAAATTAGCAGTTACACATTATGTAATTAAGAGGCCTTAATTTTACATATATATATATAAAAAGGAATACAGATCATGGAATAGTTTGCCCTGTCTCAAAAACTAGCCCCTTGGTACTGATGTACCAGGTAGAGAGGCTTCTTCCTTATATATCTGAACTTTTCCACTGACACTGAGAGAAGTCAAACCTAAAGAATATTTTAAATCACAGTACATTAGTCATTTAATCACTTCCAAGTACTATTTTTAAATGTTCAAAATAAGACTACAGGCAAACATTCTTTAATGAATGTGTATTTCCAGAAGTACCTAGAAGGAATTGGAAAAATGCTATTTTCCTATTTTAACCTTATCAGACGGCATTCAGGAATTTTGATGGACATGAAGGGGGGAATACCTTCTCTATTTTAGCCTCTTCTCATCTATCTGGGTTGCATTATATGGTTTTCCCTAAAAGAACAGAAACTCTTATAGTGCCTCGTAACCTTTTGGGGGCGACCAGCTCCTTCAGGAGTCTGATGAAAGGTATGGTCATTTCCCAAAAAAAGTACATATATGCTGGAATTTTTCAATTCTGAAATCCCAAATTACAAATTTCTGCTCATGAATTCTTTTTTTGAAGTTTTTTCCAATTCTGTAATTCCTTAATTTGCTCTGAGGGATAACACCTGCTGTTGGAATAGTTATATATTGACAAATGTCCCCTAGGTGCATAATTTGTAGATGTCTAGTGTATACTCAATACACGTTAGTTCAGTTGAATCCAGTTAAAAAGGCAGAAGACTAATAGCTGAAATCAATAAAAAGTGCTCCTAACCAGGCTATTCTAATGCCAAAAATCAGTGCATTTTTTGAATTGTTTCTTTGACTGCTTTAAAGATATTTTTCACCGTCTATAGTTTCCAGAAGTTTTACCGTGATGTGTCTTGGCATGAATATCTTTGAGTTTATCCTGTTTGAGGTTTGCTCAGTTTCTTGAACCTAAAGGGTTGTCTTTTCCAAAATTTAGGTAATTTTTAACCATTATTTTTTCAAAAGCTCTTTTCAGCCCCATTTACTTCTTTCCTTCTGGGACTCCAGTGACCTAATTGTTAGATTTTTTTTTTTTTTTTACAGTCCCACATGTCTCCAAGACTTTTTTTTTTGATACATTTCTTCTGTATGTAGTGTCTATCCTCAAGTTCACTGGTTCTGCTGTTGTATTCTTAGTTCTAAACTTTCCATTTAGCTTTGTAACATTTCTTTGCTGTGAATTTCTATTTTTTCATTTATTTTAAGCATGTATGTAGTTGTTCATTGAAGCACTTTTATAATGACTGCTTCAAAATCCTCATCAGATAATTCTAACACTTGTGTCACGTCAGTAGTGACATCTGTTGATTGTGGTTTCTTATTCAAGTTGACATCTTCCTTGATATCTTCCAATACCTGGATATGTTGAGTATTATATTACAAAGACTCTGGGTCTTAAATATTTCATGTATTTTAGCAGACCTCCTCTGACACCACTCCCTCAGTGGAAGGGAGGATGCTGCTTCATTACTGCCAGCTAGAAGTAGAAGTCCAGGGATCACCAAGTTACTGTTCTCCTTGGTGCTCCATTTATCCTAAGGGTTGAGTTCCTTGTGGCTACTGGGTAGGAGTGGAAGTCCAGACTCCCCACATGGTCTCTACTGTCCCATGGCCATGTCTGAGACCTTTGACATTTCTGGGTTGCCAGCTTCTCCAGTACTTCCTAGAGACAGATTTACAAAACAAAAAGAAAACCCAAAGAATTTACCACCATGTCTCTCTTCCAGTCCTGAGGTCCTAGCTTGTCTGCCTTCTTTTCACCTTTCAAAATCTTCTGTTTGTTTTACATAAAATGTCAGGATTTTTAGGTATATTTAGTGAGAGAAATATGAAAAAGGATGTCTGCTCCACCTTCCTGAAGCAGAAGCCTCCTTAGTGCATGTTTAAAAAGTGAATTTTCTAGAGACATAAAACACCAGGTAATTGATCAATTCAAGGTATTATACTCACAGACTTTTGTCCTGTGATCTCCCACATCTTCCCTACCTTCTTCACCCAATGTACTTTTTATTCTTGTCTTTACCCAATAACCTCAACTAGGGAGTATGACTGACAATCAAGAATTCAGGAGTGCAGATGAAGTTAGAAAAATTGAGCTGTATCCGTATGTTGTCTCAGCATCGAGAGTACAAGTGGCAGCTTCTTGAAAAACTAATGTGATACCAAATGTACTAATTGTGAAGAAACCAGCCAGGCCCAGGAAATCTCAAAAGCTATATACGTTACGTGTACCTGCACCCTCTAGGCTTTCTAAGCTCTGCAGAAACTTGTCAAATGCCATTTCCAACCTTGGCTGTAGGAAAGGTGATGTAGCTACATAGCCTGCAGCACATAATTAAGGGAGGAGAATTCTCTGCATAGGAACCATCTCCCTCCAAGAAATACATGTCAGTCTCTTTAGTGGTACCACAGTAGGGATTAAGGGCCAAAGCTCTGGAATCCAACAGACCTAGATATATAAATGGGTTCTACCACTTCAAATGTGATTTTAGGTAATTACTTACTTTCTTTTAAATTTCTGTCTCCCTACCTGCTAAATGGGGATAATAATTATACATGCCTTACAGATAGATGAGAAATACATGAAATAATGAATGTGTAAAGGGGGCATCTTTAGAAACTTATACAAAGCCCATATAAAGTAATTTGTTATATTTTAATTTTGACATTTTGCCTGAATCTGTTTTATCATAGTTCCCCACCCCCATCATAGGTTTACATATTAATGAAATGCAAAGAAAGACATCTGTGAAGAAAATAAAATTTGGCTTCCCTAAAGTTTCCCCAAGTTGTCTTATTTGTACCTAAGTTTCCTGAGGAAAAGAAAAAGTAAGGAAATAAAGAAAGAAAATAATTGATTCTGTTTTAGTAATTCCTAACGTGTTCAACTATGGTTCTTTTCTAAGTGGCATAACAAAAGCTTAGCAGCAGCTGCTAAAGTCATTTAAGAAGATGCAAGAAACTTGGTTCTGCCTGTTCAGAAAAATAGTAGCTCTGGTATATACTGACAAATATCTTCTCATTAAAACATAAAGATATAAGCACATAAAATGTGTTTAATGTTTATTTCCCATGGTAGGGAGTGAAGAGGCCCCTATTTTGACTTAGTAATTCCAGACAGAATTTTTATTCTTAGGTAAAAACAGGGCCAAATCAATAAATGTGGGTGCAAAATAGCATATTTAAAATTGTTTCTAATTTTTAATAACTTCATTTTTCTAAATCATTTCTGTGATTAATAATATACATCTAACATCTTAATGCAAAAAGTAGAACAGAAAAATGTAACTGCTGCAATATACTAAAATGTGGTTTAATGTCTTATTGGTTGTAATATCAGAACTACAATACCCCTCTCACATATATTTCCACTGAATCCATTATAAATGGATATAATTTTAAAAATAATAGTTGGCACTTGATGTTATGAAATGAAATTATGCATTTTATATACAAGACAGTTAATTATTTTTAACAGGCTAATCACGTGGCACTTGGTTAAACGTGATTATAAATACTATATTTCTCAATATTTATCACAATAATTATGCTCTGGATAAATATGCATAAATCACTTAACAAAATAATTGTGAAGCAGTCATGATCACCAAGAACAAATACTATACCTATTTTAGATGATTTTTCAAAACAGTGCTTTCATTTTGCCAAGAAAATTATGAGGGCATTTTGATACCAACATAAAACTATTTTGTGGGTCCTGTGATTGCATTTGTCCATTTTCATTTGTCTAATCTACACTTTTCAAGACATCAATAATCTAGAAAGAAAAAAGTAATAACTACCAGTTGATTGCCTTGAGCCAACAATTTAACCTCCAAAATTTTCATCTGCAAAATTACTTGTCAGTAATCTCTAAAAGGTTTCCTAGTGGTGGAATGTTGTGGCTCTATAAAAAGAGTTTTTCTAATTTCAAAAATAATAAGGTCTAACATGTCGAAAATGTTATAATTACCCATTCTCATTCAGCAGCATGAGCAGCTGATTTCTTCTTTGAACTCAGTGAAAACTGTAGTTTAATTATTTGGTACATTTTTGGATTTCAATTCATTGAAGTGGGGGCAGCTCATTTTATGTACTGAACAAGTATGATTAGGGATTGGCTCAAGAAGAGAAAACAAACCATAGCCTTGCCACTCCCACTCACAGCAAACAGCCCACACTAATTGATCTCAGCCTGGAACAAACCACCTGGCAGTTTCGTGTGCTGAGTTTTCTCTTGCACTACCAGTGAGACTCAACTAATAGATAGACACCATCTTCCCAGTGATGAAGACAGACACTTAAGAGGATGCATGGCATCTTCCTTCTCCCTCACACTCCATATCCAGTCCATCTCTAATTCCTATGAAATCTACCTCCAAATTGTACCTAGAATCCACCCATTTCTCTCCATCTTCATGGCTCCTACCCAGGTTCAGACCACTATCATGATGTGGATGAGATCCACAGCCACAGTACCTTAGCTGGTATTCTGTCCTCTCATCTTAACCCTCTGCAGTCTTTTCTAAATGTAATAACAACCATGGTGAACCTTGCAAAACACAAATCTGATCCCATTACATTCCAGCTCTAAACGCTTTAATTTCCAATTTTTATGAATTCCTTTAAGAGCTTTAGCATTGTTTAATTTGCCCTTATTTCCTCCTCTATTTCTCCTTTTTCATCTATGTCCGTGACTCTCAACCTACCTTGCACTCTAACTTTAAGCTATATCAAGTACTTCACTTCCTAGTGTCACACTGGGGCGAATTGGAGTTTGGTGTCACCCCAAAGGTAGGGGTAAGGAGAGGAATAATGACGGCACAGATATGTAGTTAGCATTTTCCTTGGCTCTTCCTCAAATGACACAGTGAAAAATCAGAGGTCATTGATATTTAATCATTTTATTAAAAGTATATCTTAGAAAGACAAAGAATATCCCAAGAAGGCACATGGAGAAAGACAAAGTATTCCCCAAGGAGGCACATGGTCCGAGCACTGTAACCAACACAAAGGAGCCAAAATGGCTACAAAAGGGCAAAAAGGCCACAAAGGCCACAAAAAAGAGAGAGAACCCAGAAGGGCAAATAGGGGAGCCCAGAAAGGCAAAAAGAGGAAGAGGCCAGAAGGACAAAAAAGAACCAGAAGCAGGACTGCCTTATATTTGGGTGTGATGAGTGGTTCCAAAGGCATTCCTAGGTGATTGGCAAGTGAGGTCATTTTGATTGGTACCTGATTGACACTAGGCAATAACTTTGCCTAGTGGACTTGTCCATACCCAGAATTCAGTCTGTTATAATAAGATTCATGAACTTCGAGGCATAGTCATGAGATTATAATGATGATATAATGAGGCTGAAGTTAGGAACAGTACTTTCTGTACATGCATTTGTAGCTGGTTTAGACCAGCTGCTTTTATGGCCTTTGTGCTATAGGATTTGGGATAATTTATAACCCAAAGTGAGAGATATTTCTGGGAAGCCCTTAAGAAAGGTCTTCAAGGGAAGTTTCTATGGTTACAGAACTGGGCTTCTGTTCCTTTGTTCCCTTGTCACTCATGTCTATCTACCTAACACTAGGAAGCACCACGTGTGTTCCTTCTCTTTCTCATTTTCCCCACTTCCCCTGCTCTCTAGGTCTACATACTCCTTCCTCTGCCAGGCATAGTTTTCCCCAGTTTACCTGCCTTATTCCTACCCTCTTAAAACAGTACTTCTTCAGATGTCTTCCCTGACCCTTCCTGTCTGAGTTACATGCCTATTGTATGCTCACACAGCATTCTTTACATCTTTCATCAGGCACATACCACTCTATTTGAATCTCTGTTTACTTACCTTTATCTCAATAAACCTTAATGCCATCTCACAATTCTATGCTCTGTAAGGACAGGAACTGAATTATTAATTCTCTTTTGTATTCCCAGCTTCTAGCACAATTCAAGGCATTTAGAAGTTGCTGCTCACTCAATATTTTGTATAATAAATGTGTGATACAAAATTAATGTAGCAAAGGGATGCCGCAGCTCAAGATACACAGTGGATCATGGCATCCTCTCACTGAGCCTGTATGTGTCGTTACCATACTCAATACAACTCTACCAACCTTTCAGATTTTGCACGGAACAGAGATTCATTGCAAGATTTTATTATTTTCTTGAACATATAAATTATAATTGTAAAACCTAATCTTAATAAATATTAAGATACAATCTAGTTAGTTGATTTGAATGATTAAAAACATTATTTATAAAAGTTTGCATTGGATGTACATATCGAATGCTTTGTTTTGGTTTAAAAATGATCCACCATTATGAAACACAAGATGATCCTCTTTGCCTCCTTCTCCTTGTCTTACATATTATACTCCAACAATGCTAGACTGCCTGCACTACCAAATCAAATGCTTCTCTGTGCCTCCATGCTCATCTTTAATTTACTTTATAAATGTTATCTTCTCCATGAAGCCTTTCTGAAAAGGAGTTAATGATATGTATCCTCCAGAGTCCATAGTGCATTGTCGATACCTGTATTATTTTATTTCATGCATGCTTTTTTATGGTTATTTACTCACTACCCCCTTTCTTCCCATTCAACCCTTCCCCTGTCATCTATATCTGAAGTTTCTTAAAGTCAAGATTATGTCTTTTTATCATTGCTCTTACTGATACACCTTGCCCATGCTGTTACAGGTCTCAATAAATAATCGTTTATTGAATTTAGTTCCTTAAAAAATCCTGAGGAACAAATTAATATAGTTGCATTGAATAAATAAGCCTATATGCTGATAGAGGTATAATATTGAAGCTAATATTATTGCTGGTTTATAACACTGCAGATTGGGAGTTTTCGTTTTACATACAAATGTGTGAACTCCATCTTTCTGAAAGCAATTGGCAATTCATGTTTACTCTAAATGCCATGCATTGAAAAACTTCCATTGTGAAGTAATCACAAGAGGGTCGTCAGTCAACACATTATAGTTCTTAGATGATGCTGCCACAGGTGATGTCAAAGCCCACATATCATTCATGTGAGAAGGCTTTATCAGACAAAAAATTTAAAAAGAGAAGAAAAGATACCTGGAGCCCAAAGTCCCGTACATTTTCAAAGATCTTCAAATAAAGATCCCCAAATAAGATGCCTCTTCTCACCTTTAGTCATGGCCAATGGACTATCACGTAGCCACTCCATTATTCTACCCTATTATTGTGCTGGGTCTTGGACTCATGCCTTATGACCCCGCTGAGGAGTAAATCAATTCAGTGCCAAAGTATGACTAAAAGTACAAAGAAACAATAAAAGTCGTTTTTTTTAAAATATCAACTTGTTCATCCAAAGGTTTGGGCCTCTATAAAATAATTCTGTTAGGAAAATGTGAACTTAATGTCATTGATGCTGCCATTATTCAAAGCATTTTCTTACTCATATTTGACCTGACGTGCTCTTTTGAATATCCCCAATGAAGGAAAGACTTTATCATTGAGCATTTGGTTCTGAGAATGAACCAGAAGTAAATGAGAACTGAGCCCTGTGTGTGAATAAGGTAGTTGACCAGAATAGAAAGAACAATTACTTGGTGAGTTATTTCTCAATTTATATGAGAGCTTTGTGTTCTCACATTTTACAGAGAAAGACACAAGGGCTTAGAGGTTAAGTTACTTGGAGAAGTGAAATTATACAGTTTGATAAAATGAATGACAAGTGACTTCAAAGTAACAAAAAAATTTTTCTGCAATTTATAAACCAGATTAACTGGTTATTATATTATGTAACATATAAGGTAAAAATGTTAAACAGCATTAAATAATTATATAATATAATAACAAAATGACCCATACCTTACCTGCTCTCAGTAAAACTATTTTCACTTTTGCATGCCACCTTCCACATGCATAAATTTGACAGAATTGCAGTAGGTCATCCACCATTTTGTTTTCCAGTCTTTTGTTTAACATTTAAGTACTTTTTGCATGTTTTAACAATCAAATAATATTCCACCCCATATATTTGCCATCACTTATCCAAAATCCATTTCTTGAATACTGTTGGACATGTCAGTGTTTGCCAACATGTTGCCATTATTGATAACACTATACTGTATAAGCAAAATAGGCAAATTTACCAAGTGCCAAATCGATAATCGTATCCTTTGAACCTCTGGTTCCAGCCTAGAAATTGACTTTTAAATATTAACTTTTAGATTTATAATTTAGCAAACACAAATGTGTACCCAAATATATAAAGTGTCTGTTGTCCTGATCCTCTCAAAAAACCATGTTTTCCAAAATGAATGATAATTGAGGTTACTATACAGTTTTGTACCAGAAAGGCTAGAGGTCTGAGTTTATAAAAGACTGAAATCCAGTTAGGGAAATAAAGGTTTCTTTCTGAGGAGTGAAGATAACAAGTCTCTTATTAGGGAAAATGCCCAGATTCACTGTCATAATAAGCAATCTATAAATGGGAGTACATAGAGTAAAAAGAAAAATCATCATATGTTTTTGAATATTCATTTTTAAGATTATTCTTATCATTTTCATAATTGAAATTAAACATTACTTGTCCAATGATCCCTACATTTATTATTGTTAGTGGTCAAAAGTAATGATAACTATCAAGAAATATTATTAATTTGATTGCTATTATAAGCACGAAACCACATAGTGAAGTGTTTCTTTCTTCAAAGACAAACATTTATTGCTAAGAATGGCTGTGTGACATAATGAAAAGAGCCTGAAATGAGTCATGGAAATAGGGATCCTAGTTCTGGTTATACTACAAACAGGCTATAGGGCACTGGACATATCACTTAAAGTTAATGTGGGCCTCATTTTCTTAATCTGTAAAAGGAAAACACAAATGGTCTACCCAATGTACCTCTTCCACCAACAGACACTTCAAACAGGAATTTCTCCTTGATGGAGGATGTAAAAGGTGAAGAAAAGTCTTGGCAAACAGGTTACTCAGAAGTGGGGCCAGCCTTGAAAAAAAACAGAAGTAGTTCCTTAATAGATACCATAATTAAGGAAAGCCAGAAGGAAACACCCAAAACAAAAGTGCCAATGTACTATATACACTCCTTAGTATTTTTATAATACCTGCAATTCCACAGTTAATCATGCCTCTTCTGGGTCCTAAAGGCCTAGAGGCCTTCTGGCTTCCTATACTGTATGGTAATATGACTTGGGGTCTGCATCTTAAACTAATAATAAAAACCCTAAATGGAATTCCAAATTTAGATTAAATTCATTAGACTGGGACTAAGAAGAAAGATGAAAGATAGGTTTCCAGAAAGTAAGGAAGGGTTTTAGTTGGTCAGTGCTCCCCAAATACATAGACAATTATGTCATGTGGCAACCGATGGTCATTGGCACCAATTCAGTGCCAACAGCAATCTCCAATTTGGGGTGCAATGAAGAAAGAAACTTTATTCAGTGCAGACAGCTCAATTGTGATACAGCATTGCTGTGAGGCAGCCTGGGTTGAGGTAGCCCTGGGATGAGGTCCCTCTCCAGTGAGAGCTCTGCTCTACCCCTCTCTGTTCCACTTGCTGTACTCCACTCTGGTCTCACAATGTGTCCTCAGTGTTTCATATTCAGTATTTTAGCTCCATCCCTGAACAGTCTTTAGTCTTCCATGTAAAGAAAAAGTGCACCCCACCCCTCTCTTGAGCCAGAGGAGAAATATACATAGAAGTCCCTGCCCCTGATCCCTGATTGGTCTGTCCTCATACAAATGAAGACTTTAAATCCTCACCATTTGATTGGTCCAAAGGGCACTGTCCTGACAGATCATAATGGAGCCACTCTGATTGGTCACTGAAGATGCTGATAGGGATATAGCTGTATGGCCCCAATTGGTTAGGGAAAGCTTATTCCTATTGATTGAAATATAATTTCAGGAACTCCTTTCAGGCCTCTCCCTAATGTGAGGTTTACATGTGAGACCCCAGTTTAGAAATGACTGCTAGGCTCTACTTTTAAATTTGAGCCCAGTTAGCCACCAGGAGTCCTTCATAAGTATCTTCCTTCTTAGGGTCCAAATATGTGGCTGAGAGTAGGCCCTCCTTAAAAGAAGGTTTAATTTTTGCTTTATAGTCTATTAAATTAATCATGTCAATCTAATAGCAATAGTCTTAAAATCAGAAAACTTGTGTTTTTTGTCTCGTATTATTGTTAAACACCTAAGATAAAGCATATAACACAATAGGCACTCAATAAATATTTGTAGGCTGACTCAAGAACTCTTTCCACAGAAAAATCCAAATGGTTGCAATGACAAAATTAAGGATTTTATAGAAAAACTATAATCTACTTTGATAGCTTGGAAACAACCAACTAAAATCAAAATAAAATTCAAATTAGTAGCATTACCATAAAAATACAGTCAAAGCTAGGAAAAAGCACTTTATGATTTTATACTAGGGTGGCTATTCTCAATTTGTTTATACATCTCATTTTGCTATATGATACTGGCATAAAATTGTTGCTATAGCGGTTTGTTAATGGCAGCACTCCTAATACTAGGAAGAATATCCTCTCTCACATGGGGCCTACATGTCAGTGTAGTCAAATGACATGACTCAAAAGCATGAAGTGAAGAATTGTATAGATAAAATGAATTTCCACTTATGTTTTTGTTTGCTGTAAAAGCAAGGAAAAAAGATACATATTTGATATAAATAGGAGGAGGTACAATGGCTTTCAGAAGAGAGACTGGTTGTTTTAAAAGGAAGGGGCTGAAAATGGTTGTATATTTTCCCTCCTGTATCTCCGTTACTCCTTTACTATCCTATTAACTGATTTATTTTACTCTTCTGATGCTTTAATGTTCAATCGCTCTTCAACTCTCTGATTTTGACATTCTCTTCTCCCTTCGTCCCACAGAGTGTGGCCCAAGGGCTTCCATTATGAGCAGAAAACTCTCATACAGGTGGTCCTGACTCTCTAGGTTCCAGTTCAAGACCAATTAGCACTTATAAATGATGGTGTGTTAATGGCTGGCTGTTACTTCATGTTTGTTTGCTAAAATTAAACTTCCTATCAAAACTGAATGCCTTGTCTGATTTCTGTGTGTGTGTGTATGTGTGTGTGCGTGTGTGTATGTGTGTCTCCCCATTAATCTACTAGCCAGCCAAATCCAAACTTGTTCTACTCCATACTAAAACAATAATTCTGACCTACCTCGATTCTTTCTCATTACAGTTTTTTTCATGGACCATTCTGTCACTCTAGTACTCATTCTTGGACCTTTTAAAAAAATGAATATTTTAGAATTTTAAGTGTCTGGCAAGGAGGAAAAATTGCAGGGGTAGGGGGAGAGCTATGGACTAAATCAGTGTTTTTCAACTATATTAATTAAACCCCTAGGCTCTACAGGGCTGCCTTGGCAGCTGCCAAATCAAACTGATGCAGGACAGGGCAAATTTCCCCAAGCAGGGGGAACTGAAGCCCTGCAGTGAGAGAGAAAAGAGTTCTTTGCTGAGTGCAAGAAAGAATTCAAGCACATGCCAAAGTAAGAATCAAAAGGAAAGTTTCTTAGAGAAGAGAAAAGGCTAAAACAAGAGAAATTAAAGACAAGAAGCCAAGACAAGAAAAAAAGCCCCAAGTGTCAGAGAATCCAGTTTATGTATCATTTTTAGTTTATGTGAGTTACAGTTTAAAGACTTTTTATTTTGATGATATGGGCATACTGTGAGGAAAGATTAGAGTATGTAGCAAAAAAAGGTAAGAATATGTAACTTGAGGTTGGAGGGAAAATATGTTGTAGGTAATAGAGACTTTGTTCATTCCTCTTGTGACCAAATCAGAATTGCGACAGAAACACGGAGTAAACAGCAAGGAAAGATGCCTGGGGCCTAGATGAACAAGCCATACAACTAGGGAGAGAAATAAGAAATCGTCCTGCAACAGGAAGAGGTAGGACAGAACAAGGACATGAGGCTGTCCCGTCCTGGGTGACTGAGTGGCACAGAAGCTGCGGAAGCAGCAGCCAGCAGCTGCAGACACCTCTTAAAGGGACCTTGTCTGCAAGCGGATTTTCATGGTGACAGACCTGCTCACTCTGAGCACCAGTGCCAGGTCGGCTGCTCAGGGGGCACCAGAGACTTAGAGTGGGACAAAGTTGTCAGAGTGAGGACTGGAGGTGAGGCTCTCTCCAGGGAAGAAATGCTGGTGGTATCTACTGATTCTCTGTTGAAACTTCCCCCCTCCCAGTATGCTGACCTAGCACCGCCACAGATGAGATGTCATCAAACTGGATAACAGAGGTTGCTCTGCCCAGAGAATTCCTTGAAACTCTGCCTCCCTCAACATGCGTCCCCACCAAAGCCACATCCTGTTGTGTCCTCAGAAAGTCAGATGCTCCTTGCTGAGCAGTGCCAAGACTCACACTAGGCAGCTGGACTAAGTTTCTGGTGTAGTTTCTTGAGGCAACTATAAGCACAAGATCTGTGGATTGCTTGCTGAATCTTAACAGGTGGTCCCAGAGGGGCAGTCTGGAGCTAAACTTGACCTGCAGCTGAACCCTTCTCAGGACTGTGCCACTGAACACCTACTACTACACAAGCCACACTAATAAGACTGGGAGACTTAGGAGCTTTGCTTAGTACATAAAGACAGACACAGAAAGGCAGCCAAAATGGGAAGACAAAGATGCAGAAACCATATGAGAGAACAGAACAGAGATCCAGGAATAATGGAGTCAAGCAATCTAACAGATGCAGAGTTCAAAACACTGGTTATGAAGATGATCAGTGAACTTAGGAGAAGTGTAGATGAACTCAGTGAGAACTTTAACAAAGAGATAAAAATATAAAAATGGAAATGGAAATTATAAAAGGGAACCAGTCAGAAATGAAAAACACATTATCTGAGATGAAGAATATATTAGAGGGAATTAACATAGTGGATAAAGAAGAGGATTGAACCACTGATAAAGAGGATGAGGAAGCCAAGGACACTCAATCAGAATGGCAAGAAAAAAGAAGCCAAGACTATAGTAATAATTCAAGGAACCTATGGAACACTACTAAATGTAGAAATATCTGTGTAATAGGGGTATCTGAAGTAAAACAAGACATTAAAGAGCTATTTGAAGAAATAATGATGGAAAACTTCCCTTGCCTGTTAAAGGATATAGATATACAACCTCAGGAAGCTCAGAGAGTCCCAAGAACCAGAAACCTGAAGGGATCCACACCAAGACACATTATCATTAAAATGCCAAAGGTTAAATACAAAGAGAGAATCTTGAAAGCAGTAAAGAGAAAAGTAGTTAGTGACCTACAACAGAGCAGCCAATTTCTCAAAAGAAACTATGCAGGCCAGAAGGGCTTAGCACAAAATCTTCAATGTGATGAAAACTCAAGATCTCCAACCAAGAATACTTTATCCAGCAAAGCTATCATTTAGAGTTGAAGAATAGACAAAAATAAGCTAAAGGAATTTATCAACACCCAGCCAGTATTACAGGAAATGTTGGAGGGACTCCTTTAAGAAGAAAAACATGTATAAAAAAAAAACAGGAATAAAAAATGGTAATAACTATATTTTTACCAACAAAAACCTCAAATGGAAAAGAATTAAGTGCTCCAAGCAAAAGACAAAGTGGCTGAATGAATAAGAAAACAAGCCCCCTACATATGCTGTCTACAAGAGACTCATGTCAGAGTAAAAGACACACACAGACTAAAAGGAAGGGGATGGAAAAAGATATTGCCTTGATGGACCTAGAGGGTATTGTGCTGAATGAAATGGGCCAGATAGAGAACAACAAATATCGCACGATTTCACGTACATGTGGAATCTAAAGAACAAAATAACAACAAATGCAGTAATAAATTCATAGATACAGAGAATATATAGAGAGCTACTAGATGGGAAGGAATTGGGGAAACAGGAAAAAATGGCAAAGGAATTAAGAGGTACAAATGGATAGTTGTAGAATAGACATAGATTTGTAGAGTGTAGCATGGGGAAGATGGTTAATATTGTAATAAATATATAAGGAAGAAGAGAGTTACTAGATTTAGTGTGTGATTGCTTTGCTAGTTATGTGGATCTCTGATCACTAGGCTGTACAATTGAAACCAGTATATTAATGTATGCCAACTATAATCGGAAAAAACAACTCATTGAATTGTATAATGTAAATACAAGCAACTAATTGTCTGTTATATTTCAATAAAGTCAGAATATAAAATCTTAAAAAAAAAAAAAAGAGTGCCTGAATGAATAAGAAAACCAGACCCTTACGTATGCTGCCTACAAGAGACTCACTACAGATCGAAAGATACACATAGACTGAAAGTACAGGGATGGAAAAAGATATTGCATAAAAATGGAAACAAACAAAAAGCTGGGGCAGCAATACTTATACCAGATAAAATAGACTTTAAAACAAAGACTATAACAAGAGAATAAGAAGGACCCAGTTATCCCACTTCTGGGTCCAAAGAAACCCAAAACACTACTTCAAAGGGACATGTAAATTTATTTGTTCATTGCAGCATTACTACAATAGTCAAGATATAGAGGCAACCTTGGTGTTCATCGATAGATGAATGGATGAAAAAGAAGTGGTACATATATACAATGGAATAGTACTCATCCAAAAAGTTAAAAAGAATGAAATCTTGCCATCTGTAGCAACATGGATGGATCTAGAGGGTATTGTCCCGAGTTGAGTAAGTCAGACAGAGAAAGACAAATGTCATATGATTTCACTCTAAAGAGCAAAATAGACAAAACAGAAACATACTCATAGATACAGAGAATATTTTGATGATTGCCAGATAGAAGGGAATTTGGGGCAGGGGGAAGGGATTAAAAAGTACAAACTGGTAGCTAGAAAATAATTATGGGGATGTAAAGTATACCATAAGGAATATAGTCAAAATATTGTAATAATTATGTATGATGTCAGATGGGTACTAGATTTATGCGGGTGATCACTTTGTAAATTACATAAGTTCCTAATCACTATGTTGTACACCTGAAACTAATATAATATCGTATGCCTATAGTAATTAAAAAATTTAAAAATTATTAAAAAAAAAAAGAATATGTGGCATGAAAGGTCTGCTGGTAATTCTCAGCATTAATCCTTAGGTTCCCAATGGTTTTAGCTATAGGGTATGAATGATTTTATTTTGCATAGGGCACCACTTTAATTATGCTGTTTTCCTGTTTTTCCTTCACAGTGTAGGGAAATGTTTTGTTAGCGATCCAGTAGAAATCTTTCTTTTTTCTGCAGGTTTCCTCTGGTCTGGCTGTAGAGCTGATGAGCATATTACAGTCTCTGAATATAGCTTGATTTAATATTTTAGTTCTCTTGCCTCCTTCCTACATTAAAACAATAAAAGAGTATTGCTCCAGTCTTCTTCTCTTACAGCAGCTCCACTGTTATCTGTTTTATATGTGAATTCCAACTATGATCTCATGTGGAAAAATAAAACATATCATTACCTTAAGGAAAAAAGTTTCAAATCTACTATTACGTCTTTTTAAGGTCTTTCTTAACTCTAAAATATAAATCTTATGGAATCTAATAATATAAATAATATGATAGTACTAAAGAAATTCCTAGTTGAGGAATATATACTACTTTAGATCAATTCTGGCTCTGATGACTTGAAGGGTTTGAATGAATTTAGGGTAAAAATACAGGAATTATTCTCGTTTTCTTAACAATCAACAGGAGAAGATTGTAATATCCTTTAAAAGTCCATAGCATCTGTGATGAAGTAGGGGAATGTCTCCAAGACAATGCACTTTCTGAAGTTTGTAGAATTCCAGCCTTCTTCCCAAACTGAAGCACTTTTTGACAATATGCTTTCCATATCCCACCTGTGTTTAAACAAAGACTATGTGAAAAGAGGGCTTCTATTGTCCATGGAGATTTGAACTTTTGGGGGCATTTTCTTTCTTTCATGCATCTTTTCTTTCTTTCATGCAACAGTAAATAAATAACATTTAACATGTGTTCCACTGAAGAGTAAAACCAGCTGGTTTGGCCTTCAAGGTGTCAGAGATGAAATGGGGTACAATGAGCTCTGGTTACCTAGGTATAGAGACTGGTTCCTGAGAGAAATCATGCAGAAAGAGTGCCTCGGAGCCACATTTCATGCAATAGGACACCAGACAATTGATTTTTCTCTTCAATCATGGTCACCAACTTAGCATTTATATACCAAATTAACTCTGAGTATGGGAATTCACTTCTTCAATCTTATTATAATTCTTGTCTATACATGAAGACTTCAGGCCTGATGGCTCAGAGCTGGTTTGAGCACTTAAAATGTGGCTAGTCCCAATTAAAATCCTCTGTAAGTATTGCAAAATACTGAATTTTGAAGACTTAGTGAGAAAATATATAAACTATCTCTAATACACCTGTATTGATTAAATGTTGACTTAATGTTTAAGATATATTCATTTAAATAAAATGTATTATTAAAATTAGTTTTACTTGTTTATTTTTACTTTTTTATTTTGACTACTAGAAATTTAAGATTATATGTGGTTCACATTAAATGGACAGCACTAGTTTAGGCTCTAGAGGCACTACGGTATACTGAAAATACATAAGATGTAGTGTCAGGAAAACCTAAATCAGTTTCTGGTTTTACCACTCCTTGAGGTCAGTCACTTAGCACTAATTCCAACTTTTCCATTGACCTATCTGTTGTTATATCTCTCTGTGCCTCAGGTTTCCTCATTACTAAAATGAATCATGCAACTTAACTTATAAAAGTTTATGAAAATCAAATAAGTTAGTAAATGCAAAGAACAACACCTGTTACATTATAAACACCATATAACTATTATCATATCTCTAAACTTATTTCTTTTATTATACTTAAAGGAGAATGATACTTCATAGGATGATGTTAGAATTCAATGAAATAATATACTCAAAATTAATTTATAAATCATAAAAACTAGGTAAATATTAGTAACTATTCAGCTTTAAAAGTCAGTAAATCTATGCAACCCTGATGGTCACTACAAAGTTTAAGCCTTCCAGAGTAAATATGAGTTTAGCTTTTATATTCCTTTATTCTGGAGCATGAGTAAGTTGATCTGCTGTGCATATTTTATATGCCATTACAGATTGTATTCAGAATGACTTTAGAGTAAATAGTCAAAAAGCATGGGATTGATGCCAATCTCACTCAAAGTTGTGTGTATACTAAGCACTTAACTCATTCTTTCAAATTTTGATACTGCATAATTTTTAAGTTGACTTGGGGCTTTTTACAACATATTGTACTTTAGAATTATTTTCCTGAGGGGAAAAAAGAATATTCTTCAATTTATTTTCAAAGTACTTGGAGATTTATTAGGAGAAATCACTGGAAAAGAAAAAGCATTTAATTCTTAGTTACAATGATTTTTTAAATGAAATAATTTACCCATATATCCCACTAACAATTGCTGAGTGCCCATTATGTGCCAGGCACTATCCTTGGTACCAGGGACACAAGTATGATCAACATAGACAGAACTCTTGCCTTCATGTAATTTGCAGTATTAAAATTACTATTTTATACTTAAATATTGAGGATATGTGTATATACCCAAGTTAGAGAGTGACAATGGCATGGATTAATTCTGAGCTTTTTTGATTTTTTACTAAAACACCATTATGAACATAGTCTGAACAGGATCAAATATTCAGTTCATCTCTTCAAATGTCAATTTATGTATAATCTTCTATAGTAGTAAGACTCATCATGATACCCCAGAATCTCACCTATTCAATGCCAGTTGATACAAAAGAACAAACCATTTATAGAGTGGATTACAAGTACATTACATACAAAAGTGCATTCCTAGTATTTTAACAAAATGCCAAGGACCTTTGTGCTTAATTCTTATTAGAATTTGTGGGACTTAATAATGCATAAATTAAAAAAAGAAGATTCTTAAATGGAAAGTGAAATTTGAAGAGTTCTGAGATGAAAGTGTGCATTTTACATATATTTTTGATAAGACATTTTTAAAGTTAATCTTTCAAACTGTTAATACAGGGAGCCAATTAAGCATGTGCTGACTTGGTTTAATGGAGCCTGAACGTTGAAAAGGATGGACGATGCAATGGAAAACACTCCCCGGGCTGGAAGTCTACAGACCAACTATGTTTTAATCCCTGACTCAAGAACTTATAAATTTTGGGGGTACAGTAGGACCAATCTATGTGGAAGTGTTTTATGTAATGCTAAGCAGTAAATACACCTAGACCTGCATATAGGACATATGTGATCTAGTGAATACCTAATTGATAAGATAATTATAATTTTATATGATGGAGCTGTTTTAATTAACTAGCATATTTACTACTAAAGAAATGCAAGAGATCCATAGTTCTCTTGGAAGAAAACTTTTAGTAGAGACCTGGAACTTGAAAAGACATATGGTTGTCAAGGGACTTAATACAAGTAGAACAAAATGACAGCAATCCTGGAACTGCACACCACAACAACATAGAGACTGGGGGAGACACTAACTAAAACTTTCATAAATGTCCACATTAAGAATTCTCACAGGAAAAATTACCTGGATGCCTAACACCAGCCTATATCCCCTCCAGCTTACCTAGACAACTGCTTGCCCAAACAACTAGCAACTAGTTCTAAAAACTCTATTCTACAGTTTTAATTGGGATTAAGTGATATGAAATTCATAGTCAAAAAATATTTCAAGTATTGGAACTCTTGGCATAGGACCATTTCCATTTCTACCTCTTAAGTCTGTTTCCCTGCCCACCTCTATACAGCAAAGTGACATTCAAAGAGATGATGGGTAATAGCTAGAAGTACAGATTACAGAGTATATTTGGCAAGACTCACATTTTTCATAATTCATGCATGAACAATATTCTTTATACCCCATGGAAATGATAAATGACCCATTAATGATAGCCATGCCAGAAAACACCTGCTATAAATCGCATACCAATTGCCAATACACGATGCCATGATTCGAGATCGGTTAAATGGGAATGGTAATCCTGACCAAGTTCTATGTGTTGAAATTATGTACACCCAGCCTCAGTCATTACCATCTTCTAAAAGTGAGCTGATATTCTACTTTATGTTTTTGAAAGCATCGTTCTATGCAATCCTTGTTCCAGAGATTACAAACTCTATCATCAGCTCTGGCCTTTGTTCAAGTTAAGAGGACTCAAAGAGTGATTTGGCTAGTAGCTTTTTTATTGTATTCATTTAATAAAATAAATCACTACTACTTTATATAAGAATTTCTTATATTCAGCTCTAATTTATGCCTAGTAAAGAAGGGAAAGAAATATCTTCTAAAAAGAAGACCAAAAAAATGCAAGAAAAGATAATCCTGATTTTTACCTAAGAGTATATCCTTGTGAAGTCTTTTTCTGAGTAGCTAACTGTCCATCCCCTTTCAGTTACTGTTCATTCCCTTTTTTGTCTGTTCTATAGATATTTATTAATAATCTATAGGAAAATTAGAATAGAGATTAACATTTAAAATTTCCTTTCTATATTATTGAGGTTATTTTTTTTTTTACCTCTGTTGATAAATCAAGTTTAGTTTTGTTTTCAGAATACACCACCCTTTTGGCTATTAAAAAAATTAATGATCATAAATCCAAATCCAGATAAAAGCTGAAGATATTTTGTCATGTATTTGAGCACCAGGTTAGGAGCTCAATGGATAAAATGTCTGTTCTTGGCTCATAATTCACATGAGTTAAAATGGTTTAAAATTACTGAGTACCAAGGCAAGTAAGGAATCAAATAAATGCTAATGCAATAATGTTAAGAAGCAAACAAAATTCCACAAATCCAGAGTAAATCCTTGGCCAAGAAAACTTTCATTTATAATACAAATAATCATTCTAACCTTATTAAGTTAAGAAAAACAGAATTCAATTGGAGCCTGTGTCACTGCTTTTGTGGTTTTTTCCTTCTTTTTCTTTTATATCCTCTTCACAGTGCTTAATTTAGCAACCTTTATGTAGTAGTTTTATAAATCATCCATTCAACAAAACAATTTGGAGTGCCCTCTACATGCCAGGTTCTGTTTGGGCAGCAAGGAAGAAAAGGGCAAAATAAAACAATGTCTAAACTCTTCATAGGATCATATTCTAGTGAAGACTACTACATTTGCTAAATGAATAATAAATCCTTTTTAATGTAAAATTAGGCAGATATTATCACACTTTTATTTTAATTGAATGTTAAACAAATTAAAGTAGTACCCATATTTATCAGGTATAGAAATTTTGCTTATGTCTTTGTTTTCCAAAGGTATTACTCTATAAAGAGAAAATTATAAAGTTTTAAAAATTAAAAGAAATTAAAGGAGAAAGGCTAATCAGAAAAGCAGAACGCAGTGCTAGATAATTAATATGGGAAGCTCTTAAATTAGTGTCTAAGGTAAAATTCTTTACTTTCAGCCATATTTTAATTATGTCCACTTATCAAAAAGCTAAACACCACAAAAGCTTAAATAACTATAATCTGTTCATATTATCATATAACTGGGTGCTTATAATAATGGCCTTAATGTGCTGTAAGATTTAGGTAACCTCTGAATAATCAGAGAAAAAATGTCTTCTACTTCTTGAGTTTTAAAAAATATATTGCATTTTTATTTCATGAAAATTTTCGGTACATGTAGGATATGTATGACTCTCCATTAACCTCAATATTAAATTAAACTTCCCACTTCTTAATTACCAACACTTACTTTGCCTCCTCCTTTTTCCCAACACACACATACCTACACACACACACCACTCACTCTCACATCACACACATGGGTCACTTTTATCTTTTTTATGATTGAGACTAACTTCATGTGAAAGAGAGAGAGAGAGAGAGAGAGAGAGAGAGAGAGAGAGAGAGAGAGACAAAGAGAGAGTAAGAGAGAGAGAAAGGGAGAGAGAGAGAGAGAGAGAAAGAGAGAGAGAGGCAAAGGGGAATGAGACAATTTAGAATATTTTAACAGACCAAGGGCTTCTAATCAAACTCTAAAGTTTTACCATGTATTAGTAGGGAAACTTGCATATGCTCTCCTCATTCAAAGGATCACATTTAAATGATGTGTAACAGAAGACGAGTTCTAAAGACTTCTACAAAAAGAAGGCTTGTTGTATTTATTTTATAATTATCACTTTGTTCATACAACATCAAGAGAATTCATTAAAGCCTTTATCACTGTGACAAGTGCTGTTATTAGTAGTAAAATAGTTTCTTAGCCTGACCTTATAAATCTTTAAGCCTGTGTCCCTCACTTGTTAATTCCTTGCTGTCTGACTTATTCTGAAAATGCTCTCTCAAAGACTGCTGATGATTTCCTCATTACTTGGTCCAATGATATTTTCTCATCCCTTTTATCCTACTGGATACAAGCTGTACTGATGACTACTCCCTCCTTGAAATCCTCTTCTCCTTCATAAACCTATGACATTGGTGTTCCTCCTTCCTTTCAGTTTGTTCTGTCTCCAGCTCTTCCATATTACTTTCCGTTTCTGAAATACACGTGTTCACTTAGTTTGTTTGTTTGTTTGTTTTTTCAGTTTGTCCAGAGGGAAAGGAATGTGCATGTTTGTTTATTTATTTAACTTCAACCTTTTTCTCTCTCAACAATCTCTCCTTTGGCAATGTCACCCAATAGTTACCCAAAGTCCCCATCACCAATAAGTGCTTCCTGAATTTGGGCTCTTTACTTCCAAGTAAATATAAGATATAAACATTTGAATGTTCCACCAGCATTTCACATTCAATATATCTAAAATTAACACATTACCTTTCTCACTTAATAGTTCTCTCTTTTTCAACTTTTGCTTTCTTTGGTTAATGGTATCTCCTTAATCCCAGTCAGCCAAGCTTCAAACCTGAGTCAATTCTTGCTCCTCAGTCTCCTTTGTTTCCCTTATCTAACTACTTGATTTAAAAAATATGGCTTCTACCTTCTTTTAACAATCAGATCTACCCCTTTGTTTCTCTTAATTTCACCCCTTCCACTTCTACCAGTTCAGGCTTTTCCTACACTGACACAACAGCATGTACACTAGTTCTATCTCTTGATTTTTCATTTCTTGCAAGATCTAGCACAGTGATTCCTAGAGAGGAGGACCTCAACAAATGTTTGTTAAATAAATTAAATAAAGAAATAAGTTTTAAAGTTTTCAAAGAGAAGGAAATTATCAGCATGAAGTTCAGCAAAGGCAAATTGCTAAGTTCTTAAAAGCCTGGATCTTAAATTGAGAAGGAAGGTCTTAGAGATGTTAGCTTTAAAATTAAAAATGAATCATATTAATACTTTGAAACCTGTTTTGACAGAGTAGCGAGAACAATCTGACAAATCTTAGGAAAGAAACATGCCAGATTCTTAATTTTTTGGCCAGGACATGGAAGCAACCAAAGAGTCCTACAATAGATGATTGGCTAAAGAAGCTGTGGTACATATATATAATGTAATATTACTCAGCCATAAGAAGAGATGAAATACAACCATTTTCAACAAAATGGATGGAACTCAAGATAATCATGCTAAGGGAAATAAGCCAGACAAAAAAGTTGAAAATCACATGATATCACTTATATGTGAGATATAAACCTAAAAGCAATAAAGGAACAGGACAAACAAACAGAGACTCATGGACATGGACTATAGACTAGTAGTTACCGAGGGTAGGGGGTGGGGGAGGAGAGGGGAGGTAGATGATGGGGTAAAGGGGGTCAAATATAGGGACATAGGGGAAGGGTGAAGTGGGTAAAGGGGATCAAATATATGGTAGCTGAAGGAAACCGGACTTGGGTGGTAAACACACAATAGAATATACAGATGTTAAATTATAATGTACACCTGAAAATTATATAATTGTATTAACCAATGTTACCCCAATAAACTTAATTTTAAAAAGCCTAAAACAAATAATAAACACTGCAGACATTAACACAGACAAATAAAATAAAATAAAAACTCATTACAATTCTGAAGAAATCTCAGTGTTTGAGATGTTCAAACTAGTTATTCTTAACTCTGGAGTCATGATTTTTAAAAATCGGTGGTAGTCCTTTAGGTCTAGGGTATTCTTTCACCATTCTGTTCCTCAAGCAAATGGAGTACAAAGCCCAGGAAACTTTCAGTTACTTAAATGTTACTGTGAAAAAAGGTCACTTTTTGCCACAGACAAGGAAGTGAAAATGTTATCAAAATACAAATGTATAATCTCCCTTTCTGTTTGGTCACTTATTCCAGGTTAGTGAACTTTTTAAAATAATCCATTAGAAAATGTTTTTGTGCAAAAGTTCCAGATGAGAGCCTTTTTTACCAAGATAGCTTCCAAATGTTTATAGAAGTCTCTTTTTTATATATAACTTTAGATTTTGGTAAGAGTTGAGAATATCGAAGATATGCATTTTTAAAGTTTTAATGATGAGCTTTAAGTTTTTCTTAGAACGCTTTATCCTAACCTATTATTCTGTGAATTTGCCACAGATTGTTTACATCCTGTCATACATTTTCACATAAACAATGCATAATACAAAAATATTCATTTGACCATCATGAGGCTGTGCATCATTTGGCAAAAATCTGAAATATCCGATTAATTTTGAAATGATAATTGCTATTTAAAACAAAATTGTATATATTCATTATAAGAACAAAATTAAGCCAATTACATCAGTCTTCCTAATCCACTAATCAATATAGTAAATGTGACATGCCAGGAACTTGAAAACTTCTAGAATTCTTCAAACCCAGGATATATAGTATTTTGCCATTGTTTGCTTTGTCCCACTACCCTTAATATGACAATTTTTCTAGGTTTGGTGATATAAGGAATAAAAAAAATAGCTAGTATAAAACAAGGTTATAAACATTTTGAAGCAACAATTTTACATTTGAGAACTTGTAGAAGATATGAAATTTTTGTTATTAAATATAATTTTGAAAATCCCTGTTGGTGTAAGATGTAGACTTTAACGTTTTCTCCAATAGAGTTAATGAACTAAATGGAAAATATCTCATTAAATTTTTGAGCGAGCCCCTTTGTGAGGCAAGAAAATGACATTCTCATCTAACAACTGGGAAACTGAAGAACTAGTATATGTAACTGTACTCATTTGCGAAGGAAAATCATAGCTTTAATATCTCTGAAATGTGGATATGAAAGAATATTACATACACACATATCCCCTCCCTTATTTTTAAAGACTCAATACCTGATTCTTAAAGTATATTTAAACCCTTGGATCTTGGCCCTATACCATTTGGCAGAATAAATTATTGTCTTGTGACCTGGCAGTGCAGTCACCTTTTAATTTACTTTTAAAAAGATTTTCCCTAATCCATACAACCTAAGATCTGGCCAATCATGAATCTTCAGCAAGCTTATTTAGGTCTCTTATTCTATAGATTTTTAAACTACAAAAATTCAGGAAATAACTCTTTGCAAAGTACTACTGGGAGATTAAAAAATAACAACAACAAATTGAATTGATTTGTAGTTCCATAAACGACATTTCACTTAGAAAGTGTAAATCATATAGTTTTGATCTCTTCAATATTTGTTTGCCAAAAAGTGGAATGTTTCACTTGAATGGAAATGCCCTCAAATTACTCCAGTACTATGGTAGGATTAATTTTTCTAGGTTAATGGAATGCCAGAGTTAGGTGCTTTACATGTAGTTATTTTTTAAAAATCATATTTTTTAATGAATTTTTGGATATCCCAAACAAATCGTGGAAATGTAACATCATTTCAGTATTACCAACACAGGGCTTTGTGTAATAACTGTGACATCATGACAGTGAAGTATTCATTTTTTTAAGCTTTAAACAGAGAAAGCTTTACCTTGGTATGGCCAATAGAAAAACGATATGTAAATTAACCCATATTTTCTGTATTCTAATTGGCTTGAGTTCCCTCTAACTTCACAATCTCACTACCAAGTCGGTAATGAAGTATTTTACTGCCATATAGAAATCAAATTATTACTGTATAGAAGATCTTTATTTTTTGTTTCATTAACAGATTATTATAAAGCAATAAGCGTGCTGAAGGAGAAGCAGACGTTTTACATTGGGAATTAATGAAAGCACGTCTGCTCATTTTTTGGAGTGGGGAGTTAAAATCTTATACCACCCTCGCAAACAAAACTCTTCCAAAATGGTAAAATAAGAAAATATATGATTCTAGAGCCATCCCTAAGCACCCAGGTGTCAGGCTATGTAGTATGCTGTGGTATCATTGGACCTTTAGGGCTGATGTAAGTTTTGTGAATTCGTTGTATTCCTAGTATTTTTTCTTCCGGAATAACACGGGGGGACAAGGAGGAATCACACACACACAACTGCTTTGATATCACTAATCTATTGGTCAGCCTTACTTGCAAGAAGGAAAAAGAAAGACTGTTGTTTGGTGAGGTGGTATGCAAGGAATAGTTACTTCAAATGTTTGTAGATTCTTAAGTCATATTCGTTAAGGTAGAACGGATCTAAATAATTTTGCAGTTGTTCTCTGACTTAGCTTCTCCTTAAAGCATGTTACGTGCATTCGAGAATAGATGGCTAATAAAAACAGGGCTGCCTAACCTATTTCCCTTCTTCTCCAATGACAATATTTTTCTTGACTGTGCTTCTTCCCTTCTTC
>CM053514.1:48815583-48877566 GCA_028627145.1 Eidolon dupreanum | reverse complement strand
GGGGGGGGCGGGGGAGGGCGCACAGTGTTAATGAAACTGCAGTTCACAGGGAAAGAGCCTTCCCTAAGGTGGTATTTGGTTTTCTTAAACAATTAAACAATAAACTGCATAATGGAAGTACATTCAGGCAGTGCGTCTTCAGTAGGGCTTATTCACAGCTCCATTTCTGGAAAGCGTTGCAAGACTGAGGAAATCAGACTGCAAATCAATTACCAGGAACAGAAGCAATCTCTCGCCCCTTCGCGTATGTAATGCATGTCTCTCTCTCTCCTCCTTCTCCTCCACCCCCCATTATAAATCCAGGGGTGGTGGATTTCAGGTTTCATAATGTTGCATGACGAGATCGGTATTTACCCAGGGATGTACTGGTGGGGAAATTAAAATCATCGAACGCAGTTTTGCCTGGGCTACCATCAGCACATTCCTAGCGGTGAGAAAGATGCTTAGTGGGAATAACAGAGGAAGCTGATTTACCCGGTGTGGCTCCCACCCACCTAGGAGACAATGTGTATTTTGTTTTAAAATGAAGCCACTTGTGATTTGCAACGAAGATTATCAGTGTAAATGTGAAGGCTTAATTTCCCAAGAAATACAGGTTCATGTTAAATTCATTTGAGTCTAGGCAGCCAAGGTTACAAATGGAAGAGCATTATTCATGTGGGTGTGTTTCCTTGGTCAATATTTACATTAACCAGTTTTAATAATCATGTGTGCTTAAAAAAGAAAAGATTTGCCAAAAATGGGCTGGGATTTGAGGGGGAGACAAAAAGATTAAAAACATCAAATCCTGGGAACAGTTTCTATTAATTTTGAGGTTTAATGTTGAATTTATGCTTTAAGATGAATCAACAATTACTCTTCTTATAATGTGCAGCATGAATAGTGACACGAGTTAAAAGACAACTATTTTGCAAGGGTTCTTTGGATCTATTAGTAGAGAAGTTGCCTATAAAATACTGATAGATACTAACAGACCTCAAGTAAATGTAGATAGTCTACTCTCTGCCTCCTATTAGCAATCTTGTCAATTCCATTGCTACACTAGCAGCTAATTCTTGGACTGGCATATTTTATGATTGTGGAAGATATTATTCCTTCTGTCCTAAAGGTACCCAATAAAATGTATGTTCTACAAAAGAGGGACATTTTTAAATTCATCTAGGTCATAAAACTAAGCAAGCCAATTCTCTAAAAATCTTAAGCAAAAATATTTACTAAAGCAAATAATATTCAAAATTAAAACTTTATTTACTTCCCCATAAATGACCAGCTTTATGTTAGCACTGCCTGACATCATTGCTTGGTAAGAACTGATAGCTCTTTTTTTTCCAGATATTCTGATGGCAAATCAAATGGAAGAAAAGAGGAAATATGACTGCAGATCGGATCAGTTCTCTTTGTGGATTACATTTTCAGTAAAATGTATGGATCTATCTTTTCCTTGTTCTTCTGTCTAGATCATGAGACTTGACTAAGGCTGTATCTTTATCATCCATCCATCTATGGCGAACTATAGCCATGCAGCTGACAACATTTTGCAGAATCTCTCTCCTCTAACAGCCTTTCTGAAACTGACTTCCTTGGGTTTTATAATAGGAGTCAGCGTGGTAGGCAACCTTCTGATCTCCATTTTGCTAGTGAAAGATAAGACCTTACATAGAGCGCCTTACTACTTCTTGTTGGACCTTTGCTGTTCAGATATTCTAAGATCTGCAATTTGTTTTCCATTTGTATTCAACTCTGTCAAAAATGGCTCTACCTGGACTTATGGGACTCTGACTTGCAAAGTGATTGCCTTTCTGGGGGTTTTGTCCTGTTTCCACACTGCTTTCATGCTCTTCTGCATCAGTGTCACCAGATACTTAGCTATCGCCCATCACCGCTTCTATACAAAGAGGCTAACGTTTTGGACGTGTCTGGCTGTGATCTGCATGGTATGGACTCTGTCTGTGGCCATGGCATTTCCGCCAGTTTTAGATGTGGGCACTTACTCATTCATTAGGGAAGAAGATCAATGTACCTTCCAACACCGCTCCTTTAGGGCTAATGATTCCTTAGGATTTATGCTGCTCCTTGCTCTCATCCTCCTAGCCACACAGCTTGTCTACCTTAAGCTGTTATTTTTTGTCTACGATCGAAGGAAAATGAAGCCAGTCCAGTTTGTAGCAGCGGTCAGCCAGAACTGGACTTTTCATGGCCCTGGAGCCAGTGGCCAGGCAGCTGCCAATTGGCTAGCAGGATTTGGAAGGGGTCCCACACCTCCCACCTTGCTGGGCATCAGGCAAAATGCAAACACCACAGGCAGAAGAAGGCTATTAGTTTTAGACGAGTTCAAAATGGAAAAAAGAATCAGCAGAATGTTCTATATAATGACTTTTCTCTTCCTAACCTTGTGGGGCCCCTACCTGGTGGCCTGTTATTGGAGAGTTTTTGCAAGAGGGCCTATAGTACCCGGGGGATTTTTAACAGCTGCTGTCTGGATGAGTTTCGCCCAAGCAGGAATCAATCCTTTTGTCTGCATTTTCTCCAATAGGGAGCTGAGGCGCTGTTTCAGCACAACCCTTCTTTACTGCAGAAAATCTAGGTTACCAAGGGAACCTTACTGTGTTATATGAAGGAGCATCTGTAAATCTTTAGTCTTTTGAAACACTGACTTTCTCTGCTAAGCAGTTGTGGCCTGTAGCCATTTCTTGAGAGGAAAATCAAGAATGGAATCAGCAGTTATAAGGATTTGGGCAAGATTCTACAATTTTTGCAATAGTTCACCTATAATCCTATTTTAAATCTCAGAGTGATCCTGCTGACTGATGGTGAAGGTTTGTAATTAAGAAAGGATTGACCCACTGCCCTAAATTTCTTTATGTGGTCGAAAACTAGATAATGAAATTAGCAGGTGCTAAGTATCAGTGCTAAATGCTGTGTATATCACTACTTATGAAAAAAAACATCAAAAAACCAATTAATATTGGACATCTTAATAAATTAAGTTGACATGAGGTAAATGTGTTGATAAAAACTAATTTTAGAAGTTTGAAGACTTTAAAATATTTTATACTATTGTTGCTTTACAAAGACAAAAATATTTGGGGACTTAAAGTACTGTAATCCAGTAAAGATGTGCTATGAATTATTGGATTATCACACTTTTAAAAAGTTTCCTTGTAAGTTTAGGTGAGCATTCTGAAAGCAGTATGTTGGTTCCAATTAGAGTTTACTTTTTTATTAATACATTACTATTTCTAAATACCACTTTTCTTACCTACTAATGAAATTGCTAAGATTGAACTGTATTATGTGGTTTTTGTTGATATGGTATAATATTTTTCCAATTCATTTTTATTTTACAAATGCTAGATCTTGGTCTGGGAGGCAACAGTAATGGTACCAATCAGTCACAACTGAGCAGTTCTAATAATGCAGAATAAACACATGTTGCCTTAAAGGGTTATCTAGTATCTTTCATCTTATTTAGTATTAGAGCAAATGGTCAAGAGAAATCAAATAAGTAGCTGGTCATAGTCATGCATCTAGAAGTGCATGGATGATCATTTAATACTCTTTTTCCTTTTTCCTCCCATGGTTTAAATATTAAGTTGCACATTACTGGAATAATGAGATTTCTTCTGAGGTGTGCTACCCATTCTAGTGTGTTCTAAGAGGGAGGCAGTTGCTATCAGTTTATATATTAAGTCAGCTGTCAAGGGGAGACCACAGCCTTAGTATGACATCCTGCACAATTTGTGAAGCACTTATTCTACAGAAGGCACAGTCTTGTTTATACTTCTGCACGTTCAGTGCATTGATCATTTAAATTATTTCAGATTTAACTTGTGAAAGCTTATAATATGATTTCTGATATTTTAGAAATACATTAGAGTCTGTGAGTCTCATTCTTTAAGATATAAATGCGTGAATTTCAATATAAAGTTGCATTGCCAAAATTTACTCGCATAGCCTGTTACTTCTCTTGGAATAAATTTTACATTTTTTGGCAATTAACATTTTATTTTATTTTGAAGGCAAGCACAAGCTAGGAAGACTAGCTTTATTCTGATTTTTTTTTTATTTTTGTTGCTTACTATATTCTAGAACTGGAAATGCATGAATGATAGATAGCATAAAGCTGACAAACTGACAGGTCATATTATCTGTAAAAGCATTATTTAGCTTGTCGTAATGATCCTTCTGTTTATTCTTACAGGCCAGTAATATTTAGAGATATACATCTGCTTGGTTGGTTCAGAATTTTAATATAAATGACACATTTTAATTCAGGCTGAGTAGAAATTTGGGGTTCTAAATATTTAACTTGTAAGGAAAATGGTTTACAATAACATTAATGCAAAACCAGAAAAGTTGTTATCGTTTTTGTTTGTTTTTCATTGTTTTTGTTTGTTTGTATTTGAAATATAAGTTTAGGAATCTAATGGAACAGAATCCTTTATTGCTACAGTACACCTGTAAAGAAAATATCAATATAAATATCAATAAGAAAGAATAAATAACTGAAATGTCTCAGTGATATAAGCAACTATTCAGTTTTGCTCATATAAGGACAACTCAGGCTGTGATCTTTAGTAAGGACCTCAATTTGACCTTTTATTTTTTACTTTCTGCTAAAGTTGACTAGATCTGAGACAAAGTTTAATGTACAACAGTGAGTTGACCTAGCAATAAAGCCCCCTCGTTGATACTAAAATCATTGTCCAATATACAATAAAGGAAATGTTATCAAAAGATATTCTGATAACATGTTCAACTCAAGAAAAATTACAGTAGAGACATAATTATTATGTTTATAGAGAACTTTGCTTAGAGGTTCAAATATCCCCAGCAATTAGTAGAAAATTCGGCAATGATCTTGAGGACCGAGAAACCAGGTTTTATCAACATCAGCCTCTGTTACATAAACAAGAAAACAGGCATAGACTAAGAGTAGTGGGTTGAGGAGTCAAGAGCAATAGGCAAGTGAGATTGCCTGACCCCACCTTGCTATTTGGAATACCAGATTCTATCAGTTTTGATAAATAATCCGCCCCAGTGATCAGTGAATAATGTTGAACTTTAGTGACTTTCTTTTAAGCCTACATTTGACTATTTTGGCATTTCAGTCAAAGGGCAAGCAGTGGGAAAACACATCCCCAGTTAATCAATGCCATTTGTAAGTCAATAAGTAATGGTAGCAATCACAAAAAATAGACTCTGCCTCAGTGTCTTAATGACCAATTTGCTTTATCTACTTTGACACTCATTCCAATATTCAATATTTAAAAAATGTTGGTAATTAATTTAATTTGAAAATGTTACTAATCTTTAATTCATAAAAATACATTCCCACTGGGGAGTACAACTTCCCTGTGAGAAAGACTTATTATCAATAACAATGTATCCCTCTTGGACTAATTACATCTGAGCTGAACAGTCTTTAAATTGTTTTTCTTGGTAATAGTGATGTGCTTGCATTGATATGTCTATACTATCTCATCTGGTTCCTTTAGTGCACAGTGGGTCTATTTGTGAGGTGCCTGGCTAGAGCTAGGCATTCAGTCTGGACTGTGGAATCCTATGCAAATATTAACTGAGGCAGAGGAGGTGAGTAACTTGCCCAGTTTCCCACAGAGGCTGCATTTAAATAACAAAATTAAACAGTGATCTGATGAAAAAAAAATTATTTGTAGGACAATCTATTGACTGAGTTGTCTTTTTTGAATGTTAGCTGGTTGGGTTTCAACAGCAGCATTTTTTGTAGAGGTTAACTGATTTGTCATTGTTAACACATGAATATGTCCACTTACCCATTTACTACCTGAAATATTTTATTCATTTATTCATTTGCTCAACAATGTGTGTTGGGCACTGGGCTTGGTTCTGGGAGCACAATGGAAAACAATGTAGAATGGTCTCATGGTGATTTCTTAGTCTAGTGGGAAAGACAAACAATATGTTGTAGCAATGATTTAGCACTATTAGAACTGTCCTCCATTTTCTATTCAGTGCCTTATCGCCTATCTTTACTCAGTGTTCCTTGGGGTCTTTTATATATCATACTCCTTCAGTTCAGAGGGAGCCCCCAATTCTGCTCACACTTCATTTGGCTCAATCACCATATTATGCTTTAGAACCCTAAGTTCCCATGTTGTTAATACTATACACACAATGCTTTACACTGAAATCTGGGTGTTAAAGTTCCCTCATATCCTGACTGTCCATTTCCACAAGAGAGATATTTCAGTTCCTTCAAGAGACTGGAGGTGTCCTTTCTTCCATTCTCATACTTGCCTTCAAGTTAACCTGAGAATGCCTGGGTAAACTGAAATCAAAGGAAGGCACTAAGATGCCCACACCCGGGGGGGCTCCCATGGCTCTCAAGCAAACATGGGAATAACCTATGAAATAGGGTACATGTCTTTTATTAAAGCATGCCACTTCTTCAAGATTTTTATTACCCCTTATTGGAGATACAAGAAAACTCCTTAACCTCCTATCAGCTGAAAAGTTCGCTTGGCCTCCAAAATTTACTTTTATTGCAAATACAATTAAAATGTTTACAATTATAGGGACATATTCCTTTTTAACCATGCAATATTGAGTTGTATTGCAACAGAGATTCCTGTAGGACAGTTGCAAACAGAACCAAAACACTTCATTTCTGTGTATTCACCACTAGATAATTTACTTTGTTCCATTCTTTATTTTATTCTACTAGTATCATAGGCTATATTGTTATTAAACAAAAAAGACCCAGCTTATATTAGTTCCATATTTTAAAAAAGATAAAACGATAAATGGTAATGTTTTAAATGCTGGCTAAACACATTAATTAGATGGTTATTAGAATTGTGGGCTATTTACAATTCCAGAATCTTTTGAGTTTGTATTTCTAAGCAAAATACATCACTTTCATGTTTGTTAATATTCTCTTGTAAGTGTTTGAATGGAAGTTGCAGGCTCTACTAAGATAATTTTTTATTACTGACATTTTTTATTGTTCTCAACTCAATGCATGCTAGTATTCTGTGATTTACCCAATTCCCTCAGAAACTTTTTTATATCATATTAAAATGATAGAATTGCTTAATTTTGAGGCACAATTTCATAATTAGTCTATATAGTGGCTGAAACAAATTTGTAAATGACTGGATTATTTTTTGTCATCGGTCAAAACAGTCAAATAAGTTAAAGGGATATTGCAAACTGGAGCAATAGAGGAAATATTTGGCTAATTCTTTTTGCCTTATGCTGCAATGTAGCAGGCTCTAAAAAATACATATTAAAACTAAGAGGCTTTAATTTTATAAAATAATTTTATAAATAGACATGGTTTTTAAAGTGGTGATGGAGCTTTTATATCATTTCCTTTTGCCAAAGGAATGATGTCCATTAGCTGCTCAAGCCCTTTTAATTAAAAACATTTTAAAGCCACTTTTCCTCCCATCAGTTAATACAAGGGCTGGAAGCTTGAAAAGCCTGAGAGGAAGGCAAAGAGAATGTGTTTTCCCCACTGAGTGATTACAGAAAAAGTCCTCAAAGGAGCCACAGGTTGTTTGGGGTTTGGAATTATTCACACCTGGTATTCACGGCCAGCGCCCGCCCCCCCACCCCCAGCTCCTTGTGGTGCTATGGGACAACATCCCCAGGAAGACAGGTTTTTAAATTTGGCTTGGAGATGTAAAACAGTTCCTTTTTTCCCTCTGTGTGTTTGGAAATAATAGATTCTTGACACAAATATTAAAATTGACACTGTAATGCATGTCCTGGTTTATGAATTTTGAATAGACAACATTTAACTTTATATGGATATTAAAGATCATGGAGTGAAAAAGTTAAGTCATTTATTATATCATAAAAAAGTTATAATATTAAAAAAATTCTTAAGCTGAATTGATCATTGAGCTTCAACTAGGTAATTAGTTGTTTCTTTCCATAAGAAAATAAAAATATGACTAGATGAAAGAGTTTTTTTGTCCTCCATTAAAAAAAAAAGGCAAAGAGAGTTCATTTTCTTCAGGAAAAAAAAGAATTTTTGAACATTTTTAGTGAGCATTTTTACTTAGTCACCATACTGCATGTATGATCTTGGGCAAGTTACTTCACCTTATATGCTTCATCAATAAAAAGGGGCTAATAGCACATATTTTCTGAGGTCATTGAGAGGACTCAGTGACCATTGTGAAGCCCTTAGAAGAGAGTCTATCTTCTTAAATAAATGTTACTTTTCACTGGCTTTCTCTTAGTTCACCATCTAGCTGCAGAGACACAAATTATGAGACAATGTGATAAGTGCTATAAGGGAAATATATGAGATAAGTGTTAAAGAAACACAGACAAGCAAATAACTCTGAAGATTAGGGAAAGAAGATGAGATAGAAAAGAAGGCAACTGAATTCAGTGTTGAAAGATAATTTCAATTACAACTGCTTGACAAGATTAGGAAAACCATTTCAGAGGAAATAAAATGAGCAAAAGTAAAAGAGATTTGAAAGCTCAAGGTGTGTTCAACCTAGAGATCCATTAATCAGAGGTTAGTATAGTGTGGCTGGGGCTTAGGTACATGAAAGGGAAGGACCAACATGGCATAGAGGTTAAAAAGTACAAGATTTGGAAGTTTAAGTCTTTATTCTGTCTGTTACTAACTTTATGATCTTGAACAATTAATTCGACTCTTTGAATGTTCATTTGCTTATCTGTAAGTGGGGGAGTAAGTAGTAGCAACCACTACCTTTAAAGATTTGCTTTGATGATTAAATGTGATAGTAATAACTGTTATTCATTAAGTACTTACTATGTGTCAAAGACTATTTTAAATGCTTTTCATATATTAACTCATTTGATTACCATAAGTAGATACTATTATTTTTCATACGTTACAAAAAAGAAACTGAAGCACAGAGAATTTAAGTAACTTGTACAAGTCAGTAATAGGCAAAACATGAATATAAAGCACTTAGTATATAGTACCTGGCCCAGGGTGAACATTCAGTAGATATTGACTATTGTTGTTGCTGCTGCTGCTGTTGATTTTAACAAAATAAGTGAAGGAAGTTAGAGACGAATAGAAAGTGAAGTGACTGAGCAGAAACAGAGCTCTAGCCTTCAGACTTCAACTCCACTTTGCTATAGTCCCTCTTTTCCCACTGAGAATCCAAAGGAAGCAGAGAATAGTAAGCAGCTGGTTGCCTAGTACCTCTCTCTGCTTTCACATAGTAGTATCATATTACCCCAGGATCAGGAGAATCCATCTGATCTTTCAAAGTGATTTCTTAGAAGGACATTGCTCAAATTACAACATTCAAATTTTAAAAGTAGGCTATGCAACTCATACCATATGGAGTTTTACCTAGATTTGACTCATATTCTGCAGTCCTAAATCAGTTTCATCATATTCTATGTAGAATGGAGATTTTTTTTTAATTACAATATTTTAATTGTGTTACTTCAGGGCTTTTACATTTTTTTAAATAAACATATATAAGGCAAAGTCAGTGTTGCTAAGTTGCTAAGATTCTGCCACATCCAATTGTATTTTTATAACTACATGAGGAAAGAAAGGTGGAAATGTGGTTTGCTTACCTCTCTGAAGTACAGAACTGTTAGGGGTACAGTCCTGGTGCTCGGAGTCCTCCTAAAAAAAGACTCACAACTATTCTTAAGTATTTTTGTCACTTACCCACTTACCTATTGACTCACTCATGATACATAGGAGGGAGTTTAATAGGCATTTTTGAATGAGAATCATTTGCTAATTCATTAGTGGCAACATCTTACAGATTTCATGGATTGCAGAATACAAGAGATAGATGAGGTATAGAAAATTCAGTGTTACCTACAGACTGGAAAGTAAATAAACTGTAAAATATACTCTCACAGGGAGTTCATCCTAATCTCTTTCACCAGAAACTAGCCAGGAGCCACATGAATGGGAAAACCACCTCCAACATCATTAAGTGGTGGCTTGTGAGTTTTCCTCAAGGAGCTACTCTAAATAGGAAGGTTTTACTTTCCTTTTTGCCCTTTCAGAGCCAGCCACCCACAGATTATAAGGCATCTTATTTTGTATTCTGGGTCAAGCTATAGACCCTTGGATTATGGGATTACATTGCTGGAAGAGACTTTAGATAAATATATTTAGTCTTCCTATTTCACTAGAGGTCCAAAGAGGTTTACAAATCACCTAAGCTGATAAACCCATTAAGGTCACAATTTTGTAGGCAAGACTTGGAAAACTGTGGCTTTAGAAGTAACTTTGAAGTAGCTCCAAAATCTTGGGCAACTAAAGCAAGTCCAGTTTGATTCCCAGCTTCTGCATTCCCTCTTCACTCCACAGCTAGGTCAGTTTGGTAGCCATGTGCAGGTGAATCTATAAAATGGAGATTTTAAATGGATGATTACCATAGGCTAGTACAATCTTTTCATGGAGTCTGTTGTCAAGTCTTCCTTTAAAGAGCCACCACCTTTCAGGATCACCATTCCCAGCCATGTCCTATTTACTCTTATTTCCCTACTCTGAAATCTTTTCAGAGCTTCTATCATTCATAACTCTATATAGTAAAGGGATAATTAATGGAGAATATATAGCAGAATTACCTCTTGAGTCTTGTTTGCTTGGTAGTCATGTATCCACATGATCGTCATACTTTTTTAACTATTGACTCGTCAGTTGTTTACACACCTGGCCATACTTCACTGCATTTTTTAAAGCTGTTACTTTGTCCATTTGAACCCTCCTACATTCATCCCAATTGGGCTTTATTCTTTCTACTTTACCAGTAATTGTACCAAGGTGATTCTGTCTTCTAAAGTAATAGCTGCTGCCATCCCTCCATTCTAATTTGGTGACATTTGTGGTCTCAGTAAACATAGTTTCCATTTAAATATCCTGAAAAATGTGGAAAAGCATTCCAGCCTGGGTGTCAGGAGCTGACCTGATGACCACCTACCAGCCATGGTCAAGTCACTTGACTTCTTAGTACCCTCAACTGTACAATGAAGAGGTTGATCTCTAAATTTCCTCCAGCTTGGAAAAATCTATGCTTTGTCCATTGGGATCACTGATGTCCCAAGACATTAATGACATGGTTATTTCTAACAAACAAAGCTTCCCAGGGCTGATGCTGGTACTTCCTATGTACATTTCAACTAAGTAGGTTCCTACTTGGGCAGTTGGAGGCCCAACCTGATCCTAACTTTTTGATATCAACTCTACAGAATATCCATATCATATTAAAATACGCTTTCACTGGGTTTCTGCTTTATTCATATACTAACTTTATTATAACATTTTAAATTTTAATCAGACAGACTTTATGCTCTGCTTCCATTTCAAATTATCAAATTATGGACGTTCATGACCTGTTATACCTTTTTATGTTCTATTCTCATTTCTAAATCATAGATTTTTTTTTCCCAGAGGAAACCAAATTTGTTTCAAGTTCTTGTTTTAAATATAAAAAAAAAAACATAAAATTTAGGAAGATATTTTAGTACCTCCACTGTTTGTGATTACAGAATGATCCATCTTTGAACAAATACTTAACAATCAAATACTATATATAAGGTGTTGTATTGGGTGCTTAAAAAAATCTTTTAATTGAATCTGGTATTGGCTGAGGTTTTAGTCTTACAGACTTGTAAAATGAACACAAATATAGTTTTCTTTTTTTAGTTGTATTTTGCTGTGCCTTACATGTATGATCATGTGGACTTTTAATTCAACCTAGTACAAAAGTGTTTTCCTATTATTTTTAATCATACCCTAGGCTTAGATTTAAATGACTATAAATAATGGCACATTTTAAATTATTTCTGATTTACAGCAACAAAATTATTTAGTTATAAAACATCTTTTTAAATATATTTTGAGTCTAGTGATTTGTTCACTTTTAAGAAGATGATCTAAAAAAGATATTCATATCACATAGTAACTTTTTAGCTACTAACAAAGAATTTGGTAGGTAGCCTGGGAAAATATTTATGCATCCTAGAGTTCATGATTCAAGAAAACAAATGTTCCCATTTTTACATGATCCAGACACATCTACAGTGCACTGGAAATTCTGAACAATCATTTCATCAATGCTTTTAGATATGATGCCACTCAGTTTTCTAATGCAGAAAGAACCTGTGTTCTTTGCTGTGGTGCTATTATTTGTGATACCTGGAAGGTCTTGAGCATTTTCTGCAGTGCCAGGGCTCTATTGCTTTGAATTTCCATCATGGACATGAAAAACTGTTATTTTCAAGAAGAGAAAATAATGAGAGAAAGACATTTTCAACTGCATTAAATTTTGCTGAATATTTACTCTGCTATAATTTTAGGTCTAACTTAAATTGTATATAGATGATAAAATAGATCCTCACAAATATTCAACCAGGAACTATTCTATTTCAATCTACTAAAACTATACTTTTATTGATATCATGATCATGTATAAAATGTCATTTATGATGAACAGGGGAGAAATGTGAGGAAAATTGCAGATCCGCCTTTCTTCTTAGATGTTTCTCTATGGCAGAAGGCAGAAAAATACAGTTAAATACATTTCACCATTAATAGTAGAAACCAATGTAATGAGACACATGTATGTAATCACCAAAGGGAAACCGCATAAGAAATGAAAGAGAATGGTAAAATTATTCCAGTGATGAGAAAACATATGATTCTAGAAAAAAAAAATTCTTCATTAGTAGGAGAGTTTGAAAAGTTTGATAAGAAAAAGGATGGGACTAATATTTTAAGTGGTTTAGAATTTGATCCCATTGTTTAAGAACCTTCAGTTCTCTTTATTGTGTACATAAGATCAAATTCAAAGTCCATTATTAAGACTTTTTATAATATGGCACTATTCTCATCTATTGATATTCTTCTCTCATTCTTTTCTATTTTCCATTCATTACCAACACCGCATAATCACACAGCCATTTCCTCAGCATACAGGCACACACTTCTTCTTCTCCCCTAGGTTATCCAACTCAAGCCATAAGCTCACTGAAATTTCATCTTTGATCACTTTGACCCACTTTAATTTCTCACTTCTCTACATGCCTAGGTTATACATAATCTGTGCATGGTTTTACATGATATGATTGTGTTCTCTAATTGTTTCAGATTCCTCTAGTAAGATTGTAAACTCAAAGACTTTGTCATCTACATATTTTCTACTCTCACAAAGTACCCTAGCTTACTACTAGGTGATAAATAAATGCATAAGGAGTAGAAAAACTATTAACATATAAAAACAGAAGTGTAAAAATATGAATTTTAGAACATTTTATTTAAATCTCTTTGCCCTTGTCCCAATTAAGATATTAAGTCAAATATTATTTCCAAAAGAGGCAGAGAGAGAATCTAATCAAAATCTAGAAAATCCTGTCTTCTCCTTTATAAATGAAGATACTACTAATTTGGGGGGATATTATTATTAATTTTTAAATAACTTTTTATTTTTAAATTACAAATGACATACAATAGTATATTAGTTTTAGATGTACAACATATTGAATAGACATTTATAAAATTTACAAAGTGATCTCCCCAAAAAATCTAGTACCCAACTAACACCATATAGTTATTACAATATTATTGGCTATATTCCCTATGCTACACTTTACATCTCTGTGGCTATTTTGCAACTCTTAATCCCTTCCCTTTTTTTCACCCGTAACCCCAACACCCCACCCATCTGGCAACCATCAAAATGTTCTCTATATCTATTAATTGTTTCTGTTTTCAGTGTTCATTTATTTTGCTTTTTAGATTCCACATTTAAATGAAATCATATGGTAATTGTATTTCTCTGTCTGACTTATTCCATTTAGTACAATACACTCTAGGTCAATTCATGTTGTTGCAGATGGCAAGATTTCATTCTTTTTTTTATGGCTGAATAATACTCCATTGTATATATGTACCATTTTTTTTATCCATTCATCCATTGATATACACTTAGGTTCCTTCCATATCTTGGCTATTGTAAATAATGTGGCAATGAACACGTGGATGCATATATTGTTTTAAATAAGTATTTTGGGTTCCTTCCAATAAATACCCAGAGGTGGAATTGCCGGGTCTTTCTTTGTCTCTTGTTATAGCCTTTGTTTTAAAGTCTATTTTGTCTGGTTTAAGTATTGCTACCCCAGCTTTTATGTTTGTTTCCATTTTCATGAAATATCTTTTTCCATTCCTTTGTTTTCAGTCTGTGTGTGTCTTTCAACCTGAAGTGAATCTCTTATAGGCAGAACATATAGGGGCCTTGTTTTCTTATTTATTCAGCCACCCTGTGTCTTTTTATTGAAGCATTCAGTCCATTTACATTCAAAGTAATTGTTGATAGATATTTAGTTATTGCCATTTTATTAATCATATTTTCTATCTTTTTTTTCTTAAAGAATTGTCTCTACGTTTCTTGTAATACAGGTTCTGGTGGTGATGAACTTCTTTAGCTTTTTCTTGTATGGGAAACTCTTTATCTGTCCTTCAATTCTGAACAATAACTTTGCTGGGTAGAGTAATCTTGGTTGGTTATAGGTCCTGGCTTTAGATCACTTTGAATATTTCATTACAGTCCTTTTAGCCTGCAAAGTTTCTGTTAAGAAATTAGCTGACAGTATCATGGGAGCTCCCTTGTAAGTAACTAACTGCTTTTCTCTTGCTGCTTTTAAGATTCTCTCTTTGTCTTTAACCTTTGGCATTTTAATTTATGATATGTCTTGATGTGGGCCTCTTTGGGGTTCATCTTTTTTTGAACTCTCTGAGCTTCATGGGCTTGTATGTGTACTTTTTTGCCAGGTTAAGGAAGTTTTTGTCATTATTTCTCCAAATAGGTTTTCAATTCCTTGCACTGTCTCTTCTCTTTCTGGTACCCTAATAATGCGATTTGTTCATATGCTAGATGTTGTCCCAGAGGCCTCTTAAACTATCATCATTGTTTTTGAATTCTTTTCTTTTTGCTGTTCTGATTGGTTGTTTCTGCTACTTTATCTTCCAAATTGCTGATTCAATGCTCTGCTTCATCTAATCTACTATTGATTCCCTCTCATGTATTCTTTATTTTGATTATTGTATTTTTCATTTCTGACTGGTTCTTTTTTATGTTTTTTATCTCTGATTTTTATGTTTTCTATCTCTTTGTTGAACTTCTCACTGAGATTGTTTGGCATCCTTATAACCAGTGTTTTTGGACTCTGTATCTGGTAGATTCCTTGTGCCCATTTTATTTAATTCTCTTTCTGGGATTTTGTTCTGTTCTTTCATTTAGGACATGCTTCTTTGTCTCCTCATTTTAGCTGCCCCCCTGTATTTGTTTCAATATATTAAGTATAGCTGCTATGTCTTCCAGTCTTGGTAGAGTGGCCTTATGTAGAAGGTGTGCTATGGGGCCCAGTTGCTCAGTCTCCCTAGTCATCTGAGCTGACTTTTTCAGGTATGTCCCTTATGTGGATTGTATGTTCTCTCCTGTTGTAGTTGAGCCTTGACTGCTGTTGCCACGTCAGTGGGAGGAACTGACCTTCAGGCTAACTGGTTGTGAGGACTGGCTGTGACTACAGTAGAGAAGCTGTTATTCAGGGGCTGAACCTACAGAACAGGATTTGCTTTAGCGAGGCTCTGGTACCTACCTATTGAATCTGCTCTTTGCATGTGCCATTTATGGAAGTGGGTGGATGGTGCTCTGGTGTAGTCTGAAGCTGGTCAATGGGTATATTGGTTCTGGGACCTCTTGAGGGGGGCTCTAATGCAGGCTAGGGTCAGCCTCTGCCTGCACCCTGCCCTGGGGCCACTTGGCATGAGCTACAATGTGATCTACTGATGGTTGCCACTTGTGCTAAGATTAGAGGTGCTTGGGAAAATCTAAGCTGTGATCCAGGGCCAGCTGCCACTAATGCTAGGTTTCTGGCTGCTCAGCAAGAGATACAGGGCACCCAAGCTAAATGCTGCTTGTGTGGGGTTTATGAATCTTTGAGAAATTTTAGAAAAGTCTGCAACATGAGTCAAGACAGTCCCTTTATATGGAAAAGCCACTGGAAGTGACATAAGTGGGCCTGCAAGTTGGGTGGGGTGGGGTCTCAGGGAATCATTAGGGCAGGGCAAGTGCTATTAGCCAGATTGATGGAGACTCAATGATGGCATATGCCTATGTATGCAGACTGGGTCAAGGGAGGGTTCAACAAAGGAACAATGGCTTCTGCCAGTACTTCTGTCTGGGAAAAACCTGCTCCTCCAGCTCTCAGCCTGAAGCCAGACAATTTAGACCCTCCTCGAACATCTTTAGTGCATTTTCTGCTGCTGTCACAGAGCTAGAGCTCAGAGTGAGTCCATCAGCAAGTCAGTTTTTGTGTGGGCCCTTTAGGCAGATCACCTGGCATTCCAGCAGCCCTTCTTCTCATTCAGCCACAATCTCCTCTGGTTTTCACAGACAGACGAAATGGGGACTTCTTTTCCCCTCACTGGAATTCTTTGCTGGGGAGTCTGGTATGAGGCTGGGACCCCTTGCTCCTCCAGGAGGACCTCTGCAGCCAAGCTATCTCTCGCAATTTTTAACCACCACACGTGGGGTGGGACCAGCCTGTTTTATGTCTCCTTCACTTCTATCAGTCACAATGTGGCTTCTTCTATATAGCCTTAGATAGGACCTCTATTCAGCTAGACTTAAGGTGGTTCTCAATGTTCTGTAGTTTAGTTGTAATTTTGATGTGGCTGTGGAAAGAGGTGAGCATAGCATTTACCTACTGCACCATCTTGACCAGAAGCTAGTGAACTTTTAGGTTTTCTGGAGTGATGATGAATTTTGAACATTCATACTTTCTCACTTGGCTTCCCTGTGATCAGTTGCAGACAAATGGCCTATGTAATCAGAAAGACTATGCAATGTTTTATTTATAGCTCTGCAATTTTAATATAAAATATGTTAAGCAATATTGAAGCTATATGTTCAAATTTTTAAAGACATTTTATTTTTAAACATTTTTCACTTTGGACAATATTCACAGGTGAGTACCTTGTATTAATCAAGGAAAACTCTTAATTTATGCTACATTAAACACTTAAATTAGACTCTAATAAATTACTCATCACAAGTGTAAAAACATGATCATTTAGAAATCAATTAAACTAGTAGAATTTTTTTAAAAGTCACACTAATGCATTTTATATCACTAAAAACAAGATCAAGAACAAGGATTAGGCTTATCAAGTGTAAATAGTTTTAACATTGATATATTTCCCCAATAATTAAAATAAATTTGTAAATTGTATTATGTAAAAACTCATTTTTTATCAGATGATTCGAGTGTAGTGATTGAAAAATACCCCTGGAACACCTTAAGAATATGAACTCTATAGTTTTATAGTCTATATTTTATGTGCTAAGAATACTAACTATCTAGTCTATGGCCATGCCACCCTGAACAAGCCCGATCCCATCTGATCTCAAAAGCTAAGCAGGGTCAGGCCTGATTATCAGGCCTGATTAGTATTTGGATGGGAGACTACCTAGGAAGTTCAGGTGTTGTAGGCATAAAAAATAAAATATAAGGGATTGTAAGCTGACAAGGTCCTTGTAATTTGTGAGGTCAACCAAGGGTTGCCTCGCCTAAAAAAAAAAAAAAAGAGGATTAAAAAAGAAAGAATACTAGCTATCTAATAGCAACAGAATTTTTAATGTATATTCAAGTGTACTTTAGAATGATTTTATTTTATCTCAAATATATTACAGGCTGTTAACATAAATACTGTTGAGTTTGGTGTATGAGGGCACTTATTATTTTATTCAATTATTGTTATGATCATAGTTATTTTTAATCAAAATAAATGGGAGCAATTTTGATATCATTTGGACATAGGAGTAAGAGAGCTTTGAAATCTCATTAGTTTGTCAGAGAAATGAACACCGAGTATTTAGCAGTGATAAATAAAACTGAATGGCTGGATTTTTTTGATTTTACAATTATTTAAATGAAAAAATTCTCTTGAGAGCTAAATAATTTTAAGAGTCAGACACAAATAATTATAACTCTTTATTTTACTTACCCAGAAAATATAAAAGTAATGTCTTTATTCAGCTAACTGAACTTTGCTGGTGGTTTATTTTTTAAGAAGTGATCATAAAGATTGTTTAATTACTATAAATCCAATTTTTTAAAAGTTTAGTTAATCATTCAACAAATATTTATGCACCACCTATGTTCCACTGTATTCAGTCCAGTGATACAATAATGAACAAAACACAGACACAACATCTTCATTGTTTTTATAAATATGTAATAGCTATTATACATATTTTGTTAACCTGTACAGCTGGTTATCTCAGCTTCAAAAAGAATTTTACCACTTAAAAAGAACTGCCATAACTAATGTTCTCACCTTCACTTTTAAATCTTAATGATTAAAGAAAAATAAAACCATGCAACAGATTTGTACCTGAAACAGCTTATTTCCCAAATCAGGAAAGCAAATGTCCCATCCTACTGTAAAGGATTGAATTCTGGTACCCTAACTTCAGTAAATTGTCAATTATATCATAAAACTGCATTTCACTGCTGAGGGAATGAGACCATTAGCTTCTAAGCTTATAATGTTTCCCAACAGGTGGGTATATAGTTTTGTGCAGTGATTCAGTGAAGTCATTTTGCTGGCCAGCTCCCCAGGCTTCCTGGTAAAAATCAAGTTTCAGCAACACAGCAAAGAGTATTTATATATCAGGGCTATGCAGTTTAGTATATTCTATACTTAGTAGGAAGGAAATAAATTATTATTGATTTGATTAGCATTGGTTTTTAAATGGCAAGAACAGATGCCAGAAACAAAGAAATATCTACTCCAAAGCCATCTTTTCTGTAAATATGGACAGTGCTGAACAAGCCTAGGAGAGAAACGGACCTGTGGCTGAAATGCATTCACTGAGGATAGTATTATGGTACAACACTATGGACCTGGAAGGACTGAGAGTTACCCACTGGCAGCTTTGGTCTTAATCAATAGTGAAATAAGTTTTAATATTTGAAACTTTAACCAGTCAACACTGCAGTGAGAGTAAGATGAAGGATAAACTGGGCTCTGTGGAAACCAGAAGTTTACAAACACTTGTTATTTCTCTAGAGCTAGTTCTACCTCTCCACTCCACAATTTGCCTACCATCCTTTCATAAAAGAGCTAAAGACTAATACCAGCCTGACTCTATCATGTCAATGCCAAACACATCAGCAATGATAGGAAATTCTTTTTTGGGTCAAGAGATTTAAATGACTGTTTTAAATGACATGGCCCAATATAAACATTTCTCTCTTGATTTTGCTTTTCAAAAAAAAAAATTGTGTGTTTCTATTTTACATAAAGTTGTATGCTCTTAGTTTAAAGTTCTATGATTTTAAAACTTTTAGTGAGCATATTTCTTGAGAAATTTACATACAATTGCACTGAATTCACTTTAAGAGAAGGCAAATGAAAAATATAATTTCCTATTTTTCTTTCCTCATCATTATTGTGGAGACTTAAAATTGTTAGGGACTGCTTCTTTGTAAAGGATATGCCATAAAATTAAGATTGTAAAGGTTATTATGGTATAAGTGACTTGAATAAGTCTATTTGTGAATTTATGCCCTCAGAAGGGCAAATCAGGCTAGAAAACCAAAGCTGCCCACCCTACACTGCCCTCAATAGACCAGTGACTCAGTCTCATGCACCAACCAAAGTGATAGAAGAGAAAACACAAAACAAAGGTCATGATTCCTGTTGAAGAAACAAATGGCACCCTGGGATGAATAATATAGGCAGATGTTTTAAGTCTAAAGCATAAATGCCACATCATGGATGAGTTAATAAGAATATGGAGTCTGAAAGACTCTGAAGAAGACAGACCTAATTGTGTCTAAGCTTATGAGTCTGCTGAATATTCTTAGGCAATAATATCACAACAGACTGAGTTCCTGTTATAGCACATCACATTGTTTCTATGAAATCAAAGGAATTACAAAATCATTGGATAAGAGGGAAATTTCAGGGGGGTAATGTTTTGTTAGTCATCCTGAAAGTCTTCTCTAGAAGTATTTAGGTATTGCAGTTTTTACATGTTATCAATTGACAACAAGTTACTGTTTGGTTTATTAGGATAGAAAAAAGTTTCTGTGGGAACAAATGTTAGTTAACCTATTCAAAGGTACTATGTGGCCAAAAATGTATGCATATTATTTATATTTTTTACTTTTAAATTGATTATACTGACATATTTTAGAAATAACCAGAATATATCTAATTATCATAACATGACAAAAATTGCAATTCTAGATAAGAGTCAGACCTGAATTTTAATTCTGATGCTACCACTAACCTACTGAGTAAACCAGCCGATGTCATCCAATCTTTCTGCACCTCAGTTTTATCATTCTTAAAACAACCTCTGACAAAAACTTTCTTTTACTTCCTTGTCTGACACTCAGCCAGCTTCTTTACTATTTCAACTATGCTTTTTTATTCTATTAAGACTGTAGTTATGAAATTTTAATTCATATACATATGAATTAAATTCATACATATGAATTTTAATTTCTTTCAACTAAGTTTTTAAAAAATGGATTCATATAATAACAATAAACTCTACTTTTATAAATAGTACCCCAATGGTCTCAAAGAAATTATGGAGATTCTAAATATGTACAAAGGTCTACCCTTCACACATAAAGGCACCCATATGTGTAAAGGAACTTGAAACAATTTTATATCTGTATATCCTGAAAGTTATACAAGCTATAACATGGCTGGGAGAAAATATTTTTGATATTAGGAAAAAAGATAATGAATCATGTCATTTTGATACTTTTAAGGAGATTGGTAAAGAATTCAGATTCAGAACCTATGGGAACTTTGGGAGTGGGAGCCAGCTATTATTTTATTTATGGTAACAGGAATCAAATAATGGCAGAAACTATTAGTGTACAATAAAAGCTCAAGAGAACTTAGTTAACTTAGACATAATTGCAGCTTTATAAAGGATTTGCAATTTAAAATCAAATATCTCTAGCAGAAATATTTTATTGATCCAGTCAAAGAGAACAGAATTATTTCAGTAAGGGATCAGCTTACTATATGGACTAGTTAAGACTAACCTTATACAGAGTACATGACCATCTACAGTGTATAATTTGTTGGGGCAACAGATTCTTTTTACCAAAATAATTTTTCCTACTTAACTGGCCTGAAATTCTTGCCCTGCAGGTGGAATAACCTCTGAAGAACACTGTTAAATTGTAAATATGTACCATTGGAGATTCGAGGAGGTCCCATATCCCATCTCCTCTCCAAAACTTCCAAGAGATCATGTTCTATCAATTACCACCACTCCACTCCTGAAACTTGACCTCTCCCTTTCTTCTGGTTTCTTGTATTTAGTATTTAAACACATTCATGACTCTCCTGTCTCAAATTAAGGGGGAAAATCCCTTTGATTTTACATCTCTCTCCAGTTACCTTACTTTCTCTCCTCTTCACAACAAAACATCATCTTTCATTCACTTCTCCATCCAAGGCAGCAAGTTTTCCTCCACCATTTCTATTCCCAAAGTCATCAGTAACATCCTGGCTGCTAATCCAATGACACTTCTTGGGTTGCCTGATTTCTCAGAACCATTTGGCATAGCTTACCACTCTGCCCTTCTGTTACATTGTCTTTTTTGATTTTTATGGTATTGTGAGCATCTGGTTTTCTTCCTACTTCTCTGGCCAGGCCCTTTCAGTCTCCTTTGCAGTTACCACTTCTTCCTTGAATGTTGTTGTTGATCCTTAGGTTGCTATTATAGTCTCTTCATGACATTCTTAACACTCTCTCCTTGGGAAATCTCATGCCATATAGATAGCACTGATAAGCAACAGTATTACAGTCACTATTAACTATTTTAATACCATTGTGAAGACTAGAAAATGATATTCCTTCCTTGCTTACATCTACCAGATAGTTGTTATAATAAATACACAAATATACTACATCTGTGATTTTAGTGGTGTCACCTTAGGTGTGGCACCTTTGCGATATGCACAACTCATGTAAATGCGTGGATGTGATTCCAAAATACAACTCTAGTTTCAGATATAAAAATAGCTGAGACTTATTTAGGACTTACTACATGCCATGCTCTGTCCCAAGTACTTAACATAAGTTAGCTCTTTTAATCATCATGACAATGCTATAAAGTTAGTAGTATTATTATCCCTATTGTACAGATGAAGAAACTGAGGACATAAGATGGTTAATTAAATTGCCCAAGGTAATGGAGCTTTTAAGCTGTGAAATCAGTATTTGAATCCAGGCAAACTGCATACAGACTCTAGATGTCTAACCATTTTACAGTATTGTTTACTGATGAATTCGTGTTTCACATCTTTGAGGTACCTCAGACCCAACATGTACAAAACTGAGCTTGTCATTTTTTATGCAAACCTGCTCCTTCTCCTGAATTCTCTGGACATTGGTCTTGCTTTTTTAATTCTTTTCATCTTCATTTGTCAATCTAATAAAATATCTACCATCACCCCCTTCCTATTCTAGCTTCCTGCTGATACTCATAACTCAGAAAACTAGATAGGAAGCTTTGCAATAGAATGTAATCCCTGTGACTTAGAGAATTTGTCTTTTTCACTGATATGTCCTCTATATCAAGAAGAATTTTTTGCACATAAATAATAAATATTTGTAGAATAACTGGATTCAGATCTGAGCTTGCCTTTTACTTTTTTTAACTCGACTTTCAGTTGACCTTTCCAAGTCCCAGCCAGATGTCGGCCCTGCGATATATCAGCACACTGTCCTAACACTTATCACAATCAGTCAGTTGGGGGATTCCACCTATCTCTTCCATTCACCATTTAATTCCTAAAACTAAGAACAGTGCCTGGCACAGTCAATATATATTTGTTGAAAGAATAAATAAACAGATGTGTGGATGATTGCAGATTTTTTCTACTTCCCTGGCTCAAGCAACCTCATTGCTCACCTGAATCATTGCAGAAACCTCTAACTGGATGGACTGTTTCCAGAATTGCTCTCCTTCCAGACAATTTTCTATACTTCAGCTAAATAAAACAAGCTTTCCAAAACTAAACCTGATAATGTCTCTGCCCTATTTAAAATCCTTGAATGGCTCCCTAATGCTCTTGGGATAAAGTCTAAACTCCTTTATGTAGTTTATAAGGCCACTTGTAACCTGGACCCTGTTTACTCATATCACCTAATCTGTTTTTAATCCCTGCTGACACTCCATTCTCTAGTCATGCTAAATGCCTCTTATTGCTATTAACAAGTCATGCCTTCTCTTTACTCAGAGCTTTTGTACCTTCTCTGGCCTGAAACACTGGCTTCCAACCACCCTTTTCCCTTGGTTAAGACATTTCTCCTTTTAAGAAGCCATCCCTGACCCTATAAGTCTAGATTAGATGCATATTTTATGTGCTTTCCCTATTGTAGAAATTTCAGGACACAGTGCTTTGTCTCTTTATTTCTCTGTTTTCTCCTATTGATTGTAAGATCTATGGAAATAAGTATTGCATCAATCTAATTCATCACTGACTTCCACTGAAGCTACTACATTGCCTAGCACCTGGCAAGTTCTCAGAATATATCACTAGTTGGGTGAATAACATCCTCTAACTTTTACTTATCAACTCAAAGTAGTTTATCAAATTAGTTTATTTTCATGGTGGATGGCATAAAACCTACACCCAAAGGAAGGAAATAAAGGATAAATAGGTTTTACGAGGAGGAATGGTTGAATATTAGTTTAAAAGCAAAAAGTTCTATATTAACTGGTGAATAAATTAAGCATAAATGGAGAAGATAAGCTCAGGGGATCTATAGCCATGGGATATTGCACCAGTAACCACAGCAAGACAAAGAAGACTGAGACTTGCTGGGGACTTGAAATTAAGCTCAACCAATGAAATGTGAGAGACAGACATAGTTGTCCGTTCTTGGAGGAAGTCCAACACGAAGGTGAAAGAAAGAATGGCTATAGCCAATAACAGACATTTGTTGAATGAATAAATAAATGAATGAATGAATAAATGAGTGTAGATTTCCTCTAATTCTCTGATAAATGAGCTTAGTTCCTGGGAGGCCTACAAGAAAGTAACCCAGTCTTTTCATGGAAAAGGTGACAATGGCAGTGAAGAAGGAGACAATATAGTACAGCATGAACTTATTTTCTTGCATCCGCTCTCCAGATACTCTATAAAGTGATTTAAAGCTATTCTCACTAAATCCTCTGTGAAAAAGGCACTATTACTCTTCCATTTTGCAGATGAGAAAACTGAGGCTCTGAGAAGAAAATAACTTGCTAGTGATGTATGGTGTCAGGATTCAAATATATATATATGTCTGCCAAGTTCTTATTCTTTAGTCTCTCCTGACTAGAACTATGCACTAAACATACTACAAGTAACATTTTATAGCATATTGGCACTTACTGTCTGTCAGATTAATTGCATTAATTCTCTCATTTAGGCCTCCCTACACCTAAGAGTCAGGAATCCAGAGCTGGGTTGTAGGTGTACCACTAATTAGCCATTTAACTTGAGGCAAATCTCTTTCCTTCCATAAGCCTCTTTTGTTTCATTTGTAAAAATACAGTTTTAGGATAGAAGATTGTTAAGGTCTCTTTCAGTTCTGAGATACAGTGATGCTAAACTAATTGATTCTAACAGCTCTAATACTTTGAAATAAAAATAAAAAATAAGAGTATTTTTAAATTAACTTTTAATTTCAATTACAGTTGATATTCAGTATTATTTTATATTAGTTTCAGGTGCGCAACATAGTGGTTAGACATTGATATAATTTAGAGCAATCCCCCTGATAAGTCTAGTACCTACCTGGTACCATACATAGTTCTTACAATATCATTGACTATATTCTCTATGCTCATTGACTATTTTCTAACTACCAATTTGTACTTCTTAATTCCTTCACCTTTTTCACTCAGTCCCCCAAACCCCCTCCCATCTGGCAACCAACAGTTTGTTCTCTGTATCTATGAGTCTGTTTTTGTTTTGTTCATTCATTTATTTTGTTTTTTAGAGTCCACATATAAGTGAAATCGTATGATATTTGCCTTTAAATATTTGAGTATTAAAATTATGATTGTGAGCCTAGCTTTGCCACGGTCATAGTTATGATAGTAATTCATATCACAGGAATTCTCATCTGGTGACCATTCACCTCCTTCCTATTTCAAAACAATTAATAATGCTAGAATGGAAATACAAGCCAAGTTTCTTGCAGTACCCTTAGGGTAGTGCTGTAGCACCTACTTCTCTATGCTGTTCATTAAAATAAAAAAATAAAACCGATTGAGATTTAAGATGATGGAGAAGACAGAAGCTGTACATACCTCCTCTAGCAATCACATGAAAATTATAACAAAACTACAGAGCAACCGGTACATGGAGTTGCCAGAGGTCTGGTTGAACAGAAGCCCTACAACTAGGTCACCTCAAATTAACAGGTCACCTCAAAACGGCAAGAGGGGCAGATATGCAAAATGGCTGGTCTCACAACCATGTGTGGTCATAGAGAACTGGGAGGGCTATCTTCGCTGCAGAGCCACCAGAGGAGCAAGAAGTACTGGCTGAACACTGGGCTTCACAGTCCAGGGTTCCACTGCCAGAAAGAGAAGTCCCCACAACTTCTGGCTATGAAAATCAGCGGACGTTGTGGCTGAGTGAGATGGAGGACTGCTGAAGGTGGAGACCTTCCCTCTTAAGGGGCCCACACCTGACCTTACTTGCTGATGAACTCACTCTCTCTGAGCTCCAGTGCTAGGGCAGCTGCTTGAGGAGCACCAGGACATACGGGAAGGCACCAAGTTGTCAGGCTTCAGAATGAGGGCTGGAGGAATGGCTTGCTCCTAGACAAAGGTGCAGGCTGAAACCATTGTTCTTTTGTTGAGCCCTCCCCACCCCCAGCCTGCAGACATGGGTGCCATAAACCTGAATAACGCAGGTCGCACCACCCCAAGGGATTCCCTGAGACTCCGCCTCTCCCAACTTGTGAACGCACCCAAGCCATTTCCAGTGGTTTATTCCATACAAATGTACTGTCTTGGCTCCTGCTGCTAACTTTCATAAAATTTCTTAAAGATTTGCAAAACCCAAAGAAGCAGCTTCTGGCTTCGGTGTGCCCGGTACCCCAATACCTCTTACTGAGCAGCCCCAAGCCCTGCACCGGTGGCAGCCAACTTCTGTTTCTGACTTGGCTCTTCGAGGAACCTACAAGCCCAGCACAGGAAGAAGCCATATATGGATTGCTTGGTGACTCTTACCAGGTGTCCCCGGAGGTGCACAATCTGCGGCTAAACTTAGCTTACAGCTGAACTCCTCTCAGGTCTGTGCCAAGGGGCCCTAAAGGACACCTACTACATAAAGCCCCTCTACTAAGTCCGGGATACTTAGTAGCCCTACCTAATACATAGAAACAGATACAGGGAAGCAGCCAAAATGAGGAGACAAGCATGTCCCACATGAAAAAAAAAAAAACAAAACAAAGCTCCAGAAAAAGAATTCATCAAAATGGAGATAAGCAATATACCAGATGCAGAGTCTAAAACACTGATTATAAGGATGCTCAAGGAACTTAGGGGAAGGGTAGGTGAACTCAGTGAGAACTTTAACAAAGAGATAAAAAATAAATAAAAATGGAAATGGAAAGCATAACAGGGAGCCAGTCAGAAATGAAGAATACAATATCTGAGATGAAGAGTACATCAGAGGAAATCAACAGAGTGGATGAAATGGAGGATCAAATGGGTTAGCAGAGGACACCCAATCAGAATAGCAACAAGAAAACAGAATCCAAAAAAATGAAGATATTTAAGTAGCCTCTGGAACAATGTCAGGCATACTGACATTTGCATCACAGGAAGGAAAAGAGAGAAAGCAAGGAATGGAAAATCTATTTGAAGAAATAATGACCAAAAAAAACTTCCCTAATGCTGTCAGGGGAATAGACATAAAACCCAATAAAGTTCAGAGAGTCCCAAACAAAAAGTACCAAAAATGGCCCACACCAAGAAACATTATAATTAAAGTGCCAAAGGTTAAATTCACAGAAAGAATTTTAAAAGCAGCAAGAGCAAAGCATTAGTTATCTACAGGGAAACACCCATAAGGCTGTCAGCCAATTTCTCAACAGAAATTTTATAGACCAGAAAGGCTTGGCACAAAATATTCAAAATGATGAAAACCCAGGACCTACAACCAAGATTACTTTACCCAGCAAAGCTATCATTTAGAATCGAAGGACAGATAAAGAGCTTCCCAGACAAGAAAAAGTTAAAGGACTTCATCACTACCAAGCCAGTATTACAGGAAATGTTGGAGGGACTTATTTAAAAAAAAGAAAAAATGTGTAATAAAAGTCTAAATAAAGAATGGCAATAACTACATATCTATCAACAAGTACTTCAAATTAAAAAAGAATTAAATGCTCCAATCAAAAGATAGTGTGACTGAATGGATAAGAAAACAAGACCTTTATATGTGCTGCCTATAAGAGACTTACTGTAGATTAAAAGACACACACAGACTAAAAGTAAGGAGATGGAAAAAAGTATTTCATGATGGACCTAGAGGGTATTGTGCTGAGTGGAGAAAGTCAGAGGAAGACAAACGCTATATGATTGCACATATATATGGAATCTAAAGAACAAAACAAACAAACAGAAACAAACTCAGATGCAGAAACATTCTGATCATTACCAAATGGGAGGGGATTGGGGAGTTGATGAAAAGGGGGCAGGTATTAAGAAGTACAAATTGGTAGTTACAAAATAGTCATGAAGATAGAAAATTAGTATAAAGAATATAGCCAATAATATTGTAATAATTATGTATGGTGTCAGAGGGTCACTAGATTTATTGGGATAATCACTTCGTGATTTATATAGATGTCTAATCACTATGTTGTACACCTGAAACTAATACAGTATTGTATGCCAACTAAGAAAGAAAAATAAAAAAAATTATCAAAATTAAAATAAGTAAGTAAATAAATAAATCTTCCATTCCAACTGGCACCATTCAAAGTTTGCCCATCTAGCATCATTCATGGGTAGCAAATTCACCATTTCTATGTAAAACAAACTTTATGCTTTCTGTTCATAGGCTCAGCATAAATGGAATCAGTAGATTTTGCTATAACTAGTTAGCAACACTAAATTACAATAAGCAAGCCACAAAATTAAATTTCACATAACTAATTTTGCACCATGCTCTTCAAAACAGGTTACAGAAACAGCAATTTAAATTGGGATGGGGGGTAAGAATAAGACAATCTTACTAGTGGTTAGAGTTTATTTTAAAATGACTAATAATTTAAGGTCTAATGTCATATTAAATGACTTTGTTAGAAAACAGATAAACCTTCAAAACCAAAATGATATTATTATTCAATTGGGTGCACATAAATATACATTATAAACTATCAAATCTATAAAATAATGGCCAACTAAATTTTTTTAGTAAAAAGTGACCATGGCTATATACACAATCTCAGGAGTCTTCATAATTAAAGAGGCAGTAAGGAAAGGAAAACTGTATATTCCTTCTAATAAAAATATTATCATGAGTATGTATAATCAACCTAATGTACTAATAAAATGGTTCTATAACTGTTATCACATGAAAAATTTAAATTTCTGTTCATTTTTAAAGTATTGTCAAATATTCATTTGAGCTATTTTCTATATATTTTTGACATGTAAAAGGGGAAAAAATCACTAAGTCTTTTGATTCTTTTAACTTGTGTAAAATTCTCTAGCACCTCCTATGTAAGCTAAAGTTTAGGTATCCTGTATAATAAACTTTATTTCTATCAAAGGAGAAAGAAAATCTTTTCTTGAAAATTTTATCATATTAATCACCTGGAAAAACAGATTAGGATACCAATGATTTTTCTCAAGAGAGTCTTAAGTAGCTCTTCTTGCCCTACAAGCTAAATCCATCATGATGTTCAATTCTAAGTAAAACCAAGTCTTTGCTGTGAGAGTTCTATTATTGTTTGTTCAGACATTTACAGCAAACATTGTTCCTTTGCTTGGCACTAAAGATAGTTTTCCTCAGCAGTAGTACCCTGGAGAGACAGAAAACAGAAAAGACAGTAAAGTGTGGGCAAGTTATATAAGAATAGTGCAGAAGAGACAGCATTTAGTCCCTTTTCTACTGTACTTGCAATGGTTCATGAAATGTAGGAGCTCATCTCCATCTTCCCCAAGAAAGTACTTTACAAAGTTTGGAGATGGAGGGCAAACTGGTAGAGGAGACATGGATTAAACTTGATTCATAATTATGACTTGGTAGCATTACAAAAAGAGAACTTAAAGCCAACGAAACTTGTAGTGTTTAAATGAAAATTATTGTATGCCTCCCTAAATAGAAACAATAATACCCACAGTTTATTAAACACTATGTGCCAGGAACTGTGCTCTGTGTTTTATGCACTATTTCATTTAAAACTCCCAACAATTCTGCAAAGTAAAAGTTATTATCTTCTTTTTTAAGGATAAGGAAATTGAGGCCGAGAGGGTAAGCAGTTTGCTCAAAATTCCTGGGGATAATTGGTAGAACTGAAATTGAAATTTAGGCTTGTCTAATTCAAAAGCACATGACCTATTCACCAATGACAAAATGTCTTATCAAGTCAACAATGTATGGCTCAACACTATCAAAAAATAAAATGTTAAGTGTTATAATCCAAATACTCATTTGAAGGTCTTCGAGTTCCACCTTTCAACTCAATTAGGGAGCAAGGATAAATTATAAACAGAAAGATCAGAGGATATGAGGGAAGCTAAGATTAAATGGGGAGAAACCACACTAGCAATTCCTAGTCATACACCACAAAAAATGTGTCTAATTAAATGACTGAAACACTAGATACATTAGCTATTGCTGCGTTTGGGGAAAAAAGGGAAGCAATGTTTGATATGAATCTCTTTTTGCATTCTTTATAATGCAAAAGTGATAGCATTGCTGTTTTTCTGAGTTTGCAGAATAGAAAAATCCATAATTTATCTTCCTGGTTTTATATTTGCATTTCTCAGAATTATGTTAGTGTATCCTGTACCACACAGGATAAAGGTGAAGAATGCCTACACTGAAAATCCTCTGGAAAACAATAAATAGTATTCAGAGTAAATCTACAACATTTGTCATAAGACATACATACTAAAAGGGCACTTCTGGCAGTTTTGCACACCTTTATTCACTTATATACAAAGAAAGAAAGACCTTTTTCCTCATTTATCCTCATGCCTTCTCTTTTAATTAGGAAATAACTTACAGTAAGAGAAACTAAAGCACACTGGTTATAAAAAATTGAGCTTTATGTATTAGATTCCCTAGATATTTTTGTTGTTGTTTTGGTTTGTTTTTGTAAGATTATCTTATCATCTCAAAAAAAAATGAGTTTTCTGTACTGAGATTTCCATGTTTAAATAGTTCCAGATATCTGGATGAATAATTAATCATGCAACTTGTTATTTGGCTATAATTATTCAACAGTCATTTTAAAAATTATTTATTCAGTGTTATTTGTCTTACGTCTATTATATGCAGGCAATATAGGAGATAAGAGGATTAATAAAATTGCATGCCTGACTTAAAGAAGCTTATAATTCATTAATATATAACAGGTGAGTTCATACATTATAACAATAAAATAATTATCATAATATTTGTGAAATGTATGCCATAGGAGGGGAAAAGACCACTACCAGCTAGGTGATAAGGAAAGTCTTAATGAGGGACAGCATTTGAGTTGAGTCTTGAAAGGTGGAAATTATTTCATATAGACAAGATAATGAGTAAAAAATAGCAGCATTCAGAAGCATAAAATATTAGCAGAGATATGAAGTTGGAAAATTTTTAAAACCTATTTGGGGAATAGCGTATATGCTACTTGAACTCTAGGCCAAGATATAAATAGAAAATATTCTTAGGAGTAAATTTGGGTTCACATTTGGTAGCTTGCATTGGTTGACTGCATAGACAATTATGAGGAATACAAAGAGTGGAGTTATTTGTAAAAGGAATGCAAGGAATTCTATTTTTAGATACTGAGGATACTAAGTCATATAGGTGGAACTTTATCAAAGTGGAAGACAAAATGATTTATCAGGATCTGAAGTGAATTTGATTAGAGAGGAGAATAGAACAGAAGAATTGTTATAAAAATGCCTTAGTGGCTATGCAGTGGTGAGAGACCAGCTAAGATCAGGTAGCATGAAAAGATATTGGACCCAATAGCGCTATTTTGTCACTTTATCCAACAAAGTTGGAACAGAGAAATGGGCAATATGAGTAACATATATTGTTAATAATGGAGGGGAAGCAGAAAGTCAAGACTGAAAAGAATTTTAAGATGTCACTGAAGAGACACACCAAGAAGTCCAGACTGGTTAAGAAAGCAAGTAATTACACAGGACCAATGGCCTAGCATAAGGATGAGATGTCCAGGACTTGGAAATTATGAAAGAGAGGGAGAGAAATAGTAACTATAAGGGAGGAGAGAAAATAGTTGTAGACAGATGAAGAAAGAATCAGAGACAAAATATTGGCCACGGAATATTATTTCAAGATGATAGATTTTAAGTACGTTTATGCCAATAGCGAAAATAAAAAACTCCACTTTTTATTTAAAGTGAAAAAAGCAGAAGAAATACTTGGAAAAGATGGAAAAGCTTTTACAATGCATAATGGAAGAAACTAATAGAGGATGAGGAGGAGAAGCAAGAGTATGTGTGGAAATAGAATAAATGTATATTCTGTTAGAGGCAGAGGAGGTAGGAGGTACTGAGCATCAAAGAGATGAAGGAAGCTAGAAGATCCAGGAAGGGAGCTGCAATGTAGGTAATATTTTTGTCACTAAGAGGTTTGGAGACTAGTCTTGGTGGAACAACTGAAATGTGGATATATTAGTTTGCTAGGGCTGCTATAACAAATTATCACAAACTAGGTGACTAAAAACAGAAATTTATTGTCTCAGGTTCTGGAAAGTTGATTCCTTCTGAATGCTGTGAGGGAGAATATGTCACATGCTTCTCACCTAGCTCTTGGTGGCTTTTTGACAATGTTAGGTCTCCCTTGGCCTGTAGAAACATCACCCTGATCTTTGCCTTTATCCTCATGTGGCATTCTGTGTGTGTCCAAATTTCCCCATTTTATAAAGACATATTGGATTAGGGACCTACCTTACTCCAGCATGACCTCATCTTAACTAGCAATATCTATGATGACTCTATTTCCAAATAAGATCACATTGTGATGTACTAGGAGGTTAGGACTTAAATACATAAATTCAGGTAGGGGGTACAATTTAACCCATAACAGTGGATTTAGCAAAATGTTGGCGAAATTGAAGCTATGAGATTCAGTCTTCCTGGGGATAAGTTTGGTCTTGGTGTCTTCTCACAGTTTTCAGCAGTGGGGAGGACGCAGGTAAAGGCAAGCTTCTGTATGTTTGGCCTCATGCAGACAAAGCCTTTGGATATTGACTGCAGTATTTGCTTTTTTTCTGGATGCTTAGGCATTCATATATTTACAAGCACAACTTAGGTACATATAACTGTCTTCTGAAATGATTGCCTACAAGTCACTCAAATGCAAAATTTGAAAGTGGGAAAATGTAAAGGATGGAAAATCTGCAAAATGATAATCCACAAGATGAACATTAACATTCTGTCCTAAATTCTCATGGTTTTCTCTCTGCAAAGGTGACAGAGATGTTCAGCCTCAGGACACAAGATAATCAATATAAAGACTGATGAACCACAATTAAAACATGTCAAGATCTAAAAGTTATTGAAGATAAACAGTCCTTCATTGAAGGTGTTTTTCAGAGATTGAATAAACAATAGTTCTGGGAGACCAGAAATTAGTTCTAGAAAGATTCTAGCCCAATAATCTTTTAGGAAAAGCTGACAACATTCAAAATGCCATGATTTTTAGCAATCCAGAAAGTACCTACTTTTTATGCCTTTGGTTTTCCAAGGAATCCTTCGAAAGCAATATCTAATAATTTAGGGGAAAAAAAAACTTTCCCTTTAGAATTCCAAAAAAATAATAAACAAGTTAAAGTAAAAATATGTAAAATGTCATGACTTTTAAACTTGTTGCAATTGCACATGGAAGATGACATGAAAGATTTCACTTTGATTTTTTATATTCATTTTTTAAATGATTCTTCATTTTGTGATCTTTGTTTTTCAAATGGTAATTTGAAAAGTACTGATTATATTTGTAATTTAACATTTAGAAAAAGATTCAGTCAAAGCGAAAAGAGCCTCAAATACTCTACCTTTCATTTCTGTCCTGGCTAACCCCTACTCAGTTTAGGTCTGAGCTGACTTCCCACTACCACCCTTTTCCCCCAATTTAAGTAAGTGTCCTTGAGCTTTATCTTCAAAATACTAGAGTTCCAGCTTACATATGTGTTTATGAAAATTATTTAATTTCTGCTTCTCCACACTAGATTTTAAATTTCACCACAACGAGGACAATGTCTTTCTTGCTCAACATGTATCTAATAGCTTTCCTCAAATAATTATTAAATAAATGAATAAAAACTTTAAGACAGAAGAACTAAACAGTACTCAATATTTACTCTAAACTGCTCAACTAGTTCTGAAAGCATAATAGCTTACCTATTTTGTAATATTCTGTATTTTTTCCTACATCTCCCATCATTTCCAGGTTATCATTTTCCCCAAAGAATGAAAGAGTCCGTACTAGGGCTACAAAAAAGAACCCTTTGGCACCATCACTCCTCCCTCACTAGGAATCACATTCCACTCAAACAGCAAATTGAAGATTTTTCATGCGACCCCAAAATGTTTCAATCCCCCATTAGAGGAACAAAATGAGAGCATAAATCTCTTTTCTCAAATCTTAGTACCTACATGTTTAAAAATAGACTCCCACAAAGTCTAGAAAAAAAACACAGATAATGTTCACCAACATCTAAAATCATGAAAAACAAGTTCTTGCTCCACTACTTAGGAATATAAACTAGAACAGATTCATGTAATTCTTGTCTGGATAGGTTTTTGACTAACAAAATGTCTTTTTCTGTAAAGTTTCCTACCCCTTATAAAAAAAAAGAATAATTTGATTAAAAGAATTAAATATTAATAGGAACATAATTTCCAATTTTACATGATGACCCTTAATTATTGTTCTGTTGTGGAAAAATATCCCAAAATCTCCAAAACCTAGGCCAATGAAAAACCAAGCAGTAATCCGGAAAGAGAATTCAAGATTTATTACACGTGATCCCAGATGAGCTAGTGCTCTGAAGATCTGGGAAGGCTCTCACTAGGAACCTCTCTTTATAAAGGAAAAACTTTACACAAGCTGATTGGTCAGTTTGGACATAAACTGTTACATACAGCAGGAGTTGCTATGCAGATTTCAAGTAGTAACACACAGAAGGGTGGGAGTTGCTATGGATAACAAGTAAACACAAATCATTATAGGAAACGAAGCTGCTGGAGCACAAACAGTTAAAATTTTAAGTCCAGCAAAGTGCAAGGGAGCTCTTGCAGGAGCTCTTGCATGCTGCAAACATAATTACACAAAACAAGCGTATTTACAAAAGCAGAAAGCAGATTAGATTTTAATGAAATTCCCCAAATTTCCTTATCAGTCCAGCAACTGCTTTACCTATAGAACACTATTATTTAAAATCCTTATACACTACTTAGGCATATTTGGTTTTAATAGCTGAGATAATTCTTTTTCTATTACTCCAAACCCATGAAATTAGATCCTATTAGAAGTAATTCAAATTAGTATCATTAACAAGATAATCCTATTTGGCCTACATACAGTTCATTTCTTTTTTTCCTCTTTTTTCTTTTTCTTTTTTTTAACACTACAACTCAGTTGTGTGTTTCAATTCCCTAAAACAGAAAGAAACAGAAAGATAAATGGGCTAATCTAGAAAACACTGTCCCTATCACTCTCTCTGCCTTTACATCAAGCGGTTTTTATTGCAGCCCATCTCTGTACAATAAATTAATAAATAATAAAATAGAAGCTAGACATCATTTAATAAAACAATTAGCTACTGAAATTCTATCCTGTGAATAGTGTCACATTCTGTCTTTTACCTAAATAATGATGCTCAGTGTTCTTATACCTTGAAATACTTCACTTTGGAGGAGGAGAAATGAGTCAGTTTTGACTTCAAGCTATATGTCACCTGAAGGAGTCTGAAAGGTGTCACCATGACTCATGGTTCTTCAGTGAAATGAGAAATTATTCTGGCTCACTCTACTAAAACATTAACTCTGCAATCAGCTCAATATCAGTACTATTTCCCCAAATAAAACTTAATTCCCAATGTAATAAGTTCTTCAAAAGAAATTTTAAAAAGGTATTTTAGATATGCTTAATACTTTTCCTTCTGTTGGTATGTGCAGAATAATCATGTCCATAGTTCCCTGTATATTATTCCAGCTTCCTGACTAGATTATCACATGCCAGGAATACATAACTAAAATTACATGGCAAAATCTCCACAAATGATAGTGTAGTTGTCCAGTGTGTATGTGTGTGGGTGGGGAGGAAGGTTGAGGAGAAGAAAATTTGATCAATTGCTTTCAAATAAACTGAAATGTTTTTATTTCACATTATAGATAGTTCTGGTAAAGACTCAACATGAGATTAGAGCCTCTGATCTCAGGTATCTCTCTTCCCATTCTCCACTCTCTAGAATCTCTAAAAGTTTACCTCCACCACACATATCTTTGTTTTCTCTACTTTTGTATCAAAAGGAAGAAACCTTTTCCTACAAAAACCCATCCTTTCCTTGTGCTCTACATAATGCCTCAGTTTTGTTACTTTGTTACAACAATTAGTCTCTTTTCCTCCCTACCTTTCCTTCTCCATGGACTTCCTGCCTTTGACATAATTCTCATGCATTCACATTTTTTTCAGTTTATCACTAATTAGTTCTCTCCTTCAAGCTACTAGAAAAAGTTATCTGTATTCTGACTTCTCGTTCTCATCTACTTTTTCTTTAATTCACTAAAATCTGTCTTCTGTCTTTAACACACCACTGAAACTGTTCTTGCAAAAGATCTAATTACCAAGTTTAATCTATTATTTTCAACCCTTGTTCTATTTGTTCTCTCTGTAACATTTAACACTGATAACTGCATACTTCCTAACATTTTCTCCAACCTATCTATACTGGCTCTCATCCCTGATTCTTTGGCCTTGCTCACCGCTCAGCAGCTTCAGATGATTCTTCTTCCACCTGCCTTTCATACAGTAGTGTCACTTAGGTTCAATATCAGGTACCATTTTCTCCTCCAGAAATGGGAGATCCCATCTACCCCATGATTTCGAGCAGTATAGACTTATGAATTCCAAATTTCAATACCCAATACAAACGTATCTCTTAAGCCTTAGACTACCAAATATCTTCACCCAGAAGTCTCATTATTTTCAAACATATCCACAAGAAAACTGATTTGAGGTTACATGAAGACTTTGCACTTTTACCTCTAAAATACAGGATTCAAAAATATAAGCATGTAATTTATGTAGTTGAATTTATAATGCCAATATAGATATCACTATAAATAGAAAAAATGTTTCACCTACTCTGAAGAAGAGATTTTTTTTTTTTACTCTGCCTAACATCATACAATTACTTTGACCTAAGGGAACTAGAACATAAGAAATAAATGGTGATATAAGATAATATATAAAATTTAATAATTCAAGACAATTTTCTTTCAGATGCATTAGGTAAGAACTCTCATTTGCTTATTTTTCCAATAGCTGTTTTCATCTTTCTTAAATTGGCAGGGTCCCTATCCTATCCTTCATAATAATACACTATGTCTTTAATATATGTGAGCATAAATGCTCGAATTAGTTAAAATGACCAGATTCTGTCCCGTGGATAATAGGACTTCTGATAACTTCATTATCTATAAATAGCCAAACATAGTAGAGTTTGCTGCAACAAAAATAATATACGATGTTCCATAAACATATCATGCAGGAGTCTAAGACGTTTATCATGCATTTTTGGTATAAATGAAGGTTGAGTAATTTCTAGGCAGCATCATTTAGGTCAAACAGAAAATATTACTAGCAGGAAGATGTACTCAAGCTAAAGAAATGCAGATTTTGAACATGGACATTATTCTCAGTGAATCAATTCAAACATGCTTACTTTGATTATATCATAATTTTTTTACTAGAACTTCACTATAATATCTGTTGTTACATGTCAGCAAATTTTGATGACTCTTCCTTCAAAACATATACAGAGTGCAAATTACCTCACCCCTTCCTCCAGTATCACCTTAGAACAAGCCACAATAATCTCACTCTGATCTAGACTATTGCAATAGCTTACTAAATGACTTCCCTTTTGGTACCCTCGAAACCCCTACAGGATATTCTTCATACAGCAGCTAGAGTATCTTTGGGAAACATAAACAAAATCATAACCCTTCTTAAGAATAAAATACTATGCCCTTAAAACAGCCTATAAGTCTCTACACATCAGTGTCACTCCCTACCCCCACCCCACATAACCTCCGGGGCCTCATCTCCTACCACTCTTTCCCTAGATCCCTGTGTTCCAGCTTCATTAACTTCTTTGCTGTTCCTGATACCCTGAGGACATGCTCTCCTAAGAGGCTTGGTTTTGCCTAGAAAACTCTTTCCTAAGACCTAGCTAAATCTTCTCTATATTTCCCACATCTTTCTGCAAACCAAAGTTCAAATTTCAGTACCATCCACAACAAGTGTTGTGATTCTGCTGTGGTTACTATCTTTTTTCTATCCCAGTTGCTTTTTCTGTAAAAATGAAAACACTACTTCATACTCCAGCCTTTGCTCTTGTGGTTCTCTTTGCCAAATAATCATTATGCCCAGATTTCCATTTAGGACTACTTCATTTCCTTCAGATTTCTGCTTATATTGTTTCTTTATCAGATACCTTCTCTGACCATCCCATACAATAGAGCACACACAGTAACCCCTCTGTTCACCATCTCTCTTTACCCTGATACATTTTTTTCAGCACATTTTTCACCAGCTGCCATATTATAAATTTACCCATTTATTTATGGTGCATCTTCCTTACTAGGAAAAAAAACTTCCTTTTGATAAAGACTTTTATCTAGAATTGTACCTGGCAGTAGTCAGAGCTTAATAAATATATATTGGTTGAATAAGTGAATGAATGAATGAATGAATGAATGAACATGCATTTCACTTAAGGTAAATTCATTCTGAAAATTAATCAGAGGGATTATTACTGAAATGCTACATGGATTTCAATATGACCCATCACACAATCTATACCTAGAGAATGGTAGTAGCCTTTTGTTCAGCGCGATTCAACTCTGTATGCTCACAAAAGAAAATAGGGAGATAACAAACACCAATCTAAATAATGCTGGCACTCAGATGATTCTGAGAGATTCTGAGAGAGGAGAGGCATTTGAAAAAATGCAAAGAAAAGGGCCTGTAGAAGTATCTGACTCAGCCAGTTAAAACTTCTCTCTCCACCCATACTTCCCAGTGCTCTCCAGCTAACATGTTTTACCATAGCTACTTCCCCCACCACAAAGGCTCTCCAGCTCACATCTGTTGATTCATAGTTCGCTATCAAACTAATGTTCTTATCTCTGTAGCTATGTATGAATAACAAGACTGTGTAAAGCTGCTCGTTATGTTACAATTAGAGCTCAGCCTTTAGATAGGAATCCGCTGAGCCGATGCCCTCATCAATAAATGCTACTTTCTGCTTATAACCTCAGTGTCTTTTCTCTCCGAGAAGTCTATAACAGTGTTGATAGTGCCAAGGTCGTGGGTTCTACAAGGCAAAATGACCTGTAAATAGATAGGACCAGTGGTCTTGAAATTCCTTCATCCTTGCAACCCTCCACCCGAAGCTCCCCCTCCCCATCCTGAGTCATGAAGCACACGTGAAACTTCAGACAAAGGAATCACATGCCTCTTGCATAGACACCACAAAAGTATATAAACTGTAATAAATCCATCTAGAGAGAGCATGTGCATGGAATTGTTAACCCCATGTGCTCCGCCAGCCTAATAAATTCTCCTTCCTCTAAACAAAGTTGTCTAAGTGTCCGAATTCCTCCGTCAGGGGTCACTTCCTGCAATAATTTAGAAATATTTTAATCATCGACAATAATGAAATTATCTAACAAACTTCTGAAACCTCTACTCTTTTTGTGTGTGTGAACAGTTTGGGGCATTAAATCCAAACTGAAAGATATCTGATCGATTATCAAAGCCAGGCAGGTGTGCAGGGATCTCCATTTATTGGCTCAAGGATGAAAATTATCATGGTTCCCATATTAGGGCTAGTTTAATTTGTCAGCAGGTCTACCTTACTGATTGTTTTTCATGAAGAAGCCCTAGGAGATTATATGTCTTTAAGTAACAGACTCATTTTAATGAATTTTTTTTTCATATTTAAAACAACCTTACAAAATATGTTTGTAAAAAAAAAGCCAAATGAAACTTAATAATTTCCAAGATTATTTGTGAAGTTTTATCTACAGGATTCTATCTTATATTGGAAATATATCCTTGAATTATAAGATAAAACTCTTTCTTTGGAAACCATTTTCTTGGCTAAAATAATAGATATTCCATAGCTTCCCTAGCTACTTTCTCTAGCAGTAAATCTATAAAGCTCAAATTAAATAGTGTAAAAGGGGCCAATTTTATTAGAATGTTAAAATAGATAACTGCAAAACAGATTTTCTGGGAAAGTGTTAAAAATTCTTTAATATTCAGAATAGACATCTTGGATATTAGCCAAATCTATTAAATTAAATTTCTGCCATGTTATTTTTTCCATTCAATGTAACTATTCAAAATATTTATAATATATTGCAATATTCTGAAGAAAAGTGGCTTGAGATTGAGCGTTTCACAACAGGCTTAGTCTGTAAAAAATATAGAAAAGAGAAATGATTTTCATATTTATGAAAAATAGGGGAGATGACTATTAGTTGCAATTCTGTCATATTAGTATATACAGTCTGTTTCTGAGCTGCTGTGTCTGTGTATAGAGTTGGCTTTCACAATGTGAATCCATTGTCAAACAAATCACTTTCATGTTGAAGATGGTGTAGAGAAAATAAATCAAGTGAAATCAAATAAAATTTTTTTCTATTCTTTCTCTCCAGGAATATCAGAATTCATTTAACTATTCATTTACCCTAATGAAATTGTCTGTTGTACACATAATGCAGGTGAGCCAAGCAGCATTCTCAATTTGATCTCTCACAAACCAGAACAAATTACCAGTGTGGTGCAGCAGAAAGCACTGCAGATCAAGTTACAGCCCTGGCTCTTTAGTCAACTTATATGGCTTGATTTAATTTTCTTGCATGGAACATATAAGAAGTAGAGCAGAGGGCCGCTAGAGTCTTTTCCAGCTTTAAGTTGTTATATATTCCCCCTTAAAACAAACATCTCTAAAAGGGTCAGGAAGAGAGAGAGGGTTCGTTTCTTCAACAATGACTGCAGCAATCACATTTTTTTAGAACACTACAGGAAAGAATTTTAGAGCTAATGAGATCTAAAGATTTTTGAAGTATAAGATTGGATGCCGTTGCCCACCACCTACTTCCAGTATTTCTCAAAGTTTTATTGATAAAATCTGATAATTTCATATTTCTAGTTAAAAGCTTTTCCTTTTCTACTTGCTCACCAGTTGTTTTTAGACATCTTTAGACTTAGCACTACAGACAAAGATCTACATAATTTGTTCTATTGAACCATCACTGCTCCATTTCCTGCTATGACTCTCATTTTCCTTACAAAGCCCATCAGATAAGATTTCTATATGTCTGCACATACTGTTCTTTCACCACCAGTGTTTTTATTTCCTCTTTCCCTTGGCAAACTCCTACCTATGCGGATGCCACCTATTGAGGACTTACAGTTATTTATTTTTATTTCTATCACAGCCTTTATTACAGTGCATCATAACTTTTCTGTTAACTATTTCTTTTGAGGGGGGAAAAGATTATGTCTTACTTATCTTTGTGTTGCCAGTGCATAGTCCCATGTATGGCACATAATAAATGTTCCATAAATATTTGCTTTATGTAGAATTGTAATTAGTTTAAGCAATGAACAATAACTGCTATGAGACAATTCTACCCTAAGTTGCTGACTGATATTAATATAGTAACCTAAAAAATGTTACAAAAGCATCACCTGCATACATAATATTCCTTCCCATAGCAAGTATAAGGGTGAAAAGATATTCTTTGGGTAGTTTTATCTGTCAGAAAAAAATTAACACATCCTTCATTATGCATTCTTAAAAATAACGAGTAGGTATAGACAGAAATTCATTAATAGTTTTGTTTGTTCTCAGTGAATGAAATGACTCTATAGAGCTCAGTAATGAGAAATCTGGAGTTTGGGAAGTCAGTTTTCAAAAAAAAAAATCTGCTTTAGGACATCCTTTGTCACTCGTAACTCCTTTGAGCCTCACTATTTGCTTGCTGGTTATGAGGTAAAAATGTAACAGAAAAAGATCTCTCACCAAAGTTAATGAACTCAATTCAAGTAAGGATTGACCTGTGATTAGGAAAAAAAGTGATCGTAAATCTCTGTTTTGAAATTTATTGACACAAACGTAAATCTCTGTTTTGAAGTTTATTGACACAATTCAAGTAAGGATTGACCTGTGATTAGGAAAAAAAGTGATCATAAATCTCTGTTTTGAAGTTTATTGACACCAACTTAACTACTGTGGTAGTAAGAGCAGCTCCAAAATTTTAGGAAGTCTTCTATAAGCAAAAAAGTCATTATCCTGAAAAGGCTCTGCAAAATCAAAATGGATTCATAGCTCAGAAATAAATCTATGAATCTATAATCAACTAATCATCAATAAAGGTGTCAAAAATACAAATGAAAGAAAGGACAGTCTTTTCCATAAATGTTGTTGGAAAAACTGGACATCCATATGCAGAAGAATGAAAATGCACCCTTATCTTGCACCATACCCCCAAAATGATGCAAAATGGATTAAAAACTTAAATGTAAGACTTAAAACTGTAAAACCAGTAGAAGAAAAGATAAAGGAAAAACTTCTTGACATTAGTCTGGGCTATGTTTTTTTGGATATGGCACAAAAAGCACAGCAATAAAAACAAAAGGAGACAAATAGGATTGCATCAAAATAAAACATTTCTGCAGCTCTCACCCTTAGCACCATCTTCTTAGAAACCTCTGTGCTATGAGAGCCAAGTGGAAGTAAAAGAAGAAAGATGAGGCAGAGGTCTAAGTAAATCACTAGATTGTGCATCTATAGAAGCCACAGGAGCAGAAATACAGAAAGCCAGAAGCCAGAAATGTTAGTAGAAATGGTTGGACTGCATGCTTCTGTCTAGAACTTGTTTCAATAAATCTAGAACATCCATTGCCATCTGATCACCATGACCATCTCTGAGAGACCCACCTTGATCATACTAAAACAATCTCTTTTTGTCCTTTGCCTTGGACCTAGTAACATACTGGACTAGCTCTATTTTCAGTTGTGGCTAAATGTAACACACATACAATAAATCATTTCTTCTACTTTCTTACCTGAAGAAAAAAATCAATCAGTTAATAAATAAAAAGTTGCTGCACAGCAAAGGAAGTAATCAACAGAGTGAAAAGGCAACCTACAGAATGGTTATGTTGTTTTGCCAAAATAAATTAATTGCAGAATGTGTCTCATCTTCAGAGAGATTGCCGCTTAACTTTCTTTATCAATCTTATCACATGCATGATGGAGATTTTAATTCTAGATATACTCAAAAATAGTTATATGGAAATAACTTGTAAATGTCTACCTTCATCTTTGTGTTATGAACTGGTGCCAAAATATCACAGGCTGGATATTATTTCTGAGCATTTCCTGCTTATGTTTTCTGGAGTTCATGTAAAAGAAGTTATTAATCATTTAGGAATCATGAATCGATTTAGTTAACTATGATATTTTCCTTTAAAAAACATACATATTCATAGTTTACATCCAATTTCAGGGCATTTATGGGTTTATGGACATGTGTTCTATAACAAATACTTGATTTTCCAGAGGGGATGTATGAAATATGTCAGACTTCTCAAAAGAAAAGTGGATCAGTGAGTTCATTAAAAGGAATCATAGAAGATATGAGGGAAGGATGATTATTTACAGCAATGGAAGTGGAGTTTATCTGTCTCAGAATCATATCTCATTTCCATAGGTGAGTGCTTTTATAATGGCAAGAGAGCCTCCCCCGGCTTATTCATCTCTTTGGTGAGACATCTTCTCCAGGTCTCTCAAACTTGCTAATTCAAGTGGCTCAGTGTTGTCAATCAAAGTAAAATACTTCTCCACATCCATTAATTTATTAAATCGATATTTATTGAGTACTTGTTCTATACTAGAATCCTTCCCAGGACACTAAGCTTTGAGGATACAGACACAAACAAGAAACACAATGTTCCCACTCTTATGGAGTTTGCATTCCAGTGGAAAGGAAGAGATAATAAATAAGCAAGTAAACAAATAACCAAGATAATTTTAGGGAGTGATAGGTATCATGAAGACTATTTTAAAAGGTCATATGATGAGCCATGGAGATGAGATGAAAAACTCTCTAGAATGTGATATTGATCTGAAATCTCAAGAAATGAGGAAAAGCCATCTGTGAAAAGATTTGGAAAAAGAATATTTAGCAGAGGGAACATCAAATAAAAGTCCCTGAGGTGAGTACATGCTTGACCTGTTCTAGGAGCATAAATATGATTAGCATGACTAGAGTATAGTAAGGGTAGGGTGAAATTAGATAAGTAGGTGAGGTTTCAATCATATAGAATCTTGAAAATTATTAAAAAGAGTTTGTATTTTATTCTAAATGTGATGACAAGCCATTAAAGAATTTTAAGCAAGAAAACGGGTAGCTTGATCATGTTTATATATTGTATTATTAATATATTTATATTTTAAATATATTTTAATATATTTTATCTATATTTCATGTATTTTATAAGTATATTATATAACTTACATAGATTTTTTTATTGGGGTGATTTTGATTAACAAAATCCAGTAAGTTTCAACAGTAAGTCATATATACATAATTATATTTATATAATTTTTAAAAGATTATTTTGCTTGCTGTGACCTTAGACCCAATAGTAGCCACATTGGGTTTAAGACATATATGATTAAGGTTTATTATTATTAGATTCAACAAACACAAAATTACATTTTAAGAGATATAATCAGAAGAAACACAATCAAAGAGGAAAAAAGAATTATAAAGAATTGTGAAACTACATAGACGATGTATTATAGAATTGTACACTTGAAACCTATATAATTTTATTAACCAATATCACCCCAATAAATTTAATAAAAAAGAATTGCAAAACAAACATATTTAAAAGTGTGTACATAGGTGATTAACACAGGGAATTTATAATACACTTGTAATTTTTTCACATTTCACAATGGTAAATAAAGATTATGCCAGGAACTAGCAATATTCCATATTTATATGCCTACTTACACAATTTGAACACCAAGATATCGATATTTAAAGTTTTGAGTGTGATGAATGAGCCTGCTTCCTGCTTGTTAAATTATCTAACCAAGGTTGTGTTGATGACATGTATTTCTGAATGGTTTCTGGGTTTTTTTTTCTAATAACACTAAAAAAAGTAGAGAAACCAGTTTCATAGAAGAATATTGATAGGAATGAAAAAAAGGAATTTTAAAGTAATTTTTGGCCAGCTCAGGGTATTCATTTTTAACTTTTATACAAAATGAGGCAAGTGCCATATTTTCAAAATTAATTTTTAATGCTTCATCATAGCCAGATATAACAACTTACCCTATAAAACTCTTCAATAATATAGAGCTAATCTTATGAGTCTTCTGATTGTTAACTTAGATATTGAGTCAAATTGCTGTAAAAGCTTCAAAATCTTTACTTTAACTTTTGCACCATTCTCATTACAGAACAGTTACACACCAGTTTGTGACCCACACCAGTCTATGAACTACAGTTTGGGGACCACTCCTCTAGATTACTCTTTCTATAAACACAGTAAAGCTGTATGTGTTTGAAACCATTAAATTTACTGTAGAGGGATGCTTTCTACTCATCATTGCTATAGATAGCAAAAATTAGAAATAACAGCAATGAAACTCAATGTTAACCAGGAGGGATTGCCCCCTAGCTGAAAAAAGGATTTGAGATAATTTATGTTTCTGACTATCTGGTACTATTTCTGATGTCTGGGATTTGTTCTAATACAGAGTTTTCTGTAATGATCATCTATCTGGTAGTACTCAGATCACTTTCTTGATTCATTCCTCTCAAAAAAAAAAAGGAAAAAGAGTATATATGCACATATATAAAGTAATATAGCATATAGCAAAATCTAATAGGACTTTTGGACTCATGTTGGTTTGAGAGATCCAATAATATACATCTCTTCCTATTCACCATTAAGTGACATCAGATTGGTAGATGAAATCAGCCTTAGTGACAATATTTACACCAAGGAAATCAACAAACAGTACTTATAAAGATTTTTTTCCAGAGAGCTGGTTATAAAATATTTACTAGTATATCACTGGTTGTAATTAATATTAATTTCAAACTTCTTTAAAGTAAGAATTGACAAAATAACATTACACAATATGAAACATTTAGGGACTATTTTCAAGATGGTCTCCTTCATAGTCTTTAGCAACAGGCTAAAAACAAAAATAAAGAATCTATCTGGGTCATATGAAACAATCTATCATTCAATATAAATTTATAGCACTGTTTCAGTTTGTACATATAGGCACACATGTGCCAAATCACAAGTAGGAGTAGCAATAGGTATAGTAGCAATAGCAATACAAGAAGAATAATAGTACATGTGTGTCTATGCATGTAAAATTGTTTTCAAATGTGATTTAAAAATTATCTTTATATTGGTCATAATATACGAGCAAAACTCTAATAATTTCTTCTAGACAACAGCAAAAGCTAGACCTCGTGAAAAACTTTTTAAAACAATAGGAGAAGCAAAAGCCACTGTACCAGTTGAAAGTTATATTATTTAAAAAATAATATCATTATTATTTCCAATAATTGTATTGGAAGTAGAAGTCATGGCTTACATCTATAAATAGCAGACTACACTAAAACAACTTAAATACATCGCTGAGAAATTATATTAATTTTAAAAACAGAATTATTTTAAAGAAGAAAGAGGCTAGACATAAGGATCTAACAAGTGTTTGATGTATAGGTAGATAAATGGCTACCAAATTAACACTTTAAGAAATGAGATAGTTGCCTCTCTGATTACAGTGTGGTTCCAAAGAAGTTAAGGACACTTTAGGTCAACTCATCTGTGATTCTAGATTGAACACTTAATCTAATTTGTTGGTATTGAAAACAAAAACCTAAAGCCACATGAAAAAGCCAGAAAATTCAGTGGTTCACCATTACAGGCATCCTAATTCAGTGCATGAGAATATTGAAGGCAGTGAGGCAATAGTCTCAGCTTTTGATACCAGGGGTTTCATAAATCATTAACATCTTTATCATTTATATTCATTTATTCTCTTAATCAAACAAAAATATATTAAAAACAAAACTGGAAATACAAATTGTTGCAAACATTAGAATAAACTATTTTCAAATATTGTAAAAGATGTTTACAGAGCAAATGTTTAACACATTAGCCTTATCCTCACCTTACAACATTATCTATTCAAAGAAATTTTCTTAAGGATTGATATATTTCCCTTGAATAGTTACCTTTTTATGCTATTTGAATCTGTGCTGATTTTCGCAGCACACCAAACACAGGTTCTTATGGAGAAACAAATACTACTTAAAATAAGAGAAATAAAAATTAAGGAGCTATTCTTGTCATAATATGTCTACTTTCCTATTTTGTAAGTTTTTTTTTTATATCTAAAGATATCTTTTTAGTTACTAGGACCAGCAGTCCTCTGCTTTTTAAATTATGTGAAGAGATAATCTCTCTATTCTGATATTTTTTATTACTTTCAAGTATACAGTACATTGGTTAGACATTTATATAGTTTACAAACCTCTCTATTCTGCTTCTTGCTTTCTAGTCTTGTTAAGGGAGGGAAAAGAGCCACATCACAGTGCTGCTCACAAGCTACTTAATGAATTATTTTCTTAAGTGGGCCATGTCATGTGATTCCCTGACAACTGCAGCCTTTTAATTACTCAATGATAGCTTAGTACCCCATTGTTTTACCAACTACTTATATCTTTCTTAACCATCTCTTACTTTCAAAGACAAGGTTTATGTTAGTATTAACTTCAATAATATTTGTTTAGCAGCTACAAAAAATCTTTCTTAAAATTAAAATGTAAAGAATATGCGAAATTTCAATCAATGTAAACAGAAGATAAAAGAAGATGGCTTTTCCATTTCCTGATCTATTTTTGATTCACAAATTCTTAAAATTTAAAATTATAATCACAAATATGATAGCAGTCTCGGGATTTTCAAAAGGCTCATAATTGTTGTCAATAAGATTATAACTTCTTCGTTTGAGATGGTTTGCTTGTTGTAGGCTTAGAACGCACTTGCTATTTAGCAACAGTAGTAAATAAGATGAAAGAGGAATAAAAATCTTTTGTATTCAAGGAATATTTATGTATTTATAAGTCATAAACTTAATTTTATCTAAATCATTACATTTTGGGAGGTAACAAAAGAAGTCTCATCATATTTTATTTTTAAAAGCTGTATTTCTTCTTGTACTGTCATGTATGATCCTAACATGAAAAATAAACTATTATTATTCCCATTTTATGGAAAGAAAGGAAATTAAATGATACTTGTCTGATGCCACAAAGTTTATACATGGTTAAGATGGATTTCAAATCAAGTCTGACTCAAAAACCCATGTTCTTCATTACCAGGATATATTGCATCCTTGTCAAGGTGTTTTGAAAATAATTTTTTTCTCAAGTGCTTTAAAAATCAATATAAATACAGAATTTTTGAAACACACAGAAATTAATCATAACTCATATGAGTAATGATAATTTACGTGTATAGCCATTTACAAAAGATTCTTGCACATTCTTTCCAACATCATATATAAAATTCTAAGTTCCCATCTGAGTGCTATTTTAAAACGTCCTTGAAGATAATACCCAGAAAAATATTTAAGTTAAATTCTGCTTGGAAGTCCATGATTTTTCTCTGGGAACTATGCTGCCCTAGAAATACACTCTTCATATAACCCTGACCAGTGACCATTCATAATCATGACAATAATCCTGAAAGACTAATCAGCAGCTTTCAATTTTGAGCCCTAAGAAAAGGAGTTGTAGAACTGTATTGTGACCTCATTCTTAAACTTCTAAGATTTCAGAAGTTTTACTGCAGATGGATAATTGCTAGCCCAATACTTTGTTTTCTATTGTGTGAATCTGGTCATTTCAAGAACAGGAAGAAGGACCCAAAACTCATCACTCATCTATGAGATGTATTGTCACTGGATCTAGATTTTAATGGACAATTTAATGTTGTATAGATGATAGGTTTCAGTAAATGCTGCTGAATATTTGATTCTAAAATTGGATGTAAAAATAAATTGGGTTACAAATCTACCAGTTATTAAATAATTCATTTTTTCTCCTAGTTTACCAATTGAGAAAATATTGGCCTACTTTTCAGAGAGAATAAGTACATAAAACAGCCTTTGGATGCTGGATCTTTCTACATTTTAAGTTCCTTTTCAATGCACTTTTATTTTATTTACTGATAGTAACAATCACAGTCATCCTGGTACAGGTAATATAATGGTAAAATAAAATGTGCTTATTATTATTAATAAAATTGTTGATTAAATTGTTGATTCTAGAAAAATTTTTAGAACAATGTTTTGAATGATTTTTGAAACAAAAGAGATCATGGTTTGTTTGTTTTAGTTTTGGTATAACATTGAGCTGGTGTTGCTAAAATCTGGAATGTGTCTATTAGTTTTCCTTCACATTTATCTCTCTTTCCAAATAACTAATTTAAGCAAAAAGTTCCTTAAATTTTCAACCTCGTGGTGAGATATTTATGTCTTTTACCCCAGTTACAGTAGTTCTTTGAAATTCTGAATGCTAGTCAAAATATCAATGGAACTGAAAGAAAATACATAATGATTTTTTCTTTTATTTAATCAATATGTTATAGTATTAATATGACTCCCTCCAGTAGAAAATGTAGCATGGTATCTGGTCATTTTCAAGAAATATACACATATACATTTCTGTTCATATAAAGTCAAAGATTATTTCCTTTTTTGTCTGAAGTTTTCTTCTCTATTTTACCTAACATTATCCACAATCTGATGTGACAATTGGAACCTATCAAAAATTATTGGTATAATCATATGGAGATAAATTGAATCTCTTTGTCAAAAATCAGCCTGGAAAGTGGTATCAAATAATTTCTGGAGCCTTTTAACAATCTCACCAGAATATAAAAGTCCTAAAACAATTTATTAAAGAAAATGACTCCCCAATACTAAATTTCAAAGCCTCTAAACATAGTCCATTCATAGTACATATAAACTTAGCCTAAGAAAATCTAAGTATCTGTATCTAAAACATACTCTCAGAGCTCCATACAAATATAATAGAGAGCCATTCAGAAATTAATTTGAATTCTAGCTCTGCCACCTGATGGATGATGGGTAACTTCAATTAGGTTACCTAACTTCTATAAGACATGGTTTTTATATCCAAAAAATGGAACTGTTTTATGAAACCTAATTTATGAAACTGTTTTAAATATTAAATGAGACAATGTATTTAAAAACCTAGCACTGTCTCTGACATTTAGTTAAACATTAGCTGTTACTATAGCTATTCTTCCTAATTAACAAATTGAGACAAAGGAATTAGAAAATTGATTTTTATTTTAACCTTTCAGAGCAACTTCCTCAGATGAAGTAGAGAGGTGAGGCTTAGGTCAGACCAAGCTCTTGTAAGTAAAGAACAGCATTCAGTAGTCACTTTCCCAAGAGATAGTCAAGCAAAAGCACAAACTGCAGAAATGTGTTATACATGTAAGTGGTATCTTGATATTCCAAAATACCACATCTAATTGCAGTGATGAAATATCAGATGACACTCTGTTTCATTCAAACTTACCTATTATTTCTATGGCTCAAGTCAATATGCCAATGCTTAATTCTGAGCAAAGTGGATATCTGATATGGATATGTGAGGGAAAATCTTCTTTTCAAGAAAGATATTTTAATAACTTTTACATTTACTGTAAGAGGAGTAAGTAAATGTACTTTTACATTTCCTGGTAAATTCTTCTTGCACTTGTTTAGCAAAATAATTGGCCTATACAACATGAAAAATTGATCATGACTTAAATGATGCCTATGTGTATAATCTACTTTAACAGTTTTTACTGGTCATATAAAACAAGTTATTTGTCCTCATTTCTTTGATTTTTGTTTTGTGGTTGTGTTATTAATTTTGAGATCAAATTAATAAATTAAACCTATATATAGCCATGGGTGTGTATGTTTAAGGATTTTTTTGCTGAGGTTAATTATTGCAAATCTCATTTATGAAGATAGTCATTTTACATTATTACTTAACCATCCTTCCCAGAAGAAGAGTTGTGATAAAGATTGCTCTATAGATTGTGCAAGACCAAGAGCACCTTAATGGGCCATATGCAAGCAACATGGTCTGTCTTTCATCTAGGATTCTGTTTCTTTAGAATCTTTTTTTGTCTTTTTGGATGTCTGCCAATGCAGCTTAAGTAGGAGGGTCTAAGTTTGCCCCACCACCCCATTACTTCCTTGAGCTCCTGTCATTGCTTCTTTCCCTAGCACTGGCTTTTTTGTTGTTGTTCAATCAGAGAAATACAATCCAAGATTTTAATATAAATTTAGAAGAGAAAAACTATTTGGCATACTTTGCTTCCAGCCTAATTAAAGCTAAAATGTTAGCCAGTAATAAGAGAGTCCTTTGCCTGACCAGATCTCTGCAGATATTCCCCTTGGTAAACTTGTGAAAGGGATTGGAAGGTATTCCTTGGTTTCTATATGCAGATTACTGAGGCAGAGGAGGAAAGAATAGGCAGAAATAGAATTCTGTGGTTTTCAAACCAAGGTATACCAATTAGTTAATACTATAAAATGACTTAACAGTAATACAACCAGCTTCCCAGAGTTAATCATTTTTAGATCTATTCAAAACTGATAGCCAATCCACTGGCAAAAAAAATATGAGAAAATTTTATCAAAGGTGAGTTACCTCTTTTACATACATTCAATGGCAGAAACATTTTTTTTTTATTTCTCCTCTTCATTGCACTACATATTTATTTATGAAGATTTCTTGCCTTATCTTTCTTCAAAACACCTCTTGAATGTATTCTCTATAAGAATTATCATCAGCAATTGTTTCCTCTCCTGTATTCTGTCTCACACAGTATCCTTTCAATTATACCATTTTACAGTTTCCCATATCGACCTACTCTCATTGTCCTCTTGTGTATGTCAGAGCTTCAGCAGAAAACAGATGGTACATGCCAGCTTTGTAATTTGAGGAGAGTTTAATAATGAGAATATAATTGTACACCACTTAACTATAGGAATATGGTCCGAGAAATGCGTCATTAGGTGATTTTGTTGTGTCAACATCAAAGAATATACTTACACAAATCTAGATGGTATAACCTACTAAACACCTACGTTATATGATATCCCACCATTGTATATGTCACGGGTCCCCAAGCCCCAGGCTATGGACTGGTACCAGTTTGTTAGGAACCGGGCCGCACAGCAGGAGGTGATAGGCAGGCAAACAAAGTTTCACCTGTATTTGTAGCCCTTTCCAGTGCTAGCATCACGACCTCACTTCCACCTCAGGTCGTCAGGCATTAGATTCTCATAGGAGCGCTGGTCTCTGGTGCAAAAAAGTGTGGTCCATAATTGACCAAAACATCATTATATAGTGAGTGACTATATTTACAATGGTATGAGCAGAGCTGAAGGAAACCATAAGAGTATGCAGTACCTTGGGAGCCATCACACCTAAGCCAAAAGGGGCAAGAGTAAGTGAATGGTTACCCTATCCAGAGAAGAAAACCATATGGATAGGGCTACCAGACACTAGCTGTAGCCTCTGCTAGAGGCACACAGCCAACCTGCAGTGACCAAACTAGAAGGGATCTATGGGAATCAATATCTCAATCTTACTGTTATCTTTCACTCTGGTCCCTATAGGTATTTCCCATAGTCCACATCTAACTGAAAGCAGGAGGGCAAAGTTGATATACCCCATGTGGGACAGCATCCCAAGGGCCAGTGTAGCAGTGAAAAAGATAGAGAAGGCATCCAGAGATGCAACAAAAAAATTCAAGTACATCCTTCCACACAATAATTTTACTACAAGTGGTCATTATCTCTTGCCTGGATTATTGCAATATCCTCCTAATTGGTCTTCCTGCCTCTTTCCAGTCTATTCTCTATACTAGATAGAAGAATCTTAATAAAAGTACATATCTGATCATGTGACTTTCCTACCTAAAGCCATCCAATGGCTCCCCATTGTTCTTGGGGTAAATTTTGAACTCCTTAACTATGTGTTTTGAGGTCTTTGACAATCTAGGCCTTGAAGATCTTTCCAGTCTCATTATTCACTGTTTCCCTGGTCACACAAGCTGAAGATAATACAAATCTTCTAATATACCATGCTCACCTTCTGATTTATGTGCATGATGGTCCTTTTTCCTAGGTGCCTTAGTGCTAACTCCTAAATGTCTCCTCCTGTAGGAAGCTTTCTCCATCTTCCTAGAATTAGGTTTTATATCTTCCTGGCACAGCTCTATCTGATCCAGACTAATAATATTCAATGAGGGATCCAAGAACACACAATTGGAAAAGGATAGTCTCTTTAACAAATGGTGTTTGGAAAATTGGAGAAACACATGCAGAAAAATAAAATTGGATCCCTACCTCATACCACTCACAATTGGATCAAAGACTTAAACATAAGACTTAATATCATAAAATTAGAAGAAAACATAAGGAAGAAACATGGGTTTGCCAATGATTTTTATGGACATGGAGCCAAAAATACAAACAGTAAAATTAAAAATCAACAAATGAGACTACTTTAAACTGAAGTTTCTGGGCAGCAAAAAAAAAAAAAAAAAAAAAAAAAAAATTATAAACAAAATGAAATGGCAGCCTACAGAATGGAAGAAACTAATATGTTATTTTAATTGCCTCTTTTCTTCTCTATTTCCCCCTTGAGAGGAAAGAATTGTATAGTTCATCATTGTCATGCCAGCATCAACCTGGGCCTGGCAGCATATGGAACCTAGAAAAATTTTGCTGTATAAATAAATTAAGGTAAAGAAAAAAGTCCAATATCTTCGTCATGACTTCCAGACTCTCTACAATCTACCTGACATTACCTAATCACCTTTACTTCATGTTACCCTATCTTCTCCAACATCTGTTCCATCTCCATTATGAACTAATCTGTCTAATCATTTTTCCTCCCTAGGAAAAAATATAAAGGTTCCTTTATCTTCTTTACCCCAATCCTAAGGTTAGGAGAACCCATAGAAATCCATCTTGATTAGACTAGAATACAAGATGGTAGGAAAACGACTCAAAGATTACACAAATGTAAAGATGGTTCTTTGGGGATTTTTTTTCTTTCAAGACACTGGAAAGATAAGGCAGGGCCAAAACCTGCCTCTGTGTTTCCATGCAGTTAGAAAGATAGGTCTGGCAGTATCTCTCATCCCCCAAACCACACCAGGATATTGAAACAAATTCTTGGTCTCTTATACACTCTTCTGTTTCATGCTGTCATGTTGGCTCACAAACTACATTGGAATTTTGGTAATCTTGAGTCCAGCCTCCCAAGGTCTAGCTTACTGAATATTAAGGTTTAATGTGAAAGTCTCAGCTTATAATTAAGGATAGCTTACCTTGTTTCTTTTGTGTGAATTGCTTTCTTGGGGAACTTGAGAGTCAGAAACTTCATTTGGGGTAAGAGTCAATATTTTTGTGTACTGGAAAAATATCATGTTTTCAGTTTTCTAAATTGTTGCTGTTTTAGTTTTCTTCTCTTTTAAATTATTTTTAAAATACCATATGTATGTGGTTAAAAAAAAAAACTCAAAACTCTATAGTGAAACAAGTAGGTATCCATCTTTCCCAGGTTTTAGCTCCTGGAAATTAGAAGAAATGTCTGCTAATTTTATTACCATTATAATAATAACACCTTTGAATCTTAGATAACATGTGAGAAGAAAGGTAGATGGCTTAAGACAGATTGTCAAAGATAGCAAGTGTCCATATCTGATGTGAGGAGGACTTTCATCTCTGTAACTCTGAGAATGTGGTATAAGGCTGACAGAGCATAGAGATAACCAGGATACAAGGAGAGTTTGGTTGGTCCCAAGACAAAAAGCAGATCCAGTTATCAAAATAAGGGTTCTAAATCCAAAGCTAGACCAACCACATAAATGAACTGACCCTGAATCTCACTGCTACCAGCCAACTACTCATTAAATTCCCTGAGATCAGAAATACGATTGTTTCTAGACCATATATGGGAGCTAAGATAAGCTTATGGACTAGAAAATCATGATAGAAGGAAGACGGGCAAAGTATGAAAAGTATAGTCATTTTTGCCCTGACATATAGTTTCCATGGTATTTCTTTTTTCATGTATGTTTGCCTTATCTATCAATTAAGCTATGAACACCTTGAAGTTAAATACCAGGGTTTTCCCAGTATTTGTACTCAGTAATAAATTATAAATTTACCTAATTTTTCTGTGTACTGACCAGGCTATTAAGCTATGTGAGAATTTTACATATCAAAAAGAAGATAGCTTTTTCATTAGAAGTTTACCTTCTGAAGTGGAATACTTCCCCTCAAAATTAAAACTAAACAAAAATATTTATTATTATTATTATTATTATTATTATTATTATTATATACACACACTCTCCCTACAAGTTACCAAAAGCAATCAGATTACTTTGGACTCAAGCATCGGAATCAAACTGCACACCTTATTTTTACTTTGAATCAAAATGCCAACAGTATAATTAAGTGACTGTTTAGAGTAAAAAATAAAATAATTCTGAGAGGTCTAGTATGATTAAGATGGATCACAATTTTGCATCCTTTTTTTTTTTACAGTGACATTGATAACAAAACCCAGTAAGTTTCAAGTGCATAATTCAACAATAAGGCATATATATACTGCATTGTGTGTTCCCCTCTCATAGTAAGGATTTCTTTCTGTCACCACATATTTGGCTCCTTTTACCCCATTTACCTCCCTCGTCCCCTCTCTCCCCTCCCCTCTGGTAACCACTAGTCTATTGTCCATGTCCATGAGTCTCTGTTTGTTTGTCCTGTTAATTTGTTGCTTTAGGTTTATATCCCACGTATAAGTGATATCATGTGATTTTCAACTTTTTCTGTCTGGATTATTTTGTTCAGCATGATTATTTTGTGATCTATCCATGTTTTCACAAATGACAGTATTTCATCTCTTCTTATGGCTGAGTAATATTCCATTGTATATATGTACCACGGCTTCTTTAGCCAATCATCTATGGTCCTGGCCATCATGAATAATGCTGCTATGAACAAATATATTTTCAAATATGAGTTTTCAAGTCTATGGGGTGAATACCCAGTAGAGGGATTGCTGGATCATATGGTAGATTAATTCCTAGTTTTTTGAGAAAACTTCATACTGTTTTCCATAGTGGTTGTACCCAATTTGCAGTGCGACCAGCAGTGTATGAGGATTTCTGTTCCTTTTCATCCTCTCCAACATGTTATTACTTGTCCTGTTGATAATAACTATTCTAACAGGTATGAGATGATATCTCATTATGGTTTTGATTTGCATTTCTCTACTAGCTAGTGATGTTGAGCATCTTTTCATATGTTGGTTGGCCATTTCTATGTCTTTTTGGCAGAAGTGTCTGTTCAGGTCCTCTGCCCATTTTTTAATTGGATTGTTTTGTTGTTGTTGTTGTTGCTGCTGCTGCTGTTATTGTTATTCACATGTATGAGTCCTTTGTATACTTTGGATATTAAGCCTTTATCAGAGACATTACTTGCAAATATCTTTTCCCATTCAGATGGTTGTCTCTTTTTGGTGCTGACAGTTTTTTTGCTGTGTAGTTTGATGTAGTCCCAATCATTTATTTTTGCTTTTACTCCCCTTGTCTTTGAGGTCAAATTCATAAAATCCTCTCTAAGTCCAAGGTCCATGAGGTTAGTTCCTATGTTTTCTTCTATGCACTTTACAGTTTCAGTACTTATATTAAAGTCCTTGGTCCATTTTGAGTGAATTTTGGTGTGTGATTAAAGACAACAATTTAGTTTCATTCTTTTGCAGGTGGCTTTCCATTTTTCCCAGCACCAATTATTGAAGAAGCTTCCATTTCTCCACTGTATGTTTTTGGCTCTTTTGTCAAAAATTTTGCACATATAAACATAGGTTTACTTCTGGACACTCAATTCTGTTCTACTGGTCTGTGTGTCTGTTTTTCTACCAACACCATCCATTTTGATTATTGTCAGTTTGTAATATACTTTGAAGTCAGGCAAAATGATGCCTCCAGCCTCGTTCTTTTTTTTTTTTCAGGGTTGCTTTGGCTATTCAAGGTCTTTGTTACTTCCATAAAAATCTGGTGATTTTCTGTTCTTTTTCTTTAAAAACTGCCAATGAGATTTTGATGGGGATAGCATTAAATCTATATAATGCTTTAGGTATTAAGTTCATTTTAACTGTGTTAATACTTCCAACTCAACAACATAGAATCTTTCCATTTCTGTGTATCTTCTTCAATTTCATTTAATATGGTCTTATGGTTTTCATTATATAGGTCCTTCACATGTTTCATTAAATTTATTCCTAGGTATTTTATTCTTTTTGTTGCAATTACTAAAGGAATTATTTTTTCCACTTCTTTTTCTGGCAATTAGTTTTAGAGTATAAGAATTCATTGGATTTTTGAACATTGATTTTGTATCCAGAAACTTTACTGTATTTGCTTATTGTTTCTAGTAGTGTTCTTGTGGAGTCTTTAGGGTTTTCTATATAGAGAATCATGTTATCTGCCAATAGAGACAGTTTGACTTCTTCATTTCCTACTTGGATGCCTTTTATATCTTTCTCTTGCCTGATTGTACTCACTAGAACCTCCAATGTGATATTGAATCAGTGGTGATAGTGGACAGCCTTGCCTTGTTCATGATCTTAGAGGGAAGGTTTTTAGTTTTACACTATGAAATATAATGTTGGCTGAGGGTTTGTCATAGATGCCCTTTATTATGTTAAGCTACTTTCCTTCTATACCAATTTTGTTGTTTTGATCATAAATGGATGCTATATCTTGTCAAAGACTTTTTGTGCAACTGTGGATATGATCATATGATTCTTATGTTTAATTTGTTTATGTGGTGTATCACATTAATTGATTTATGTACATTGAACCATTCCTATGCCGCTGGGATGAAGCCTACTTGATCGTGATGTATAATCTTTTTAATATGTTGCTGTACTCGGTTTGCTAGTATCTTAGTTAGGATTTTTGCAACTGTTTTTATGAGAGATATTGGTCTATAGTTTTCTTTCTTTGTGTTATCTTTACCAGGAGTTAGTGTAAGAGTAAGACTGGCCTCATAAGTTGGGAAGTATTGCCTCTTCTTCTATTTTTGAAAGAGTTTAAGGAGAATTGGTATTACTTACATCTTTGAATGTTTGGTAGAATTCACTGGTGAATCCGTCTGATCCTGGACTTTTACTTTTTGGTATGTTTTTGATGATTGTTTCAATTTCCAACTACTGATTGGTCTATTTAGATTTTAACGTTCTTCTTGATTCAATAATAAGGTTGTATCTTTCTAAGTACTCATTTCTCCTAGGTTGATAAATTTGTTGTTATATACTTTTTCATAGTACTCTTATATGATCCTTTGTATTACTACAGTGTCTGACCTAATTTCTCCTCTTTCATTCTTGATTTTGTTTATTTGTATACTTTCTCTTTTTTCTTTAGTGAGTCTAGCCAAGAGGTTGTTAATTTTATTAACTTTCTCAAGGAACTAGCTCTTTGTTGCATTTATTTTTTCTATTGTTTTTTGTTGTTATTGTTGTTTTCAATTTCATTTATTTCTGCTCAAATTTTGATTATTTCTTTCCTTCTGCTGATTTTAGGCTTCATTTGTTCTTCTTTCTCTAGTTTTTAAAGACGTATCTTTAAGTTGTTTATTTGGGCTTGTTCTTGTTTTTGGATATAGATATGAACTTTCCTCTTATGATTGCTTTTGCCATATCCCAAAGTTTCACTATGTTGTACTATCATTATCATTCATTTCTATACATTTCTTGATCTCCCTTATTATTTCCTCCCTGACCCAGTCATTCTTTAGTAGCATGTTGTTTAATCTCCATGTATTTGTGGTTCTTTATACTTTCTTTTTACAGTTGATCTTCAGCTCCAAAGCATTATTATCAGAGAATATGGTTCATATGATTTCAACGTTTTTATATATGGTGAGGCTATCTTTTTGTCCCATGTTATCAGTACTTGAAATTGTTCCATGTGCACTAGAGAAAACATTAAGCAGCTCTTTGGGGATGAAAGTCTCTGTAAATGTCAATGTGTCATTTAAAGATGTTATTTCCTTATTGATTTTCTGTTTGGATGATCTGTCTGTATCCAACAGTGGGGTATTTAAATCTCCTACTATAATAGTGTTTTGGTCTGTTTTTCACTTTAGTTCTGTTAGTAATTGCTTTATATATTTTTGGGTTCCCTGATTGGGAGCATAGATATTACTATGTTATGTCTTCTTGGTGCCTGATTCTCTTTATCATTATGCAGTGTCCTTCCACATCTTTTTCTACCTTTTTTATTTTGAAATCTGTTTCATCTGATATTAATACCACTACTCCTGCTTTTCTTTGAATGCCATTTGCTTCTTGAAATATCATTTTCCACCATTTCATTTTGAGTCTGTTTGTCTTTGGAACTGAGATGTTTTTCCTAGAGGAAGCATATGATTGGGTTTTGTTTTTTGATCCATTCTGCAATTCTGTGCCTTTTTATTGGTGATGTCAGTCAATTTACATTTAGGGTTGATTATTAAAATATGAGGTTTCCTATGGCCATTTATCTTTTGCTTTCTGGTAGCTCAGTGTTTCCATTGCTTCCTCATCCTTCTGTTCCTGTATTTTTATTTTGGTTGGGTTTTTCCCTTTGATCCTTTTTGTTTTATATTATATTCTTCAGTTTGTGGTTATATATATTTTCAGTTTGTGGTTATATATATATCCATTTTCTTGTGTGTGCACTTTATTTTTATTCCCCTTTGCAAATTTGCATCTTTGAATCCTCCCCTTTTCTGTTTTTATTGTCTCAGTTGGTCCCTATGTGTGCTGAACATTCATTATAGCATTATATTCTTATTATCTAAGCTTATAATGCCTTGTTCTTAATAAGGGTTGCACTACCCTGCTTCTATCTGCCTACTAGTCAGTCACCTTACTCATAGTGTTGCAGGACACAACACCCAACAGAGGAAACTGGATGCTCAAATAACTTTGTTAGAGGAAGGAGAATTTATTGCCAGCAAAGAGTGTGGGGCTTTCAACAGACCCAAAGCACAAGCTCTCTTTGGTTAGATTTTTACACCTTATATACCCTTGCAGTGTCCATACAAGGGGGCATGTGATTCCTTTGTCTGAAGTTTCACATATGCTTCATGACTCAGGATGGAGAGGAAAAGTTTCACGGGGGTGCTGCAAGTGGGGAGGAATTTCCATACTTCTGCGCTTATCTATTTATAGGTCATTTGCCTTGTAGAACCTGCGACCTTGGCATTATCAGCACCGTAATAGGATCCTCCAATGAAGAGACAGGACACCAAGGCTATAAACAGGAAGTATCACTTATTGATGTTGGCACCAGCTCAGTGGATTCCTATCCAAAGGCGAGCTCTGATTGCAATATAACAAGTAGTTTTATACAGTCTTGTTATTCTTATGCAGCTGCAGAGATAAGGAATAACATTAGTTGGATAGCAAGTTATGAATCAACAAGTATGAGCTGGAGAGTCCTTGAGGTGGGGGAGGTAGTCATGGGAAAACATGTTAGCTGGAGAGTCCTGGAGAGGCGGGGAGGGCAGTCAGGAATGGACTTTAACTGGCTGAGATAGTCATTTCTGCAGGCCCTTTCCTTTGTATTTCTCAGACGCCTCTTCTCTTCTCTTAATAGTTATGTATTTTTTTGTCATTTTGTTTTAGGTAAGCTGAGCCTTTTCAGTATTTCCTGTAATGCAGGCCTCATAGTGGAGAATTCCCTCAATTTTTGTATGTATGGAAAGGTCTTTATTTCTCCTTCATATCCAAAGGAGAGCTTTATGAATACATTATTCTTGGCTGGTAGTTGCTTTCATTTAATAGTTTGGATATTTGATTCCACTCTTTTCTTGCTTACAAGTTTTGTGCTGAGAAGTTTGACAAAAATCTAATGGGTTTTCCTTTATAGGTTACCATCTTCTTTTCCCCGGCTCCCCTGAGAATTCTTTCTTTGTCATTGATTTTTGATAATTTTAATACAATGTGTCTTGGAGAAGGCCTTTTTGGGTTGAGATAATTGGGTGTTCTGTTGACTTCTTGAATTCCAAGTTCAAGTTCCGTCCTTAGATTTGGAAAATTCTCATTAACTATTTGCGTGAAAATGCTTTCTAATCCCTGTTCCTTTTCCTCTCCTTCACGAATGCCCATTATTCTTATGTTTCTTTTCCTGATGACATTAGCTAGTTCTTGTATTTCTCTTTCATTATTTTTTATTCTTCAGTTTCTCTCTTATTCCCTATGATTTATTGATCCTTTCCTCAGTTTGGTTGACTCTATTTCTCAAACTCGTTTCATTTTTCATCTTACAGTGTGCTCTTCATGTCAAGAAGTTCTATTTGGTTCTTTTATAGGGTTACAATCTCCTTGATAATAAAACTCATTTTGCTGATCTAGTTGTTCTTTCAACTCCTGGAATTTTTTGATATTAATTATTTTGGATCTCATTAACTTTTTTCAGAAGTACCATCCTGAATTCTCTGTCATTTAAGTCACATATCTTATGTCTTTAAGCTTAATTTCTGGAGATTTTTTTTCTTTCTTTCTAAAATGCCTTGTCACCTTGGTTGTTCATGGTTTTTAATAGATTTTTCTCCACCTCAACATCAATGGAAGTGCATGCTGCTTTTTCTTTTTTTCCAGAAAGAGTATTTATTATATAAAGGTCTCTCTTTAGACTGTTGCTAAGAAGGCATTTTTCTATTGGTTTCCAGTAGGTGGTGTCTAAGCCTCTTGGATCCCTGCTTTATATAAAGCCTCAATAATGCCTTTTTTTCTTTATAGAGGTTTAATCGTGCTCACTACTCTCAGTCTCAGTCCCTGTCAGTGTTAGCGACAGTTTCGGTAGTGTTTGCTCACATTCCCCTGGGGCTCCGCAGTGTTCCATCTCAGAGGGTATGCGGGGAGGGGCCCTATGGGTTGGGGACTGTGGCTCAGCCTCAGTTTCACAACCACGACTGATAAAAATCAACTGTTGTTTCTCTGCTCTCCTGCTTCTCTGCTTTCTGCCCTGATGATTTGGCTCTGCCTCCATCAGCATGGAGCTCACGGCACTGCCAGGCAGGGCTGTTCAAGGAACTCGCTCCACTTTTTCCCCTATCCCTCCACCTACAGGGAGCTCTGTCAGCAACGAGAGGCAGCTTCTTTATTTCTCCCAGTCCACCTCCCGACACCCAGGGTTCTGACCTGTGGTAGCTCTTCTGCGCAGATCCCATGCTCAGACATGCTGGT
>CM053514.1:48774251-48815083 GCA_028627145.1 Eidolon dupreanum | reverse complement strand
ATCAGCATGGAGCTCACGGCACTGCCAGGCAGGGCTGTTCAAGGAACTCGCTCCACTTTTTCCCCTATCCCTCCACCTACAGGGAGCTCTGTCAGCAACGAGAGGCAGCTTCTTTATTTCTCCCAGTCCACCTCCCGACACCCAGGGTTCTGACCTGTGGTAGCTCTTCTGCGCAGATCCCATGCTCAGACATGCTGGTATGCAGTTTGGGTGTTGTCTTTTTTTTTTTTTTTTTTTTGAGTTTTAGATGTTCAGCTTATTGTTGTTTCAAGAAGAGAGATTTGGGGATGTCTCTCACTCTTCCATGTTTCTCCAAACTCTCACAAATTCATTTTTAAAAAAGTCACATTCAAAAGCTTCATCAAGCTTATATCTTGATCCTCAGATCATAAACTTTGCTAGTCTAAATAAAATATACAGAACACATTTTCATCTGTTCACTTAGCCTACAATTTATTAACAAAAGTTTTTAGAAATAGAAAATTTCAAATTTTTCCTGCCAATTTGAAATAAAGAAATACTAAGAATAAAGCCTTTGGAAAGATAAACAACAGTGTCTCAAGAACTTTTGAAATAAACTCTTATAATGAGCTCCAGACAACTAGCATAAGTTTTGGGGATTGTGACAAGAGGAGATAAGAGAATCAGAGAATGTCAAGTTCAGAAGCAACCCTCAAAGATGTCTAAACCAACCTTCCTTTGAAGTCTGAATCCTTTCCATATTTCAACAAGTGTTCATTAAGCCAACCTACTGATTGATCAAGAGTTCACTGCTCACTGAGGCAGCCAATTCCCTCTTAGAATAATAGAAAGCTTTTCCTTATTTTGAGCTAAAACATGACTCTCTATCACTTCCCTCCAGTGGCCACTTAGAATAAATCCAATTCATTTCTTTTTGGTCTTCTCCAACAGGATGAGCCATCAAAAATTGTAGTCTCATGGAGTCTTCTCATTTACATCCTATAGTCTTTCAACTATGTTCTTCAAATAATGATTCTAGTCTTATCACAATCCTACAACTAAGGATATGTAGAAGAAGCCATATAGAAATTAGTAGAAGGAGTTGAAATATGGACAGGGCTGGTCTCACGTTTGTGTATGGCAGTTAAAAATTGGGAGGAATATCTCGGCTGCAGAGGTCTCCCTGATGAGCAAGGTCCCCCTGAGTGGGACAAAGGTCTTCAGAAATCCCAGGCATTCCACTTAAAGGGCCCACACAAGGACTTACTGCTGATGAGCTCACTTGCTCTGGGCAGCACCTCAAAAGGTACCAGGGACATATGGAGAGGAATTTAATGGTCTGGCATCAAATTAAGGGCTGGAGGGGTGGCTTTTTCCCAGGTAATAGTGCTGACAAAACCCACTGATCTTTTGTTGAGTACTCTCATCAGTCAGCTTGCAGGTAGAGGCAGCCGTAGTATCTGAGTTTCCAACAACCTTCCTAGCAACACTTTGCTCCACCCTGATAATTCCCTGAGACCCCATCCCACTCAACTTGCAGGCCCAATTAGGCCACTTCCAGTGGCTTTTTGATACAAATGTTCTATCTTGGTTCATGTTGTAGACTTTCCTAAAATTTCTCAAAAGTTCACAAACCCCACACAAGCAGCATCTGGCCTGGGTGTGCTCCATACCTTTTGCTGAGCAACCAGAAGCCTGGCACTGGTGGCAGCTGAAACTAAGTTCACAGCTTAGTTTCTCCCAGGCAACTCCAAGTGCAGCTCAGGTGGCAACCATCTGCAGATTGCTTTTTGGGTCATGCCACATAGCGCCAGAGGCTGAAGGTAAACTTGGCCTGCAGTGGGGCCCATCCCAAGAGGCTCCCAGGCGGCACTCCTGGTGGCTGCTTCGGATCCAGCCAGGGTACTGCCAGGCCACCTCCACAGATGACACATAAAAAGAGTAGACTAGGAAGGCACCAGAGCCCTGATAATGCAAATACTGCTACATAGGGTCAGCCCTTGCACAATAGCTCCTCCATGATAGTCACGGCCAGTCCTCACAACCAATCAGCCTGAGGGTCAATTCCTTCCACTGATGTGCAAACAGCAACCAAGGCTCAACTACAACAGGAGGGCACACACAACCCACACAAGAAACACACCTGGAACACCAGCTCAGGTAACCAAGGAAACTGCCACTGGGCTGCACAAGACATCTAATACATAATACTAAGACCAGGAGACATAGTAGCTCTACCTAACACATAGAAACAAACATAAGGAGGCAGAAAAAAATTGGGAGATAAACATGTCCCAAATGGAAGAATAGAACAAAGCTCCAGAAAAAGAACTAAACAAAATAAAGACAATCTACCAGATGCAGAGTTCAAAACACTGGTTATAAGGGTGCTCAATAAACTTAAGGGAAGAATAAAGGAACTCAGTGAGGACTTGAACAAAGAGATAGAAAACATAAAAATGAAGATGCAAAATGTAAAAAGGAACCAGTCAGAAATGAAAAATACAATAACTGACATGAAAAATGTCTTAGGAGGAATGAACAGTAGATTAGATGAAGCAGAGGACTGAATCAGTGATTTAGAAGAGAAGATAATATCCCCAATCAGAACAGCAGTAAGAAAAAAGAATCTGAGAGTTACGTCAGAAGCATGGTGCAGTGAGAGATCTCCCCGATCTCTCCCCTTGAAATAATAATAAGCTGAACATCTAAAACTCAACAATTGACACCTAACCTGCACACAAGCACATCTGAGAGATCAGCGAGCGCATCAGAGCTTCAAAAGATCAAAACCACGTGAGTCTGGAGGGTAGATTGGGAGAAACAAAGAAGCGTCCATGTCCATCTGGAGCTCCTTACAGAAGGAGAGGGAGAGAAAAAGTTGTGGCTGATTCCCAAAAAGCCCTGCCTGAGGAATCAGAGTGTTTAATGCACCGGAGCCCAGGGATCAGAGCAGAAAGCAGAGTGGGAACTAAGTACAGAAGGGCAACAGCTGTTTCTCAGCAGCTGCCGTTGCCAACCAAGAGGCTGAAATACAGAGCCTTGATGCACCCCACTGTCAACCCAGAGCACTCCCTCCCCAGCCCCTCTCCATATCCTTCCAAACCTAGCACCACGGAGCCCCAGGGGAATCTGTACAACAAGTACTGAAACATAAACCATGGTCAACACCACAAAAAGGCACTGGGACTGAGTGGATCTGATTGTAGGTCGAATATACAGTATTTAGACAGAGAGAAGAAAAGCATTTTTAGCCTCAAATCAGAGATGCAAGAATCTTGGACACCACCTATTGGAAATCAACTGGCTAAAGAGAGACTTCTACATAATAAATCTTCTTTTAGGAAAGAAGAAAGAAAGAAAGAAAGAAAGAAAGAAAGAAAGAAAGAAAGAAAGAAAGAAAGAAAGAAAGAAAGAAAGAAAGAGAGAGAGAGAGAGAGAGAGAGAGAGAGAGAGAAGGAAGGAAGGAAGGAAGGAAGGAAGGAAGGAAGGAAGGAAGGAAGGAAGGAAGGAAGGAAAGAAGGAAGGAAGGAAGGAAATAGAAAGAAAGAAAGAAAGAAAGAAAGAAAGAAAGAAAGAAAGAAAGAAAGAGAGAGAGAGAGTACACTCTCATTAATGCATTAATGCCCACGCAGAGAAATAATCCATTGAACACCATGAACAACCAACATAAAAGGTCACCTCAGAAAGAAAGAGAATCTCCAGAAAATAAGCTTAAAGATAGAGAAATATACAATTTCAATGACAGAGGATTCAGGTTTGCACATCAGGAAAAAAAAATAATTCTGTGAGATGCAAGATAAACCTGACCAACAATATCAACAACTTAGAATCAAAATAGACCAATGAAATATGTTCTTAGTAAGGAGATTCAAATTCTGAAAAAAACCAAATAGAACTTCTGGAGATTCTCATAGGAGCACCAATCCCTAGTGGCAAAAATGTTGGGGACTGCTGCTTTAGGTAATAGGTTATTTTACCTATGTCGATTCTTCCAATCCAAGAACACAGAGATGATAATGCCAGTGCTGGGGTGTGGCTGCAAATACAGATGAAGCATCACTCATTTACAAATGACCTCCTGCTGTGCAGCCTGGTTCCTAACAAGCCATAGACCATACCAGTTTGTGGCCTTGGGATAGGGACCACTGACCTAAAGCATTATACAGATTTAAAGCAATTCCCATAAAAATTACATCGTTGTTTTTAAACAAACAGGACAGAAAAATCAGCAAATTTTTATGGAAGCACCAAAGACCCTGAATAGCCACAGCAAGCCTGAGAAAAAAAGAACAAGGCTGGAGGTATCACTCTGCCTGACTTCAAATTATACTACAAACCAACAATAATCAAAATGGCAGCATGGGCAGCAAAACAGACACAGAGACCAATGGAATAGAATCAAGAATCCAGAAGTAAACCCATGTTTATATGGGCAAATAATTTTTGACAAAGGAGCCAAAAACATACAGTAGAGAAAGGAAAGTCTCTTCACTAAATGGTGCTAGGAAAAATGGCAAGCCACCTGCAAAAAAAAATGAAACTAGACTGTTGTCTATCACCACACACCAAAATTAACTCCAAATGGATCAAGGACCTGAATATAAGACCTGAAACAATAAAATACATAGAAGAAAACACAGAAACTTAACTCAAGGACCTTGGACTTAGAGAGAATTTTATGAGTTTGACCTCAAAGGAAAGGGAAGTAAAAGCAAAAATAAATGGATGAGACTATATCAAACTAAAAGGCTGCACAGCAAAAGACACCATCAACAAGGCAAAGAGGCAATCATCCCGAATGGGAGAACATATTTGCAAGCAATGCCTCCAATAAAGGCCTAATATCCAAAGTATACAAAGAACTCGTACAACTCAATAACAACAACAACAACGACAACAACAAATGCAATTTAAAAATGGGCAGAGGACCTAAACAGACACTTCTCCTAAGAAGACATACAAATAGACAACAGGCATATGAAAAGATGCTCAACTTCACTAGATAGTAGAGAAACACAAATCAAAACCAATGCAAGCTATCATCTCACATCTGTTAGAATAGCTATCATCCACAGGACAAGTAATAACAAGTTTTGGAGAGGATATGGAGAAAAAGGAACCCTCAAACACTGCTGTTGGGACTGCAAATTGGTACAACCACTATGGAAAACAGTATGGAGGTTCCTCAGAAAACTAAGAATTGATCTACCATATGATTCAGAAATCCCTCTTCTGGGTATTTACTCAAAAAAAACTGAAAATATTTACCTGCAAAGATATGTGTACCCCAATGTTGATAATAGCATTATTCACGGTGCCCAGCATATGGAAGCAATCAAAGTGTCCTATGAGAGATAACGGTATAAAGAAGTGGTACATATATACAATAGAATATTATTCAGCCATAAGAAAAGATGAAACACTGCCATTTGCAACAACATGAATGGATCTCAAGATGTTAAGTGAAGTAAGTCATAAAAAAAGTTGAAAACCACATGATATCACACATATGTGGGATATAAAACTGAAAGCAACAAACAAATATGACAAATAAACAGAGACTCATGAACATGGACACCATATTATTGGTTACCAGAGAAAGGGGGGGAGGAGAAGGTAGATAGGGGTGAAAGGGGTCAAATATTTGGAGACAGAAGGGAGTCTAACTATGGATGGTGAGCACACAATGCAATATATGTATGACATACTGTTGAATTGTACACTTGAAATTTATTAGATTTTTGTTAAAAAATAAATAAATAAAATAAAAGATTTTTTAAAGAAAAAGGAATTCAAAATAATGGGATAGTTTAATGGGCCTCGGGGACAACATCAAGCTTACCAACATTTGTATCATAGAGATACCAGAAGGAGAAGAGAGAACAAAGAATAGAAAACTTATTTGAAGAAATAATGACAAAAAAATCTTCTCTAACCTGGTGAATAAACAGACAAGCCCAGGAAGCACAGAGAGTTCCAAACAACATGAACCCAAAGAGGCCCACACCAAGGCACATCATAATTAAAGTGCCAAAGGTTAAAGACAAAGAAAGAATCTTAAAAGTAGCAAGAGAAAAGCAATTAATTACCTATAAGGGAGCTCCCATAAGACTGTCAGCCAATTTCTCAATAAAAACTTTGCAAGCCAGAAGGGATTGGCATGAAATACTCAAAGTGTTGAAAAAACTAGGACCTACAACCAAGATTACTCTACCCAGCAAGGCTATCATTTAGAATCAAAGATCAGATAAAGAGTTTCTTAGACAATACAAAGCTAAAGGAGTTCACCACCAAACCAGTTTTACAAGAGATGTTAGAGGGACTTCTTTAAGATGAAGAAGAAAAAAAATAAAAAGTATGAGTAATAAAATGGCAATCACTACATAAATGTAAGTGTATTAAATGTTCCAATTAAAAAGATCTAGGTTGGCTGAATGGATAAGAAAACAAGACCCTAACATATGCTGCCTACACAAGACTCACTTCAGAATGAAAGACAAACACAGACTAAAAGTAAAGGGATGAAAAAAGATATTTTATGAAAATAGAAACAAAACAAAACAAATAACTGGGGTAGCAATACTTATGCCAGCTAAAATAGACTTAAAAACAAAGGCTATAATGAGACAAAGAAGGACCCAGTAATCCCACTTCTGGGTATTTATCTGAAGAAACTCAAAACTCTAGTTGGAAGGGACATTTGCATCCACAGGTTCATTACAGCATTATTCACAATAGCCAAGATATGGGGGCCATCTGAGTGTCCATCAAGGGATGAATGGATAAAGAGATGGTACATATATACAATGGAATATTACTTAATCAAAAAAAAAAAAAGAATAGAATCGCACCATCTGCAACCTCATGGGTGTATCTAGAGGGTATTGTGCTGAATGTAGTAAGATAGAGAAAAATAAATGTTGGAATAGAATAAAACAAAACAGAAACAGGTTCATAGATACAGAGACCATTTCAAATGTTGCTGTATTGAGAGGGAGTGGGTAGTGAAGGGGGTAGGGGATTAAGAGTTATAAATTGGAAGTTGCAAAATAGTCATTGGGATGTATAGAATGGAGAATATAGTCATTAGTACTATGATAACTATGTATCAGGTGAGTACTGGATTCATTGGGGTGATCAGTTTGTAAATTATAGAAATGTCTAATCACTGTGTTGTATACCTGAAACTAAAATAATAACATATGTCAAGTATAATTGAAAATTTTAAAAATTATTCAAAAAAATACTGTATTATAAACTTAAAAGTTTCTAAGAAAGTAGATCTTAAATGTTCTCACCTCCTCCAAAATATTAAGTGAGGTGATGGAGGTATTAGCCAGCACTGTAGAGGTAATTATTTTACAACATGTAAGTGTATCAAAGCAACATGTTGTACACCTTAAACTTGCACACTATTATATGTAAATAATATCTCAATTAATGTAAAAAAAGAAAAAGTTAATGATTTTCTAACATGCTATTCTGCACATATGCACAATTTGTTTTCTTTACCATAGATAGTCTAAGGTTGAGGGATGAACTGGGTAAAACAGAAGAAATGTAAAACTCTTCTTTAGATTTGGTTTCTGAGATAATATCAAGTGCCAGACAGTATTTCTTTAAAACAATGGATTTTTCTTTAAAAAATGCTGTTATCATTTTGTGACTATAAAAGTCACCAATATGGAATTAAAATTCTATCACTTAGCTATGTGAACTTGGGCAAATTAATTTCCCTTAGTCTCAGTTTTTTTAACCTATAAAATAGCAATATAGTAGTTGTGACTATCCAATAAGATAATGCAGAAATAAGACTTGTTTGGTAAGTAAATATTTTCTACCAATTTATTATTGTTATTACATATTTTAAAAATTAGTTTTATCCTCCAATTAAACAATTATGCATGTGTGTATTTAATTTACAGGACCAAACTAAAGCTTCAAAGCTTGAACAAAAACAAACATTTTAAATGGTTTTTCTATTATATCTTTGTGTCAAATTTAATTTACCTGACAGAAGATCCTCTAAAATGAAGTGATAATTATCCTGACAATTCCAATTATCCACTCTTTTAAAGATATTTTTCACTGTAATCTTTGAATTTTTAAGGTTACTAATTAAAGAATGGTTTGTTTGATAAGATACTTCTTTATTGATAGTATTTACAGTAGGAAAAGGCACTTGCTACTCTGTTTTATTGATTGAAATAGCCCAGGTAAAATCCTATTCTTACTGATATGATAGTCTTAAAGAACATATATTTACATTCAACCCCAGTGTTTAACCAGTATTCATTGCTGTCCTTCTATGTACAAAATTGTGTGTGTGTGTGTGTTATATATGTTATATATATTATATACATTATATACATTATATATATATATATATACATTATATACATTATATATATATATATATATATATATATATAATTAAGTCACTAAAAAGCAAGAGAAGCAGCTGTATTTTTTGTACAGGTTGTTCATACCAGAAGCTGGTAACTTGAGAGAAAGCTGTTTTACACGGAGAGATTTCTAAATACCTATATAAACTATAAAGTAAGGAAAGTGAATAAGTCAATATTTATTGAGAATCCGCCACCAAAAAAAAAACCCTAAATCTATATTTAAAGGTAATAATAAAATATTTTAAAGGTATAAAATGTGGGTCTTATTTTTGCATTTAACCCCTAAAGTTCCATTAGGCTGTACCTTTGGCCACAGCTAACTAGAACTGAGCCATCCTCTACCACAAATGTTAGGAAACACAGAACAATAAGCTCCAGTGATAAATTCAAAAGCTCTGATCATAGAAAAGAAAACTTCAGCTGTGTTTGTCCTTTGGGCCTTTGAACAAATTTATTTTTTTCTATATTTTTCTACAAATACTTAGACAAGGAAAGAAAAACAAGCGGTACTTTGAACTGTAGAATTATATATGTAAAGCTTTGACTATTATAATGAAAATAAAATTTTAAATAGAATAAAATTAACATTCACAGTTAACCCCCAAACCTATTCTTTGCCATTTATGTTTTCCTTTATACAAAACATCTGTTCCTTATGCTAAATTAAATAGAAATAATAAAACAACATTTTATCTAGAAAAATAGGCAATATACTTAATTTTTTTAGATTTTGATATATACATTTATCAGAATCATACTCAAAATTATAATCATAAGCAAAATTTATTATAATCAATCATGAGCATAATCATAATCAAGCTAACAACTTAGCCTGTCACAGACTAACACTAATTACTTGCAATTTAATAAATTAGCCTGCCATAGTTTCGTGGACACTGGTAGAAGACAATCCTAAGATTTCTGGGGAGTTTAGAAAGAGGGAGAAAGAATGTTCTGGCGACTTTTCTGTCTCTGAGGAAGATAAGGCCTCTTTATATAGGGTAGCTTGGTGAGAGTTTAGTTTGGGGTTAGCATCCATTGCCACTTATGGTCTGACAAGAAGAGAAGAAAATTCCATCTCCTTCTCTTCCTTTTCCCCCTGTCCCAATCCCTTAGTTTCTTAGGATATATTAAAGTTACCATCTTGGCATCTTGAGCTCTGACTCGGAAATCAATTTTATTAGAAATAATTTATAATGGCAGTCAGATTCCCTGACTATTCCTCTCACTGCCTGCAATCTTGGTCTTCCCAAAGACCCCATTAACTCATAAGGTATCTGATTTATAGGACATTCAGTTTCAACAACATTGTGAATTAAATAAACTTGGAGAGCTAGCTAGAGACCAGAACCACCACTTACAAAGTCTATATAGTGTGGGAAAATGTATTTTATTAATGAATGCATTTAACAAATGACTTTACAGGTCATGCCTCTCATTAGTTGCAAATTTGTACTTAATAATCAAGTTTTAAAAATGTTATTGAAGGACGTTTACTTTTGCAATGGTCTATGAGAGAAGACACTATTTCTTGTGACAGCAAAAAAGTTATTCCAAGCCAAAAGTCTGGAGAAAAAATTATACTTAGTCTCTAATAGGAAATTAAAGTAAAGGGTATATGAGCCAACACGTTGTCAGATTATCACATTTCCTCCCTAGAGAAGTGTGATGGCCAAAAAAAGCAAAACCCTTGAAAAATGAGAAATTTGTAAGATGTCAGGATGAAAAAAAATGAGAAATTACCTCCTTCTCTCAGGAAAAGAAAATTGTACCTTTGAGAGCTTCTCTTAGTAGCCTCAGTTTATATTCAAATTCTCTATGTTATGGGGTTCCTGCTAGGCAGTAGGATATTACCATTTGTCATCAAAATGTTCTCTGTGTTATTTCACTTTCAAGCATGATTTTCCTTAGCTTCACCATTACACACAACCACTTTCTTATCTGCATTCTCATTTAGAACTTATCGAATGTTTTTATCGTTTTATATCAATTTTTACATAACTTTTTTAGAACTTATGCTCTTATTTTTCTGGTTGAAAATTATCTAGTTAGTTATATTTTTCCCATATGGAGAGACTGAAGGCAGACTAACAAAGCCAAGTGTGATCTTATCAAGTTGTAGTGAGAGGGGCAATGACTATTTCTGTGCTCCAGCAGATTGCTGACATTTTTTGTTTATTAAAGTAAGGTTTTTTGAGTGACTTTGCCACCTTTAATTGTCCTTTACTGTTGCTCTTCTCATAGGATCTTACTTCATGTTGATCTGGGGCATCAGATCTTTTGCAGTTATGATTCTCCATCTCCTAATTTACCTGTCTTATTTTTGTTTACCATTTTCTTACAAAAATTACAACATTTAACTATTATCAATGAAACTGAAATCTTATAAAAGGTGCAGGCTTTCACGAAGCCCAAAAAAGTGAAATTAGGAAACAGCTAAGCTGTTGAGAAATAAAGATCTGATAACCAAGCAAAAGAGGTTTTGAAAAAGGCTTTGAATATTTTGCAAAGATAACTCTATTTATGAGCATGCTATAAGTGAGAAATAAGGATGCCCATTTGTGCTATTCTATAACTTTGTTAGAAAAATTAATCCCTCAAAAAACCTTTGATTTACTTTTGTACACCTAAGAATTAGCACAATAGTATTCAAACTTAACCTAGATATTGTTAATTAGAAAATAAAATAAGCTTATTTTTATAATTTATAGACTAACATCTTAGTTTTTTTTCTTTAGTATAAAAATATACAGGAATTTCTCCAAAAATTTCCTTGGTCCCTGTCATTCCTACAACTCACATTATAAACTGAATTGTTCATTGAAGTTATAGTTGTCTTCTGTCAGCTTATTAAAGTCTGAGATGTATTCTTTAGCCAAAGTTTACTACAACTTCCTTTTATGCTCTGTGGTTAAACTATTTTAGTCACTTCCAGTAGTTGAACACTTAACTCCAAAGAGCTGCATGGACACCTGGCCCAAACTTCAAAGTATTTCAAGAAGCTCCAGAACCCACTGAAGTGTCCTATTAGGTTAGATTAGGACCAACACCTATTTGAGAAACTTGTAACCTAGACAAATGAATGGTCCTCTCAGAAGACCAGGGGGCCTTCAGTCCAGAGAAGCCTTTGCTAAACAGCTTAAGGCTAGACATTCCAACCAAATACTTCAAAGCTTTAGATGATTTTAATTTGACCAATAATTTACCAGCTTTCCTGTCACTTTTCAGAGCCAAACAAAATTCTTATTGTGCTCCAGAAAAGATTCTTCCTCTTTTCAACATTACAGATTGACTAGGTTCCAGAATGGCTTTATTCCAGTTCCCTGACCTGCCTGTCGGTTCTGTACCAGCTCCTGCAAACATCTGTTTTACAGAGGGAGAAACTCAGGCTCAGAAAAATTAAATAATTTTTTCAAGGTCACAAACCTAATATGTGGCAAAGCTGAGATTTGAACCATGGCAACTTGATTCCAGAGCCTACCCATGTCACCGTTCTGCAATATTGACTCTACTGGCATAAAAGTTTTTTGGGCAAAAATAAGAAAGAAGGCTAGTACTCTCACATGTCACTAAATGAGATACGATAATGATGAAAGTCCTGTAGTGAAACTTGGATTTCACCAAAAACAACTGCCTGCAGCACCTACATATGAAGATAAACTTTACTATGTAGAAATTAATGAATTCAAATCTCTGGAAATTCCTTCCCAAACAAAGGCTGCTAGGAATCTTACATAAAGAAAACAATGTGGTCTGGTGTTTAAAGTTAGACTAAAACTTAAACAAATAAAAATAAACAAAACAAATTTAAAATAATTTTATTATCAAAACCTGGGTACTGATCTTAAATCTTCCTCTAAGTACCAAACATTGAGGGTATCAGGAAATCTCCATGCTTCTCTATGTACATCTTAAACATACAGCAACATAATTAATAACCCTTGGCTAATACCCCTCAGTAGCATTATAAGTGCAAATTAATGAGTTTTAATTGTTAATGTTCTTTAAGACCTTCAGAAAAAAGATGTCACATAATCCATCTTTTGCTTACTTTTAGCCACTCCTGCTATTTCTACACGCATTCGCATTATACTAGAATCCTTCTTGATCACTGTAAATCACTGCTTATACTTTGACTGTGTGCATGTACAGTGACACAAATAAATGTATCCATCATTACTCACTTAACATTAAGCAACTGAAGATTCCGTCAAGGAATCTTGTGTCTCTTTTTCTTACCAAGTATTTCTTTTTTGCTGATAGTACACTAAATATTCATAATCTCCAAAATAGTTCTATATAGTCCTATTTCTTCATTTCTATTTTAAATACATATGTTTATATTTATTTATACCTATATATATTTGTTAGGTTAATTGCACAGCCTTAATTAACTGTCTAAAACTTTAAAAATTTTATACCATGTATAAGAAAACAAACCTATTACAAGTTGAGATTTCTAATATTTAGGCTCTCCTTTTACTGCTATGAAAGATCCATTATAACGGTAGTTCTCAAAGTGTGATCCCAGAATCAGTAGCATCAACATCCTCTGGGAATGGTTTAAAAATGCAAATGTTTGCTTTCCCCACCTTCACCCATACCTACTGAATCAAAAACTGTAGGGGTAAGCAAGATTCAACAATCTGTGTTTGAATAAGCCCTCCATATGATTCTGATGCACGCTAAAGTTTGAGAACTATTGCATCCCATAGATTATTTTTAAGGTCCTTGAGTATATGAAAGGTGTATTTATATCACTCCCATGAGTGCCCTACATTATGCCGGGCATGTAATGGGTACTTCATAAATATTTCTTGTATGAATAAATTTATTGATTAGCCCGTTGTTTCTAGAATTAGTTTGGCATTGTCTTCTCCTGACCTCTTTCTTCTTCATATTTGTCATCATGAAGAGGCATTAAGTATGAACTGAATGTGACTCTCATTAGGCTATCACTGTTTTCTCAGCACAATACTCTCACAATCTTACTTTTAAATTCTCCATGATCAGTGGTTTTTCAGGAAGGTTAAACGTAACTTTCATACCAAGCAGGAAGAATACAAAGAAACTGCAGGATATTGAACTACAGAGTACTGCATTATGCATATATCATCACATCATCTTATTTCTCTCTGTAATGCAAGAGAGAAGGTCTGTCATCAGATAAGCATTTATCAGTTTCTGACACATTGTACCCAAAATATTAAGCCAAGAAGATTAACCATGATATGTATAACTGTAAGTATAATTTCATGTTCCAGAAGTTGTATTTGCCTGACTGGAGAATTATTTTTAAAATATAGTTGTGTTTTTTACTCAGAGAAGAGTATCTTTAAGAAATGCTAAATAATACTATATTTCTGTATTTCATAAAATAATTATGGATAATGGTAGAGTTGCTGAAATTCTGTAATCAGTCATTTCTAAATTGGTGCCATTATAATTAATGTTTATTTGAAAATTCTCAGAGAAAAACAGAAGGTACATCTCTAGTTTTGTAACAGTCTGAGGTTATTCTCCTGGCTGCTCTTCAAGCACCTGAGCTAATATTTATGTAAATCAAATAATGCTGATTTGTACATATCCATAAAAGTCAAACTTTACGGCTTTATTTTGTTAAAAATTATTTTCCTCTTTTTGACAGTATGATTAACAACAGATTCTTATCTTGTAGATCCGAACATAATACTAAAAAATAGAAACCTCCTCCATCATGCTTTTAATGCCTCATTTCTCTTATTTTAAGAGCCTATTCATTGTTGTTTCTAATAGTTTTGTCTGATGTGTTGTGAAAAGCCTGCTGTAGTACCAACAGCTTTATACTTGGATTCTGAAAACTTGGGTTTCAATCCTGATCTACTATTAAAAAGCAATACTTTCTCTTTTGAACTGCAATTTACACAATGTAAAGGAAATATGATAACATAGATTGGTGAAAGTGATGTTTAAAAAGTAAGTTGCTGAGTGACGTCAGAAGGATGGCAGCATGAAGGGCCCCCTTAAGTTCTCCCCTTGAAACTAGAAGTTAACAAACAGCTATAATCAAACAGAAGATTCCTAGTCTAATACAGAAACTCTTCTGAGAGATCTGAGCATCAAAGCATCTGAAGGTGGGTGTATTGGGCCAAATGGGAGGAGGGAAGGAAGAACAGCAGAGACACAGCAGTGGGCGCAGCTCAGAAGCTTGCTGCGGGTTTGAGGAAAAGGGAGGAATCAGGTTAGGCATGCATTCTCTGTAGCCACAAGGATCCCTGCCTGAGTGATCAGCATATACTATGGCAGAATCCAGTGATCATGGCAGAGATGGAATTCAAAGGCGAGACAGCTGTGTTCTAGCAGCCACCATTGCCAGGCAGAAAATAAAATCACGAAGCCTGGCCACACCCCCAACCCCCCCCCCACCCCCAGAACTCATCTCCCTGAAATCTCTCAGAGCTACCAGCAAGTCCCAGAAAAAACCGTAGCATCGAACATTGGTCTTCAGAGTAGAGAGCCTGCAGCCCCAAGAACTAAGGAGATAACTTCTGAATGTCAGATGCACACAGCAACAAATCTTAGTGACAAGGGGCCGAGCAGCTGAAGTCTAGCTGTCACCATTTCTAAGAGAAAAACAAACATATCAGCGTCCTCTCCCAACCCAAACCATCCCCACTCATTGAGGCTGATCTTAGCAGAGGTACCTGGGACACTTCAGGTAGCACAACACTGCATCTGGCTGCTGGGCCAGAACTGAAACTTCCGGGGCTCTTCAACAGCTCAGAACCTTATTGCCTATCACATTCTACCACATGGAAGGGGAGCCCTGGGATCAATGCAACCTGGTCACAGAGGAGGCACTAACCTCCCCAGGGAAAAAAGGGCAACTTTTGCCCAGCAGAGAGCCAGGAGGCCTGGCAATGCAGGAGGTTTGTGCACCATCTACTGGAAAACAAAAGAAAAAGCTCTTCTTATCAACCTTCTAAAGAGGCATCACTCTTAATAATAATAAAGAAGAGTTCATTCCCATAAATGTCTAGGAGGAGAAATAATCCATCATATATCTGAACAACCAAGGAAACACAGCAGCTTAGAAAGAAATAAAATGCTTCAAGAAAATAAACTTAGAGTCATGGAAATATGTGATTTAAGTGACAGAGAATTCAAAATCACAGTTCTGAAAAAACTCAGCCAGATCCCATAAAACCTCAGGTAGGCAGTTTAATGAACTCAGAAATAAAATCAATGAACAAAAGGAATACTTTACCAAAGAGATCAAAACTATAAAAAATAGCCAAATAGAACTTCTGGAGCTGAAGTAAGCAATAAAAGCAATGAATAATGAAGTAGCAAGCTAAGGAAATAGAGTTGACCAAGTGAAGGAAAGAATTAGTGATATCAAAAACAGAAATCTTGAATGATGCAGATGGAAGAAGAATGAGACTTGAGAATGAAAAGAAGTGAAAGAACTCTGCAAGAGCTACCTGACTCCATTGGAAAAAGCGATATAAGAATACCAGAAGGAGAAGAGAGGGAGAAGGAAATAGAATCTATTCAAACAAATAGTCAATGAGAACTTCCCAAACCTATGGAAAGAAATGGATGCTCTAATCTAAGAAGAAAACAGAACTCTTAAGTATCTCAATCCAAAAAGGCTGTCTCCAGGGCACATTATATTAAAACTGTCAAAAATTAATGACAAAGAATTCTCAAGACAGCCAGGGAAAAGAAGACAGTAAGCTATAAAGGAACTCCCATTAGATTATCATCAGATTTTTGTCAGCAGAAAGTCTACAAGCTAGGAGGGAGTGGAACCAAACATTCAAACTATTGAAAGTCAGAAATTACCAGCTAAGAATAATATATCTAGCAAAGTTCTCCTTTGGATACGAAGGAGAAATAAAGACCTTTTTAGACACACAGAAGCTGAGAGAATTTTCCACCACAAGGCCTGCATTACAGAAAGTACTAAATGGGATTATTCTACCTGAAAAAAAAAAATACAAAACTGTGAGTAAGATGACTAACAGACAGACAGAAGCAGGAAATTGTAACCCTTATTCAGAATCAGGTAATGTATACTTAAATATTACATAATGGTTAAAGGAAGTAAAAAACTTAAAAAGAGAAGTAAATGATAGCTACTGCAATTTGGAAATGAACTCACAACATAAATAGAGATACTTTGTGACAATAAAAACAGAAAAGAAGAGGAGGCAAATGTCCAAACTCACAAAGAGAGATGGAGATAAAATGCCTGCAGGAAAAAAAAAAAGGTTATTGTGTATATGAAACTTTCTTTAACACAAACTTAATGGTAACCACACACGCACAAAAATCCAGAACTGAGACATATAACATAAAAAAAAGAGGAAACGGAGGGAAAAATCATAAATCATAGAATACCATCAAGCTAAAATGACAGACAGAAGCACAAAAGCAAAGAAACAATGGAGACCTAATAGAAAATAAAAAGAAAAATGGCTGTAGGAAAACCCCATATGACTATAATCACCCTAAATGTAAATGGACTGACCTCACAAATAAAAAGACAGAGAGTAGCAGATTGAATCAAAACACACACACACACACACACACACACACACACACACACACACACACACGCACACATACTGCCTTAAGGGCCATATCTCAGCTGCAAGGACAAATATAGACTCAAAGTGAAAGGGTGGAAAACAATACTCTGAGCAAATGACATCCAGACAAAAACAGGTGTAGCCATACTTACATCTGAGAAAATAGACTTCAAGATAAAAAAAAAAGTAACAAGAGACAAAGAAAGACAGATCATAATGATAAAGGGGACAACACAGCAAAAAGATGTAACACTTATCAATATATATGTTCTCAATCGGAAAGCATCAAAATATACAAAGTAACTACTAAAACAACTAAAGGGAGAAACTGACAAATCATAAATATAGTAGGGGACCTAAATTTTCCATTGACAGCTATGGACTGGAAGAATCAATATAGTTAAGATGGCTACATTATCCAAAGTGATATATAGATTTAATGCAATCCCTATCAAACTCCTAAATGGCATTTAAAAAAATAGAATAAAAAATCAAATTTTTCGTGGTCACAAAAGACCCCAAATAGACAAAGTGATTCTGAGGGGGCGGCGGGGGGGGAGAAAGAAAACAAGGCTGGAGGTATCACACTGTCTGACTTCAAATTACACTACAAAGCAACAATAATCATAACAGCATAATATTGGAAGGAAAACAGATATACAGACCAATGAAACAAAATTGAGAGCCCTGAAATAATCCCACATATATATAGGCAACTAATTTTCAACAAAGAAGCCAAAAATATACAATGTAGAAAAGAAATCCTCTTTAATAAATGGGGCTGGGAAAATTGGAAAGTCACATGCAAAAGAATAAAACTAGACTGCTATGTGGCACTATATGCCAAAATTAACTCAGAATAGATCAAAGACCTAAATATAAGACCTGAAGTAATAAACTGCATAGAAGAAGAAAAAAAACATAGATGTTAAACTCATGGACCTTGGACTTAGAGAAGATTTTATAAATTTCATTTGAAAGACAAGGGAAGTAAAATAAACAATAAATGAATGGGACTAAAACTAAAAAGCTTCTTCACACGAAAATAACCCATCAACAAAACAATAAAAGCAACCAACCAAATGGGAGAAGGCATTTGCAATCAATACCTCCAAACAGGAGCTAACATCCAAAATATACAAAGAACTCATACAACTCAACAACAACAAAAAAAAATCCAATTAAAAAAATGGGTAGAGGACCTGAACAGACACTTCTCCCAAGAAGACATACAAAGGGCCAACAGACATATGAGAAGGTGTTCAACTTTACTAGCTATAAGGAAAATGCAAATCAAAGCCATAACGGTATACCACCTCACACCTGTTAGAATGGCTTTCCTCAACAGGACAAGAAATAACAAGTGCTGGAGAGGTTGTGAGAAAAAAGGAACCCTTATACACTACTGATGGGACTGTAAATTGGTATAGCCACTATGAAAAACAGTATGGAGGTTCCTCAAAAATTTAAAAATAAAGCTTATGTGACCCAGCAATCCCTCTTCTGGGTATCTACCTGAAAATTTTGAAAATATTTTTTCATAAATATATATGTACCCCTATGTTCACTACAGCATTATTCATGAAAACAACCTAAGTGTTCCCTGATGGATAATTGGATGAAGATGTGGTGTACACACACACACACACACACACACACACACACACAATGGAATACTACTCAATGATAAGAAAAAATGAAATACTGCCATTTTCAACAACATGGATGGATCTTTAGAATGTCATGCTAAGTGAAATTAGGTGAAAGAAATATAAGAAGCATGTGATTTTGTTTATATGTGGGATATAAAATAAAAAGCAACAAGTGAACAAACAAAGCAAACAAAAAGACTCATAAATACAGACAACAGTATTGTGGTTACCAAAGGGGAAGGAAGATGTGAGGACGTAGAAGAGGGTAAAAGGGGTCAAATAAATGATGAAGAAGATTTGACTTTGCATGGTGAACACACAATGCAATATACAGATGATATATATAGAATTGTATCCTTGAAACATATAATCTTATTAACCTATGTCATCCCAATAAATTTAATTTAAATATTTTAAATGATCAGATTATTTATTTATTTGTTTATTTATTTATTTATTTATTTCTGCAGGGAACTTTTAACTGTTGGGTTTCATCTGCACATGTCCTATCCTAAAACAAATTTTGGTTCTTCGGAACTTGAGTACCCAATTTGTTGTCTCTCTTTGAATGTAGCTTGACTTTGGACCTCTTCTTGCGGTAAACTGAAGAGGAACTTCATGTGCATAGCTGAAGAATACTTGTTTCCATAACTTCCTTCAGGTTTAGCTCTTCCTGGAGAGCCATCCCAATTAGAAGCTGGAGAGATATAAGAACTGTCCTTGTTTGGGCTCATGAATCATAAAGTTGTAATTTCTTTCAGGGAATTGTGGTGATAGAGATACAGGACTTCTAGGAAGGACACTCTGAAGGGATGAGCTCTCAGAATTCCTGGACTCCAGTGTACGGAGAGCAGCTCAGTGACACCCAGGTGCCAGACACACAGGGAAAGACTGAGCTGCATGGCCCAAGGACAAGAGCTGGAGGGAAAATTACCATCATCCTCCCTCTGCCATCCTGCCCACGTTGCTAATAAAATTTTTTTTAAAACATTGAGTTGCAAATAACAGATATCTATGTGGGCAAACTTATGAATGAATGAGTGAATGAATGAATATGTTTAATATTAGGATACAAACATCTTATAGACTTTAAACACAGGAAAGCAGTAACAGCTTGGAAGGGGCTAGAATATTGTCAGGGCTTTGTCACTCATTTTTCCTTTCCTTTCCCAGTCTGTTTACTTTTTCTCCATTTACATATTAAAAGATGGTGACCTCTATAGCTCATAAGTTTATTTTTTACAGGATGGAGAGTGATTGGCTCAGTTTAGGTGTCAACTCTTTCAGTCAACTATAGCTAGAGAACAAGAAGTCTAAAGGTGAATAAAATGGCTTCCAGAGGCCTATTCCTCCACCCATGCTCATGGAAGATAATATTTTTAGAAGTTAGGCAGACAGCTTTCAAATCATCAAAAGAGAAAGATTTTTTTTTTAACATAGAAGTAACATGATTAAATCTATCATCTAAAAAGATAACTAGTAGCAATGTAAAGAATAGATAGGAACAAAGACTAAACATATGTAGAGAAGTAAGTCCAGTTGGGAAACCACTAAGAAAAATTCCAAGCAAAAATTATAAGAACCTGGATGCAGATAGCAATAGTAGCAATGGAAAGGCATGGACAGATACCATATACATTTCAGAGGCTGAATGGACCAGACTTAAATATAGACACTAAGGAAAGATGAAAAAGAAAAATTGCTCCAAGATTTCGAGCTTGGGCAATAGGGTAAATAGAATTGATGATAATTAAGACATGGAAAACAAGAAAATAAACAAAAAATCAAGCTCTGAAGGGCAGTATCAAGACTGAAGAGTTACAGTAAATTCAGTGACAAATCCAAAGCTTAAGAGTTGAGATATCAATATTTGAGAGGCACATAAGTAACAGTTGTAAATTTAAGATTACATGAAATCATTCAGGAAGATCATATAAAGTGAGAAAAGATAACAGATCCCTTGGAAAACTCCCACTGAAGACATGAAAACTAGAAAAAAATAAAGAGCAGTAAAGAACATGGGGGAAGAATAACTGTGTCTAAGAAGCAAAGAAAGAGCTTTACAAAGAAGAAAATGATCAACAATATTAAATTCTGCCAAGAGGAAAAATAGGTAGGTAATTGAAAAAAAGGCTAACATATTTGACAATCACATCATTGCTAACCTTTCTGAAAGCAATTCAGTAGAGTGTTGGGGTTGGAAGCCAGATTGTAGTGGGTTAAGAAGTGACTGAGAGAAAAGGAAAAGAAAACAGTGCCTATGACCTGCTTTTCCCAAAATCTGTGTGTAAACTAGAATATATATACATTGGTATATAATGATTTATTTTATTAAAACAATTTTATCACTATATTGGGTTGCACTAAAATTAAATCACTGACACAGTTCCAATTGAACCCTGGACTCCCAACTTCCAAATATCTAAAGGTCAACTTACCTTAAGAAAAATTGATTCTCAAGAAAAATTAATTCTGTAGCCTCCTAGAGAGGTCAATCCAATGATATTATATCTCATCTTTGTTTTCACTGATTTTCATGGCATTTTCTTAAATTATTTCTCCCACTATCATTCTTTTTTACTCCATCTCCGCTCTCAGACACATGACCTTTTTGTCAATCTCATTAAAGCTTGTGCTCATTTTTCCCAAGTTGCCTATCAATCAGGGTAATTGTTTCCTACAAAACCCAGTGTCTTATTAACTGGCTCATTATCTTGAGTTAAAAGTTCAGAAACTTCTTAAAAATGAAATCACTGTGATGTCCTTAAAAGAAACTACTTTTGAAGATGCTAACCCATCTGTAAGCCAATACATTTTTTGGATTGAATTATTTTACAGATCATACTTATTCCTTGCTAAGTTCCTATCTGCACCAGTTTTCCTCCCTCACTGTAATGGTACATTTATTACTCTATGAGTCATAATAGTGGCAAACATACAGAGCAGTAAAGGACAAAATCAGTTAATGTATTCCTCAAAGCTCTACCTGTGTTAGAAGAGTTAATGTGGTTCAGAAAAGGATTACTATTAATGGTCCTCTAGTTCTCACCCTAGTTGAAGACAGTTAGGTTAATAAACATTTCTACTCATTATGTCCTTGTGAAAAGGTTTTGTTTTTGCATTATCTAGATTTACTTCACTGATGCTGGACATCCTATAAAGCTTTTGCTTCTCTGGATCAGTGAGAAAGGCCAAGAGATATGAAGTGGAAAAAATATTTTAAAAGTAATAAAATAAATTATCTGAACTCATTACACCTAATGAGTAATTTAAATTCTTCTTTGGTAGTAGAAGTAAACATCTCAAATAGATTTTTTAAAGCATCTCTATAAGTTCAAGACACACATGTCTCAGACACTAGTAGAATACTGTCTCCTAAAAAGAACTAAAATGCCCCCATGTACCCTATCAGACACTTATTTAGCTTATATTACATGGTGGGCTCTGTGACATAGAGATGTTGGTCATGGTTTGTGTCCTCGAGGACCATACTGTGGGTTGCTATCCATAAGAAAGTAAATAATATTATAATATAACACATTTTCAGTAAGAAACAAGTAGTACAGATAAGACCTATCAAATTCCAAAAGGAAAGAACTACCATACCAGTATGGGATAATTATAAATGGTTTCATGAAGGAAGTGCTTCTTGTGTTTGATGTAGGTTAGCAAAAAGACATGAAGAAGGCATTATAGGTAGAGGAGATGACTTAAGCAATAATCCAGAGGAGACGTTGAATTGGTCAAAATATATGAGACCAATTTGGTGTAAAAATAAAAAGGCCTAGAAGTGCTCTGGGAGAAGTTAGCCACCGTATAAAAAGTTTAACTACTTTGAGGCTACGAAGCTGTGAGAAGCCCAACCTACCTAAATGAAGAGATCACCTAAAGAACTGAAGCTGCTGGCCCTGATGCCGGCTGAAACTGACAGAAATAAACATGACAGAAGTGTGAGTTAAGACATCTTGGAAGTGCATTTTCTAGGACTGGTTGAGCTACTTGCCTAATGCCATTGTTGAGCACTGACTAAATTTTGGAATTTTGAGCAAAGGGTTGATACTATTTTTATTTTTTTTAATTTTTAAATTATGGTTGACATTCAATATTAGTTTCAAGAGTACAGCATAGTTGTTAGAAGGGATCCCCCTATAAGTAGAGTGCCCCCTGACACCATACATAGTTATTACAATATTATTAACTATATTCCCTATGCTGCACTTTACATCCTTGTAACTATTTTGTAACTGTCAATTTGTATTTCTTAATCCCTTCACCTCTTTCACACGGCCTCCGCTAACATTTCCCACCTGGCAACCATTAGTTGGTTCTGTGTGTCTATGAATCTGTTTCTATTTTGTTTGTTCGTTTATTTTGTTCTTTTTTTAGGTTCCACATACAAGTGAAACCATATGGTATTTGTCTTTCTCTGTGTGACTTATTTCACTTAATATAATACCCTCTAGGTCCATCCATGTTATCACAAACAGTAAGATTTCATTTTTTATGGTTGCATAATATTCCACTGTATATATGCATTGCTTCTTTATCTAATTATCTATCAATGGACACTTAGGTTGCCTCCATACTTTGGCTATTGTAAAGAGCACTGCAATGAACATAGGGATGCATATATCTTTTCAATTGGCGTTTTGGATTTCTCCAGGTAAACATCCAGAAATGGAATTGCTGGGTCATAATGTAGTTCTATTTTTAATTTTTTGAGGAACTTCCATACTGTTTTCTGTAGTGGCTACACCAATTTGCAATTACACCAACAGTGCACAAGGGTTTCCTTTTCTTCACATCCTCGCCAACACTTGTTGTTTGTTTTTTGATGATAGCCATTCTGACAGGTGTGAGGTGACATCTCTTGTGGTTTTAATTTGAATTTCCCTGATAATTAGTGACATTGAGCATCTTTTCATGTGTTTATTGGTTGGAGAATGTCTTTTTAGGTCTTCTGCCCATTTTAAAAATATATTTATTTTATTATTAGTTTCAGGTATACAGTACATTTGTTGGACATTTGTATAGTTTATAAAACATTCCCCCTAATTGTTCTTTCTTTCCTCTGGCTCTCCAGTTAACCATTATATTAATGCTAACTACATTCCATGTGCTGTGTTCTCCATCCCCAGGACCATCTATCAACTATTAATTTGTACTTTTTTAAGCCTTCAACCCTTTCTCTCATATTCCCAATTTCCCTTCCCTCTGGCTATCACCAGATTGTCCTCTATATTTGTGAGTCTGTTTTTGATTATTTTGTTCTTTTTTTTCCTTAGATTCCTCACATAAGTGAAATCATATGGTATTAATCTTTCTCTGATTTATTTCATTCAGCATAATAACCTCTAAGTCCATCCATGTCATTGCAAATAGTAGGATTTCGTTTTTTTAATGGCTGAATAATATTCCATTGTATATATGAATCATAACTTCTTTATCCAATTATCTGCTGTTGGACATTTAGGTTGTGTTCATATCTCGGCTATTGCAAATTGTGCTGCCATAAACATAGGAGTGCATAGATCTTTATGAATAATTATTATGGTTTTCTTTGCATAAATACCCAGAAGAGCAATTGCTTGGTCAAAAGGTATATCCATTTTTAATTTTCTGAGAAACCTCCAGACTATTTCCTATAGTGGTCGTTCCAATTGCAATCCTACCAACAGTGTATGAGAGCTCCTTTTTCTCCACATCCTTGCCAACACTTGTTCTTTGATTTATTGATGATAGCCATTCTGATAGGTGTGAGGTGATATTCATTGTGGTTTTAATTTGCATTTATCTGATGATTACTGACTGACCTTGAGGATCTTTTCATATATTTATTGGCCATCTGTATCGCCTCCTTAGAGAAATATCTGTTCAGGTCTCCTGCTCATTTTTAATTGGATTGTTTCACTTATTGGTATTAAATTGTGTGAGATCTTTATATATTTTAGATATTAACCCCATATCTGAGGAATCATTGGTGAATATTTTCTCCCATTTTGTAAGCTGTCTTTTACTTTGTTATTTTTTTTTTTTTGCTATTCCAAAACTTTTTTTTTTACTCCCATTTATTTATTTTTTCTTTTGTTTCCATTACCCAAGGAGATATATCGGAAAAAAATATTACCGAGAACAATGTCAGAGGGTTTACTGCCTATGTTCTCTTCTAAAAGTTTTATGGTTTCAGATCTTATATTCAAATTTTTAACACATTTTGAGTTTATATTTGTATATGGTACAAGAAAGGTATCTACTTTTGGGGGTTTTTTTGCATGTATTTGTCTAGTTTTCCCAATACCATTTATTAAAAAGACCGTATTTACTCCATTATATATTCTTGCCTTTTCTCATAAACTAATTGACCATATAGAAGTGTGTTTATTTCTGGGCTCTCTATTTTGCTCCAGTGACCTATGTTTCTGTTTTTATGACAGTACTATGCAATTTTGATTACTATTGCCTTGTAGTATAGTTTGATATTAAGTAGTGTAATACCTTCAACTTTGTTCTTGGTTCTCAGGATTGCTCTGGCTACTCAGGATTCTTTGTGGTTCCACACACATTTTAGAATTATTTGTACTAGTTCTGTGAATAATACCATTGCTATTTTGATAGGGATTACATTGAATCTATAGATTGCTTTGGGTAGTATGGACATATTAAAGATGTTAATTCTTCCTAACCATATGCAAAGTATATGCTTTCATTTGTTTCTGTATTCTTCAATGTCCTTCTTCAATGTCTTAAAATTTTCTTAGTACAGGTCTTTTACTCTCATGGTTAAATTACTAGATATTTTTTTGATGCAATTGTAATTGTCTTCTTAATTTCTCTTTCTGATAGTCCATTATTGGTGTATAAAACTGCAACCAATTTCTGAATAATAATTTTGTATCCTGTTACTTTCCTAAGTTCATTTACCAGTTTTAATAGTTTTTTTTTTTTTTTTGGTAGAATCTTTAGGGTTTTCTATATAGAACATCATACTATATGCAAATAATGACAGTTTTACTTCTTCCTTTCCTATTTTCGTGTTCTTTATTTCTTTTTCTTGTCTGAGTGCTGTGGTAGGACTTCCAATACTATGTTGAATAGAAGTGGTGAAAGTGGACATTCTTATTCTTGGCCTTAAGGAAAATGCTTTTAATTTTTCCCTGTTGTATATGATGTTGGCTGTGAGTTTGTCTTCTATGGCCTTTATTATGTTGAAATATGTTCTCTCTATACTCACCTTGCTAAGAGTTTTTATCATAAATGAATGCTGGATTTTGTCAAATGCTTTTTCTATATCTGTTACCATTGTAAGATTTTTATTTTTTTATTTTGGTTATGTGGTATATCACATGAATAGATTTGCAGATATTGAACCACCTTGCATCCCAGAAATAAATCCTACTTGATCACAGTGTATGATCTTGTTAATGTACTGCTGAATTCAGCTTGCTAATATTTTGTTGAGGATCTTGCATCTATGTTCATAAGGAATATTAGCCTATAATTTTCTTTTTTTGTAATGTCTGTCTGGTTTTGGAATCAGGGTAATGCTGGCCCCATAAGATAAGCTCTGTTTGGGAGCCTTCCATTCTCTTCAATTTTGTGAAAGAGTTGGAGAAAGATAGGTGTTCATTCTTCTTTGAATGTTTGGTAAAATTCACCTGTGAAGTCATCTGGTCCAGGATTTCTGTTTGTTGGAAGTTTTTAAATTAGTGATTAGATTTTTCTTAATAGGAATTGGTCAGTTCAAATTTTCTGTTTCTACTCAACTCGGTCTTAAGAGATTATGTGTTTCTAGAAATTTATCCATTTCTTCCAGGTTGTCCAATTTGTTGACATATAATTGTTCATTGTAGTCTCTTATAGTCTGAATTTCTGTAGTGTAAGTTTTCACCTCTCTTCTTTCAGTTCTGATTTTATTTGAGTTCTTTCTTTTTTTCTTGATGAGTCTGATTAAAGGTTTATAAATGTTTTTCTTTTCAAAGAACCAGCTGTCAGTTTCATTGATTTTTTATATTGTTTTTTTTTAGATTTATGTCATTTATTTCCACTCTGATTTTTATTATTTTCTTCTGCTCACTTTGTGCTTTGTTTGCTCTTCTTTTTCTAGTACTTTTAGCTCTATGGTTAGACGTTTATTTGAAATTTTTCTTGTGTCTTGAGATAGGCCTGTATTGCTATGAATTTCCCTCTTTGGATTGCTTTCCTGTTTCCCATAGATTTAGGCTCATTGTGTTTTCATTATCATTTGTGTCAAGGTATCTTTTTTTTCTTCCTTGATCTCATTGTTAATCCATTCATTTTTCAGTAGCGTGTTATTTAGCCTCCATATTTGTGTGTTTTTCAGTTTTTTTTTTTTTCTTGTAATTGACACCTAGTTTCATACCACTGTGATCAGAGTAAGTGCTTGGTATAATTCCCATTTTCAAAATTTATTGAAACTATTTTGTGGCTTAACATATGATCTATCTTGGAAAATGTTCCATGTGCACTTGAAAAGAATGTATATTCTGCTACTTTGAGGTGAAATGCTCTAAAAATACCAATTAAGTCCATCTGGTCTAATATGCATTTTAAGGTCACTGTTTCCCTGTCGATTTTCTGTCTAAATGATCTATCTATTGATGTTAAAGTCCCCTACTACAACTGTATTTCTATTGATTTCTTCCTTTATATCCCTTGGTATTTACTTTATATTTTTAGGTACTCCTATTTTGGATGCCTAAATGTTTACAAAGGTTATATCCTCTTGTTGGATTGATCTTATTATCATTATATAAGATCTTTCATTGTCATTTATTATAAGTTTTGTTTTAAAGTTTATTTGTGTGATGTAAGTATTTCTATCACAGCTTTTTTTTCACTTTCATTCATATGAAATATCTTTTTCTTTTTTAAATTAAATTTATTGAAGTGCCATTAATAAAATTATATAGGTTTCAAGTGTATAATTCAATAATACAACATAGGTATATTGTATTATGTATTCACCACCCAAAGTTAATTTGCTTTCCATACCATATATTTGACCCCCTTTATCTTTATTTTTCTCCCTCCCTCTTCCCTCTGGTAACCACTAAACTGTTGTCTGTGTCTGAGTCTCTGTTTGTTCGTCTTGTTCATTTACTGTTTTCAGTTTTATATCCCATATATGAGTGAAATTATATGGCTCTCAACTTTTTCTGTCTGATTTATTTCACTTAGCCTAATAATTTCAAGATCCATCCATGCTGTAGCAAATGGCATTATTTCATCTTTTCTTATGACTTAGTAATATTTCAGTATATGTATATACACTGCACCTTTTCCATCCCTTTATTTCAGTCTGTGTGTCTTTCGACCTGAAGTGGGTCTCTTGTGGACAGCAAATGTATGGGTCTTGTTTCCTTATCTACCATGTCTTTCGATTGAAGCATTTAGTCCATTTACATTTAAAATTATTTTTGATAGATACATAGTTATTGTCATTTTATTATTCATATTTATGTTCTTTTTTTTCTTCTCTTCCTCCTCTTAACATCCTTTAACATTTCTCATAATGTTGGTTTGCTGGTAATGAACTCCCTTAGCTTTTTCTTCTCTGGGAAGCTCTTTATCTGTCCTTCAATTCTAAATGATAGTTTTGCTGGACATGGTAATCTTATTTGCAGGCCCTTACTTTTCATTACTTTGAATATTTCATGCCAATCACTTCTGGCTTGCAAAGTTTCTGTTGAGAAGTCAGCTGACAGTCTTATGGGAGCTCCCTTGTAGAAAACCAGCTGCTTTTTTCTTTCTGCTTTTAAGAGTCTCTCTTTGTCTTAAACCTTTGGCATTTTAAGTATGATATGTCTTGTTACGGTCCTCTGTGAGTTCACGTTGTTTGAGACTGTTCTTGTTGGGCTTGTGTGTCTATTTCCCTTGCCAGGTTAAGGAAGTTTTTGGTCATCTTTTCTTTAAATAGATTTTCAATCCCTTGCTCTGTCTTTTCTTTTTCTGGTACCCTTGTGATATAAATGTTGTTATGCTTGATGTTGTCCCAGAGATTCCTTAAATTATCCTCATTTTCAAATTCTTTATTCTTTCTGCTATTCTGATTGTATGTTTTCTGCTGCCTTGTCACTGATTCAATCTGCTTCATCTAATCTGCTGTTGACTCTATCTAATGTATTCTTCATTTCAGTTATTGTATTCTTTATTGTATTGTATTCTGATTGGTTCTTATTTTTGGTTTCTATCTCTTTGTTGAAGATCTCACTGAGATTATCTATTCTCCCCCTAACTTCATTGAGCATTCTTATTATGTGTTTTGAACTCTGTATCTGATAGATTGCTTGCCTCCACTTTTCTTAGTTCTTTTTCTGGAATTCTGTTCTATTTTACATTTGGGACATGTTTCTGTCTCTTCATTTTTGCTACCTCTCTGTGTTTGTTTTTACATATTAAGTAGATCTGCTAAGCTTCCCAACCTTTGTAGGGATGTCCTATATAGTAGGTAGTAGATGTCCTGTGGGGCTCAGTGTTGCAGTCTCCTTCCTCACCTGGTCAGGTGCTGCAGGGCTGTCCTTTGTCTGTGTCATCTGTGTCCTCCTTTTGTAGTGGAGGCTTGATTGCTATTGGCATCACTGTGGGTGGTATTGATTCTCCATTGACTGGCTATGAAGACTGCTTATGACAATAGGGTGATGAGCTATTTTGCGGGGCTGACCTTAATAAGTGTGATTTACAGTAGTGGGGCTCTGGTGCCTGCTGAGTCTGCCCTTTGGGTTTGTCATTTGTGGAGCTAATTGGATGGTGCTCTAGTGTGGTCTGAATCACCAAGTATGTTGGTTCTGGGGCCTCTTGGGAGGGCCTTTGTGCAGGACTAAGTCAGCTACTACTTATCTTCAGCCCAGGCCCACCTGGTAAGAGCTACACAGTGCTCTGTGTTTGGTAGCTGTTGGTTCTGGGCTTGGAGGCTCCTAGGAGAGTCTGTACTGTGAAGTGAGTCTGGCTGCCACTAGTACCAAGCCTAAGGCCACTTAGCATGTGGTATAGGGCATGCTGAGGTCAGTCACTGCTTGTTTGGGGTTTGTGGACCTTTCAGAGATTTTAGGGTAGTCCATAGCATGAGTCAAGGCTGACAGCTTATAAGTGATTGATACTATTTGAAACTACTAAATTTGGGGGGGGAGGTAAATAAGTGCCTTTTTTCTTGATATGTGTAAAAATTATAATGCAAGCAAAATTTATCTGTTAAGACTTGTTTCTTCAGTATTATTCATTTTCCCACCTTTTTCTGCTCTTCTATTTACCATAAGTTTCCCTTAAAAATCTATGTCATATTATGACTAGCCAATTTATTTTTTTCTAACTTTAAAGAGTTCCTTTTAATATTATTTTGTCTTTTAACAAAGGAAGATGGGAATCTTGAAGATGCAAGTGCTGAAAAGGATTTAGTGAGGAAGAAAGAAAAAGAAACATGTAAATTCACCAGATAGGAGCCAAAACATTCAATTTAAGCTGTACTGTTTCATGTTACCTAACTCAGAAGTTTTCTTTGTTTTATTTATCTGCTTACAAATACCATGTCACTTACTATAGTTGACTTTTTCAATTGAGAAAAATTAATTACTAATTATAGCTTCTTTATAAACCACATTTGCCAGTTTATTAGAAGCTAAAATCAACTTGGCAGATGAACATAACTGACAAAAAATTTTCTGTATCTAATGCTTTTCCTAAAACATGTAAAGTGAACCAAAGAGTAAACAAACAAACAAACAAAACAAAACAAAAACAAAACACCCCTGTATTATACTTCTTTTCAACTAGTCTACCACTACTTCTCTTTAACTAGCCTGATTCTTCAGTGGGAAATTTTCTTTAAAAAACAAATTCTTCTAAACCTATGCAGCACATATTTTAATTCAACATAAAAATATACATAATATTTTCAGTCTCTATCAATATCAACTATTTGGAATTAGACTAAATTAAAAATCTAAGACTTTGCCTATTATTTTCTATTTTAAAGTCATGGACATTGATAAGAGACTAACGTTCAAGGATTACTTACTATCTCTCTCTTTCCTTTTTATATACCTTCTCACTTAACAAATATCCTAAAGCCTTGCTATTGTCACACTAAATTGATCTAGATAACAAAGGAGATATCCAATTTGTATCAAATTTCCACTTAATTTTATAAGTAGTAAATAAATAAGAATTCCACTAGTCTGCATCAGCTTACTAGTAACTTCATACTTTGTGAAAATACAATCTTTTTCTTTCTTTTGTTCCTTTTTTTTTTTTTTTTTTGTCACTGAAGTCATAATACCTAGTAGAATGTCTGGCATATAATAGGTGCTGAATATAGTATTTTAACAGCTTTATTGAGTTATAATTAATATACAGGAAAGTACACACACTTAAAGTATATAGTTTGATAAATTTTCACATATGTACAGACATAAAATCATCACCAAAATCAAGATAGTAAACATATTTATTATCCTCAAAAGTTTCCTCATTCCCTTTTGTAATCTCTCCTATTATAACCACTGATCTACTCTCTGCCACTATAGATCACTTTGCATTCTCTAGAGTTTTATATAAGTTAAATCATACAATACTGTTTTCTGTCTGGCTTCTTTTACTCAGTTTAATTATTTTGAGATTAATTCTCATTGTATAAATCAATAGTTTATTTCTTTTCATTGCTGACTAGTATTCTATTGTGTCACTATACCATAGTTTGTTTATCCATTCATATTTGTTGGACTTTTGGGGTTGTTTCAAGTTTGGGGCTGTTACAGATAAAGCTTCTGTGAACATATGTGTATGCCTTTGTATAGATAAAAGCTTTCATTTCTCTTGGGTAAATACTTAGGAGTAAGATGGCTGGATCATATGGTAGGTGTATGTTTAACTCTTTAAGAGACAGCCAAAGTGTCCAGCCAAATGCCAAAAGTGGTTGTGCATTTAACATTTGTACCTGTATTGTATGAGAGTTCCCCATCCTCTATATCTTAGCCAATACTTGGTATAGCCCATCTTTCTAATTTTAGAATAGGTGTGTAATGGTATCTCATTGTTTTAATTTGCTTTTCCCTAATGACTAATGATGTTGAACACTTTTTCACATGCTTTTTGCCATCTGTATATTATCTTTAGTGGTGTTTCATATTCTTCCCATTTGGCAAAGGAAAGAAGGTGTTTGCTTTTTTATTAAGTTATGAGAGTTCTTTGTATATTCCAGATGCAAGTTCTTTATAAGACATATGATTTCAAATATTTTCTCCCACTTGGTGACTTGTCTTTTCAATTCCTTAAAGTATATTTCAAAGAGAAGTTTTTAATATTGATGAAGCCCCATTTATTAATTTTTCTTTTATGAGTTGTACTTTGTGTCATATCTAAAACATAAGTGTCCAAATCAAGGTCATAAAGATTTTCTTGTAGAGGTTTTACAGTTTTAGGTTTTATATTTATGTCTGTGTTCCACTGTGAGTTTGATTTTATGTATGGCATGAGACATGAATTGAAGTTCATTGTTTGCATATGGATGTCCAGTTGTTCCAGCATCATTTGTTGAAAAGACCATCCTTCCTCCACTGAATTACCTTTGCAAATTTGTGGAAAAATCAATTGGCTATACATGTTTGAGTCTATTTCTGAATGTTCTCTTTTGTTTAATTTATCTTTTTCTTTGTCTTTATGCCAATATCACATTACCTTCACTATCAAGGCTATATATTAAATCTTAAAATCTCCAGCTTTGTTCTGCATTTTCAAAATTGTGTTGGACCTTCTGGTTTCTTCATATTTCCATATGAACTTTATGATCAACTTGTCAATTTCTACAAAACTTCTTGCTCGTGTTTTGATTGAGATTGCTTTGCATCTTTAGGTGAATGTGAGAAGAATTACTACCTTAACAATATTGAGTCTTCTGACCTATGGTTGAATACATCTTTATTGAACAAAAAAGATGTTAGGAATTTGATTTTGGAAGGAAGAATTTTCAGAAGCTCTAAGTAAATTAAAAATATCTCATTTATTAAAATGTTATGGCAGGAAATTTTGATTTGGCTTTTCAAAAAAACATTTATTCTAATAATCAATTTACAAAAAAATTTAAAGAGATACAGTCAACTTTAGGAGATGTGTGCTGATTGTTTCATACTTTGACATGTAAAACCTCATAATTTTGGACTTAATAAAGATCTTTGGAGTATGTTCTACCTTTAGAAAAAGAAAAAAAATGGTGAGGTAGTGACAAACTATTAAAATCTAAAGGGATACTGATGTACATTCAGTAAGAGAAAATATAAATGTGGCTTCCTGCATCCAGGGAAATTTCACTTTTTCTAGTCTCTTAGAAGCAAATACCAATCAATACCAATCACAGGTATTTGTTTTTGTTATTTTTTAATTTTTCAAAGTGCTTTCAGCCCATGATTACTTTTTATTCATACAATAACTTTGTGCAGTAAGAATGGCAAGTCATCATCATTTGGCAGTTGATAAAATTGAGGAACCCAGCTGATAACAGATCACCAAAAGTCACAGTGAAAGCTAGTGATACTGCTTCCAGGTCACCTAATTCTCTTCCAAACTGTCTCTTTACTAGACATCTCTGTAAGAAAAATAGAACTCACTCTAGCTATTCAAATAGATAAGGCATTTGTTAAAGAATATTAGGTAGCCCCCAATCTCCAGAAGGACCAGAGAGACAGACTTGGAGACTGCCTACCCAGATCAACACCTAAGTCAGACCCAGCGAAAACTCTGCTGGGTCAGACCCCACCACTTGTATTTCTCAGTTTACAGGGCAAATGATGGACACCAAAAGATAGGGAGAACCTCCATAATTGTGATCCTAAAATACCTACACCAGCATAGTCTCCCTCAACAGACCCAAAGATTCCGTTACTCTGCTTCATTATTTTGCTCTTTACTGAATAGAAAGTTCACTCTAGAGCACATGAGTAGCAGAGTCTAGGTCATTTATTAGAGCCTACATTCATAATGGAGGTAATCCCCCAAATATAAAAATGATGTTCAAAAGGCACTTGCCTCAACATGGCAAGGTACATCTCACAAAGCACTCTTAAAATCAGTGTGAGTCATAGTACTACAGTGGTTTTGGGTCAAAGGAATCTTTTAAATTTCTAGTGTTTTCCAAAGTGTAGGCCATGGCTCTTTAGAAGGCCATAATAATCAATGTAGTGTGCTCCACAGTTTTAAAAACTGAAATAGAATTGAAAATGCCATTGTGTATTTCACAAAGGGAAGGTAAGTATTGTCTGGTGAAATTTTTCCTAATTGTATATGTGTGTCTACATTTATATATGTATATGTATAGTATGGATATATAAGTGTCCCAAGCCCTAAAGGAAAATGTATTTCCTAATGTGAGTCATTGTTAAAAAAGAAAAAATAATTGAAAAACAGTAGTTAAATCCAACTTCTTTATTTTATACTTAAAGTAGAAAAAATAAGGCTCAGTGAAATCAAAATTCTTGTTCTGGTGGTTTAATGCAAAGCCAGAATCAGAATGCACAAAATTTCTCAGTTCTACTCTCTATTACAAGGACATCATCTATCACCTAGAAGAATACTTTCTATTTTCTATATAGATCTCTTCCTACATTAGCCTTGTTGTAATAACTGAATGTATTTCATTAATTGGTATATCACAAAAATATTATAAATTTTACAGTTGCATTTGGAATCAGGAAATATTTTTTCCAATTTTAATATACTTTATTTTTTTCTATTTTCTTTTTTAAATTAAATTTATTGAGGTGACATTGGTTAATAAAATTACATAGGTTTCATGTGTACAGTAATTAATAGTTTTATTTGCTGTAGTTAATACTAGTCTTAATACCATGCTATATATTAACTCTGGAAAGACAACTAATTTGTGTTATTTTAAATATTTTTAAGTTGGTAAATATGTTAAGAATTGCAGAGAAGACATTGGACTAGTAGCTATAAACATATTTTTAAAGAATATAATTCTATTTTCAACAAAAAATAATTTTAAAGTTGTAATCTGCCATGCTGAATGAAAATATATCATTGAAAATATTTATCCTCTTGCTAGTTTTCCACTACATTTGTCTCTATAAAAATATTAAATACATTTCCCAAAGAAAGTTTTTATGATTTGAAATAAAATATGAAAACAAAACTTTTTAATAACATAAAAAAACAAGTTTTTAATAACATGCCCAATTAATGAAACACATTTTAAAAAGTGGAATTACTAGAAAAATATGCTTAAACTTCATGAATTTTTATATTCATGGGTAAGAATTTTACAAATAATAATAAATATTTTCAAAATAATATAGTTTACTTTTCTAGTCCTCATTTTAACTGAATTTCTAAAAATTCTACTTCTATATAGCCATGAGCCAAAGATTTAGCTACCTTGGAATCTCTATCTTCGACAATAAAGAGGTTCGGTAAGTCTTTTTGCACTATTGGTGTACACCATTGCATGTTTTATAAACATAAGTTTAATATTAATATTTCTATTCCACAACATTAATACCTAATTTTTTTTAACATTTTGTTGATAAAGAGGGTCAAACAGAAGTAAAAATATCAAAATTCAGTTAAGAATAAAAATGATTAATGCTTTAGATAATTCGAATAACCCCAATTTCTACTGTGTAGTCTCCTTCCTGCAAGAATACATAATAAATGTAGCAATGAAGAGTACACTTTTACAAAGTGCACCTAGAATCTTCCTACTTGTTAACTGAGTGCCATTATGGATTTTGATATGGATTTTAAAAATTTACTTTTTATCACAAATTAGTATTTTTGAACCCTCACTGAAAATAGAATGCACTTTATTTTTACATGTTGACTCTTATTATCTGTGAGAATTTATTTTCTTAATAAAGATTATAACTGCAAACAAAGAGGACAGTGTGTTTATCTTGCCAAGAACTTTTTTCCTATACTGAGTGGTCTTTGATACAGAAAGCTTACTACGACACATCAAATGTGCATGGGAAGACTGCAAAGACAGATAGATAAGGCAAAGAATGAGGATAAAAAAATTTTATCAGGGCTTTAATACAGTCATTAGAAATTTCTCTTCCTCCAGAGTTGTTTGTCCTGTTCAGTCAATACTATTTTATTCCAACATCCCTTTTTCCAACATCCATTTAAAATAATAATGACAAAACGTAAAAAAAGAAAGAAAGAAAGAAAGAAAGATATTTACAGTAAATGAAATCCTGTCGCCACACTAGGGGGCAGGGGAAGGTGCTGATATTTTCCTGGGCATAGGATATGTTCTTTAAATGCAGCACCAAATCACTAGGGGGGAAATGGCGTAGATGATAGAGGCTTTGTTCATCCTTCTTGTGACCAAATCAAAGTTGTGACAGAAACACGGAGCAAAGAGCAGGCAAAGTTGCCTGAGATCTAGATGAACAGAAACATTACAACTAAGAAGAGAAATAATTAATCGACCTGCAAGATCTCAAGACTGCGTGGTCTGGAGCAGCTGAGTGGGACAGAGGTTGTAGCAGGCAGCAGCTGCAGATGCCTCTTAAAGGGGCCGTGTCCTCCAGCAAACTTTTGCAGTGACGGACCTGCTGGCTCTGAGCACAATAAGGCTTCATAAGGGGGACCAGGGACTTACAAGGGGACACTGGGTTGTCTGAGTGAGGGCCAGAGGTGAGGATCTCTCCTGGGCAGAAGTGCCGTCAGTATCCATTGTTTCCCTGTAGAGTCCTCCCCTGTCCTATCTTGAGGACACAGTGCCACCAGAGCTGAGATGTCATCAAACAGGATACCAGAGAATTCTCTGAAATATCACCTCCCCCTACTCGCGGCCCCACCCAAGCCACATCCATTTGTGTCCTCTGCAATTCTGGTGCTCCTTGCTGAGCAGAGCCAAGACTCACACTGGTGACAGCTGGCCTTAGCTACTGGCATGGCTCTTGAGGCAACTGTAAGCACATCTACAGATTGCTTGATGAATCTTAACAGGTGGCCCTGGAGGGGCACAGACTGGAGCTAAGCTTGGCCTACAGCTGAACCCATTCACTGGACACCTACTACACAAAGCCACACTAATAAGACCAAGAGACTTGGGAGCTTTGCTTTGTACATAGAAACAGACACAGAAAAGCAGTCAAAATGGGAAGACAAAGAAGCAGAAACCATTTAAGAGAACATAACAGAGCTCTAAAAAAAATGGAGTCAAGCAATTAAACAGATGCAGAGTTCAAAACTCTGATTATAAAGATGCTCAATGAATTTATGGGAAGTTTAGATGAATTCAGTGAGAACTTTAACAAAGAGATAAAAATATATATATAGAAATGTAAATTTTAAAAGAGAATCAGTCAAAAATGAAGAACACATTATCTGAAATAAAGAGTACTTTAGAGGGAATCAATAGAGTGTATAAAAAGAGGATTGAACCACTGATATGGAGGATGGGGAAGCCAAAGACACTCAATCAGAACAGCAAGAAAAAAAGAATCCAAGAATATAATAATAATTTAAGGAGCCAATGGGACACTATTAAATGTAAAACTATCCATGTCATAGGGGTACCTGAAGGAAAACAAGAAGTTGAAGAGCTATTTGAAGAAATAATGATGGAAAACTTCTCTCATCTGGTGAAGGAAATAAACATAAGACCTCAGGAAGTTCAGAGAGTCCCAAAAAAGATGAACCCAAAAAGATCCACACCAAGACACACTATAATTAAAATGCCAAAGTTTAGATACAACGAGAGAATGTTAAAAGCAGCAAGAGAAAAGCAGTTAGTTACATACAAGGGAGCAGCTGGTTTCTAAAAAGAAACTATGCAGGACAGAAGGGCTTGGAACAAAATATTCAACGTGATGAAAACCCAGGATCTACAGCTAAGAATACTTTATCCAGCAAAGCTATCATTTCGAGTTGAAGGACAGATAAAGAGCTTTCCAGACAAAAATAAGCTAAAGGAATTTATCACCACCAAGCCAACATTACAGAAAATGTTGAAGGGACTTCTTTAAAAAGAAAAAAACATGTATGTGTACACACACACACACACACACACACACACACACACACATATATAAAGAATGGTAATAAGTGCATTTCTATCAAGAACCTCAAATGGAAAAGAATTAAGTGCTCCAAGCAAAAGATAGAGTAGCTGAAAAGATAAGAAAACAAGGCCCCTACATATGTTACCTACAAGAGACTCACTTCAGAGTAAAAGACACACACAGATTAAAAGGAAGGGGATGGAAAACGATATTGCCTCGATGGACTTAGAGGGTATTGTATTGAATGAAATGAGTCAGATAGAGAACAACAAATATCACATGATTTCATATACACGTGGAGTATAAAGAACAAAATCAACAACAACAAAATTAGAAATAAACTCATAGATACGGAGAATATTTTGAGGACTACTAGATGAGGGGAGTTGGGGAGATGGCAAAAAAAAGGGGCAAAGAGATTAAGAAGTACAAATAGATAGTTATAAAATAGAAATGGGGATATAAAGTGTAGCAGAAAGAAACTAGTTAATAAAATTGTAATAAACATGTAAGGGGGAAGAGAGGTACTAGATTTAGTGGGGTGATCACTTTGTGAGTTATATAGATCTCTAATCACTATGCTGTACAACTGAAACAAATATATTTTGTATGCCAACTATAATTTAAAAAAAAACTCATTGAATTGTACAATGTAAATACGAGCAACTAATTGCCTATTATATTTCAATAAAGCCAGGAAAAATAAGCACCAAATCTACTTCTTGTAATGAATCCTTATGAGCAATTATGGCAATCATTTTACTTAATATATAATTCCATTAACAATTTTATGCTACTTTAACAGAAATAAAGCTTTTGCCAGTATTATTAACCACACTGGAGGAAGGGTATAAATATAAACTCTCTTTTATACTGTGGTCTATGGCTAGCTGCCATAATACTGCTAAGAAAACTCAGTGTTGGTGTTACTCAGGACATGTCCACCTTGTTCTATTTAAATTCATGCAAATTTAGATTAAACTCTGTTTGTGCAATTTCTATTTCTTTGGTTATCCTCAAGGAATTGTTAAATAAAAAAAAATTTAAAATATTAAGCTCTTCAATCTGCATGAAAAATGAGAAGTAGATAGGCTTAAATAAGTTCCTTTTACTTGCACTTGTAGTATTAATATTTAATGTTAAATATTATACCAACCAGAATATCCAATTAAGAAACAGCTGAAAATTCTTACATTTCTTAAAAATAGAGACCTTTAAAAAAAATCTCATTAATGACTTTGTAAATTCCAATACCCACATTTGATAAGGGTGTAGCAAAAGAGACATTCAAATGTACTGCTAGAGGTGACATAAACTGCTACCACCTTTAAGAAAAGGTAATTTGACAATATACACAAAAACTTTAACATGTTTGACCCTTGATTCAGAAATTCGTCTTTTCAGGATTTAGTCTAGTGAAATGTATAATTAAATGGACAAACATTGTGGATAAGGGTGTTGTTGTTCATCACAGCATTATTTGGAATATAGAAAAACTGGAAACAACATAAATATACAATAGCTGGAAATTCGTTACTGAAATAGTACACTATTCATATAACAGATTACCATACAGACATTGAGAAATATACCACTTGAAATACTGTATTTAGAAGCAAAAAAAAAAAAAAAAAAAAATACTGAAAGTTGTTATCTCTCAATAGTGAGTTTTACTTTTTTTCTGGCTTTTTTGAGATACAATTGACATAGAACATTGTGTAAGTTTAAAGAGTACGATGTTTCGATTTGACACTTTTATAAATTGCAAAGTGATTATCACTCTAGTATTAGCTACCATCACAATACTTACTGTTTCTTTTTTGTGGTGAGATTTAAGATCTACTCTCTTAGTACTTTTACTCTCTTTACTCCTTTCTGTATTTTCCAATTTTCCTTCAGTGTATGTCATTATTTTTAAAAAGGATTTTAAAATGCATTTGCTAATAGTAGCATGGAGAAAAGTTATCTTAAAAACAACAGTTCAAATGAAATTTGATGCTCTATTTAATGTGATTGTAATTTCCAAATATTTGCACCTGTTTTTGCATCCTGTATATATTAAAACATGGGCAGAGCCAAGAGAAGTATGTCTTTTCAAGCTCCTCTTTTATCCCAAATAAAATCTCCTCAAATAATACTACCATATCCTCAATTTATTAGTCATGTTTGGGTAATTTCTCTTCATGATTCTCATGGGAGTGTGAACCCTATCGTGAATTGCACACGTGAGGAATCTAAGTTGCGTGTTCCTTATATGAATCCAATGCCTGATGTTCTGAGGTGGAACTGAAGCAGTGATGCTAGCAACGGGGAGCGGTTAACATGAGCAGAGAGGTTTGACTACACAGAGATCATAACAAATCAATTGCTTCTACTTTCATATCAAAATCCTTTTAGTGAGTGACAAGTGACAATTAAGCTGCATCTGGTGGCAGGCTCTATGGTGGCAAGCCAGTCGATGTACTCAGTTGTACAGCTGCATCTGGTGGCAGGCTTTAAGTCAAATCTGATACTTATTTTAGTTTGCATGTGGCCTGCCCACTATTTCCTTTACCACTTCCATCTACTCCTCTTTCTCGCATTGCGTACTTAGGTTTGGTAAGTCCACAACAAAATCCTAGCCAAAATGAGTTAAAAAAAAAAAAAATCACTGGAAAGCTTCTTTGAAAAGGGGGAAAGACTCAATGATGAGAAAGAAGAAGACTAACAACAACAACAAAAAAGCTGCATTTAAAAGAAAATACCAAGAGTTCTACTGAAATTATGGGTTCATTGCAACAGGTGATTCACAGTCTCCAAGCCCGCTTTGCATAATATGTAGCGGCCGGCTATCCAACAAGTCATGAAACCTTCAAAACGTGTAGATCAAGCATCCTGCATTTAAAGACAAGGCTTTGGAGTTCTTAAAAAAAAAAATGTGAACACGAAAAACAGAAGCAATTACTGAAGGCCATCACTTCATCGAATGTGTCTGCACTGAGAGCATCATTCTTAGCGGCTAACCACGCGGCTAAAACAGAGAAGCCCTTTGCTATTGGTGAAGAATTGATCCTCTCTGCTGCTAAGGACATTTATTGTTAACTTTTAGGAGATGCTGCAGTTCAAAAGGTGGCGCATGTTCCTCTTTTGGCTAGAAGAACTGATGAAATAGCAGAGGATACTGAGGCACAATTGTTAGAGAGGATTCATGAGTCA
>CM053514.1:48714390-48773751 GCA_028627145.1 Eidolon dupreanum | reverse complement strand
ACACGATCTGTCACTTCAGGGGCCAATGACAACTGTATTCAAGTTGGCAGATAAAGTGGCTGCATTCAAAGGCAAACTGAAATTATGGGGGCAACGAGTGAACATTGGGATTTTTGACATGTTTCAAACATTAGCAGAGATTTTTAAAGAGTCTGAGCCAACGCCTTCTTTCTCCCAGCTGATAGATGCATGATCATCTATCTCAGCTTTCAAAAGAGTTTGAGCATGATGTCCCAACCACAGAAGGTCCCCGAAATGGGAAGGAATGGATCTATGACTTATTTATGAATAAGCCAGGTGAATCGACTTTTTCTGTGCTAGAAGAGGATTGACTGCTTGAGATCACAAATGACAGTGGCTTTAGAAGTATGTTTGAGGCAACTTCAAATCTCCATATGTCAAGGCAGAATATCCTGAGATTGCCACAAAAGCACTGAAAAGCCTATTTCCATTTCCAACATTCTATCTTTGCGAAGCAGGATTTTTTGCAGTAATAGCAACCCAAATGAGATTATGGGTCGACTGGACATAAGCAACACACTTTGGGGGTCACTGTCTCTCATCGTCTCCAGAGGGGACCATCTAGTTGCAGGAAAAAAGAGTTCAGGGCTCCCACTGATTCTGCATTGTGGTGAGTTTTATAATTATTTCATTATATATTGCCATTAATAATAATAGAAATAAAGTGCACAATAAATGTAATGTGCTTGAATCATCTCGAAACCATTATCGGCTTCCCCTACCCCTACCCCCTTAGTCTGCGGAAAACCTGTCTTCCATGAAACAGGTCCCTGGTGCCAAAAAGTTTAGGGTCCTCTGATGTAACCAACAACTGCAGTGCAAGGGTACACTACAACCTAACACAATTTATTACGGGCTCTCAGTTATTAAATATCTGACACTGCAGCAGCCTCAGTACCACTTCAGGGGCTAATCGCAGAGTCTACTTCTCTTTGGTGTGCAGTGTTCCACATTTCTGGTACATAAGTCAGCAAACACATTCCCGGAGATCTTCCCAAAAGAAGTGAGAGGAGGAGGAGGGGAAGAACAGGTTGCTGAAACCACTTTATACACTCCGCACATATTAACCCACCAAACTGAAAAGTGGGAAGTCATCCAAGCCTACTTTAAAAGTGCTCAAAAGTTCTGATGATAGAGTAGTACAGGATTCCTGTAATGCCCAGAGCACCACAGACGTTCTTGATGGCATCTACTGTAGATTCTCCATCAATTCTTCCCTCTTGCCCATCATTCTCTTGATTTTCTTAGCCTTCACCTTTCTCCGTTTTTTGTTTTTCACCCAGCACTGGGACTATAGACATTAGCCATTGCTGGCCCGTTTAAATGCCAGACTTCTCCTTGCGCCATAGAAAGCATCTTTTAAAGTGTAGAATTCCAGTGCTGTCAAGTCATCTCAAAAGTGCTTCTTAGTACTACTCAGCTAAAGACCTACAAGTGACAAGGTGCAGCGGCGTGGGGGGGGGGGGCGGTCAAGTAGCGGACCCTGGCCTCATCACACCAGAAAATAACTGAACGTGGGATGGCCTGAGAACGTGAGCAAGCAGGACGTCAAACTCACGTTCGATCTTAGCAAACTCAGGCGCGCAAGCGCGTGGCGCAGAGCCGGTCTCTCATGGCCTCATCACAGCGCCTGCGCACTGAATCGGGGCGGGTCGGGGCGGTAAGAAACGAGGAGCGGTAGGTTTAGCACTAGACCGTCTTAGCTCTCTTCAGCTTGCTAGCCCCGCCTCCTCCAGCTGCTAGCCTTCCCAAACAACCGGGTGCAACCCCCCCGGCGCTCTCCGTCCATTGGCCCGTAGGTTTTTCCGTTTCCGCCCAGCCCTCGATAGTTCACCAATCAGCTTATGCGTTTGGGTAAGCCCACCTTCAGCCCGTCGCTCGGGCTGCTCCGCCTCCTCCCGCTGCTGCCTCCTTCCACACCTCCTTCGTTAGGCGGGTGTGTTCTGGGGACCCAAGGGTTGGCGGCGGCGGCAGCAGCAGCAGCGGAGTTAGCAGCAGCGACAGCGATATGGAGCTCGGGGCTGGTGGCCGAAGTATTGCTCGTGGACACGAGTCCGGGTCCCTGAACATTCCGCCGCCCCGGGAGCAGGAGCGGAAGCTGGAACAGGAGAAGCTGTCCGGGGTGGTGAAGAGCGTACACAGGAGGCTCCGCAAGAAGTACCGGGAAGGTAAACAGCAAGCTGGCCGGGGGGATGGGGGGGCGGGCGGCGGCGGGGAGACATCATCGCTCAGCCCCTTGTTTCCTGTCCACTCCGGCCAAGGTCCCACCATTACAACCCAAAGGAGCTGCACGTCAGCCACTGCCAGTGCAGCTCTCCCAGGCCCGGACCCTTTATGGTCGAGTCCTCAGTCGGCGTCTGGCGCGCTCCTCCTGCCCCATTTTCTACGAAGGCCCTTCAGAAGAGTTCCAGGCCTGTGGAGGAACTGGAGTCCCCAACCCCTCCAATCTCCAGCCGCAGTGCTGAGATTATTTTCACCACACACAAACACATACGCCCTCACAGAGGAGATGGAGGTCGCTGGTTGCGAGAGACGGCAGGTAAAATCCGTTTGAGAAAGGCGGACTGAAATACGGCCGAATTGGCCCCCCTTCTCTCGCTCTTGACCAGACTGATTTCCTGCGGGATCAGACAGACCGCCTTCTTAGAACCTCAACCCTACGGGTTTCGCCAGGCCGTGTCGGAGCTTCTTATTGGCTTCAAGGGCTGCGAAGTCAGTAGGACTTTTAGTTGACTGGACTTAACCTTGTTAAAAGGGGCAGGGGCTCCATCCATGCCCCACTCACCATATTCACATGTTTGATCTTAGTATTTATTTAGGCAGAGGAGGAACAGATATGAGCAAGTTTAGCTTTTGAATAATATCCTGAGAACACAGATTCCCTGGAGAAGCCTTCCCTGAGAATCCTATGGAAGATCTTGAGCAAAGGAAGAAGGCTTAGTAGCTTTTGCTTATGTCTAAGTAGTGTTTATAGTTGGGGGTCTACAGTTATGCTTGGCAATTTTAAATATAGGGTTTTTTACAGAGCTATTTTATAATACACTGACTGAAAATTCCATTTTTTTTGTATGCCCAGGAGAAATTTCTAATAAAAATCAAAATGAGAAATAACTACTTGGCTCTTGTTTTAGCTTAATTGCAAACCGAAAAGTATTCTAGTGTTAGTCTTATATTTAATTTAGGATTAGAAGCAAAATTATGTCAGTCAGAACAGACATGTAAGATCATGTTGCTTTGATTTACAAACACTTCAATTGCTCTGCAAGATTAAAAGTGTCTTTTGCTCCTTGAATATAGTTGATGTGTTTAATTTTTCAGACTTTAAATTCAGTTTTCTTCCTTTGGCAAATTAAGCCTAGCTTTTTAAGTAGCTGATTCATTAGTGTTCTAAATAACTACAGTAGTTATTGTTTAGTAGGTAGCACAGAGAGAGACTTATGGGGCATAGTTAAGATGTTGAAATTTGTTTCTTAAAAGGATGCTTTAAACCCCAACCCACAGTTTATTCAATAAAATAAGTAGTTATTATGACAACCATTGCATCATTTTTTGACAGAGAATGCACTTACATAATGGCATTCACTATAGATTTTTATGTTGTTTGGAAAAAAGGAAAAATCAGCGGACACACTTTATATTAATTTATCTTGCTATTTTGTAGAAATTTAAGTACATATTTTTAAAGAAAAAAATGACTAGTATATAATTTAGTTTCAATTTTTACCTTTTTATAATAATTTCCATTATTCATTATTTATTCATAAATCAATAGGTTCCACTTAAATTAACACACTCCTAATGTGTTATGTCTTCAAGTGCTGTTTGTACTTGCTTAGTTCTGACATGTTGAAACATGTCTTTAAGCCTGAATTATTTATAATGAGAATTGGTGGTTGGAAGTTACCAGAGCTAGAATAGATAACATGAAGTTCATAAGTGAATGATCTGCTGTGCTTCTGGGCAGGTGGAGTCCTGGCAGTCTGTAAACATTTGAATGAGACAGTTCTCCAGGCGTTTAATGTCCTGAATTCCCCCAGTGATCTAGACTTCAATAGGCTTTATTCCAATGATATACAAAGCCCATCAGTGAACTAGCAAAGTAAAAGATCTTAATGAGAATGCCGTTCCTAACTTTATTTCTGACATGTAAGTCAAATCTTAGTGGTTTACAAAAATCTGAAAAAGCCATCTGTGAAAAATTCTATTATGCACATAATCCCAAAGAAACAATTTTTAGCATTTTTCTTTGAAGTTTTAGCATTATTATAATAACTAATGGTCCCCAGCCTGCAGACATATTTTTACACGTTCATTTGCAAGTCAGCTATGGTCATAAAATAATAATAAATGGTGCTTAGGTGCTAGGTCAGGTTACAAAGGCCTATTTAATCAGTAACACACTTGATCTCTAATACCAATAACTGGAAACTATACTCTTTTTATAACAATATCAGAATAGGCAGTGAAAATTTCAGCTTAGAATCTTGGAATGTTCTACCAAAAGGAGGCTTAGCATTTATCAGTGATTCCCAAGCATCAGTATACTCACCTGGGTGCCTTTTAGAAAGTTCCTGCTTTCCACTTCAGATGTATATTTTCAGAATCCCTATCATTGGGGGTCTAGAAATTTGTCAGCCATATTTTGGAGTAGTGACCTAAACTTCCTTCCTTTTATACATGAGTAAGCTGAATCTGAAAAATATTAAAATAACTTGTAGTTTGGATAGTTCATTATTAGCATGTATTTTTTAGGAATAATAGTTTTTCTTTCCAATTCCAAGCCTTATGGTGACTCCAAATGTTGGTGGAATGGGAGGGAAAATGGGGAGCAGGAAGTAAGTAGCCCTAGAATTTGTATAAGAGGATATAAATTGATGGGAATAGGATGCCATTGATTGGATAGGTATGATTAGCTGAGCCAAGACTATGTGAGGTGTGGGTTTTGTCGTTGTTGTTGTTGTTGTTTTATAGTAGAAAAAAGTTTTATTAGAAGGAAAAGTATACTTCTAGACGTGGAAGTGGGCCTGAGCAAGAGAAGTGTGGCTCAAAAGACAGGTGTGGGTTTTTGGGAAGGAAATAAGTTGGGGTAGAATGAAGAAGGCAAAACATTCACTGGATAGTAAGAACTGGATCATGAATGTAAAGTTGGATAATATAGTTTTTCTTTCCTTTATCTCTGGTAGTGAAATTAAAAATGAAGCAGGAATAAGAATAAAAATAAGATTTTCCCATCCCAATCCATTTTTCCAACTGATGCTTGTTGATGGTGATGAGCAGTCTTGGGGTGTGGGATAGTAGATAGACTAGTGATAAAGACTAGCAAGTGGGTTTAATGCACTCTGTTATCACTTTCCCCCTTTCTTCTCCATTTTACTGCTTGTCCTGTGTCACCACTTAGAGATCCTTTCCAGTGCATATAAGGGTAAAGTGAGAATTTGAGGTAAAGGTCAGTGTTCCAGGCAGTGCTGAAAGCTGAAGTAGTTACCAAGAGGAAATGGTAGGAGAATGTCTGGCAATAGTGATGAAAAGGGTTTTTTTCTGGTTAAGGGACAGTCTTTTAGATTGAGTTTGTATAAATGGAAATATGATTGCAGATTAGGTGTTTTCTCTTTGTTTTACAAAATTTTTAAAAAATGACCTCCATGTAAACCAAAAATATTTTAAATATATCATGAGTCATAGACAGCTTTTTAGTAAGAGACAGCTAGTTTTGCTTTCCATATCTAATCGAGAGCTGAAGTAGAGCCATGTGTATTTTCAGTTGTCTTTTATGACTTTTTTCCATAATTCTAGTTACATAATCCCATTACTATAATGATTGTTATTATACTTGGCATCTCTTTTTCCCAACTTAAAGTATTCATGTAAAAATTCCAAGGAAATATAAAGGCTGTGGTTGTTAGGAATAAAAGTACAATCCCCATTTCGTTTAGTTTTGAATTTTTAACAAATCTTGTGAATGTCTTTAGCAAATTTCATTAATTTATTTAGTCTCTGAATTATTTTGTATGCCAAAACTGATTAAAACAGTTCATGACATAAACCTATACGGTTTATAAATTAATCAGAAAGAAATAAAAATACACATTAACCTGATAAGAGTAGTACTCTCAAGGTCATGGGATTAGGAGACAAAGGATGAGTTAGAATAGCGGTTTAAAATAAGCTGAAAAAATACATTTGTGATTGATTATTCTTTAGCAAACACTTAAGAGAATTGTGGGCGCAAGTGATAAACCTTTGAATTAAAGATAATTTTAAACTAAAACCAAAAGTTCTAAAAATGAAGGAATGACTGTAATAGTGTTTTTCCTGAAACATTGTTTTGAAATGGTTTTTAGAATTAGGATAACCCACTGTTTATAATTGAAATTTCCTTATTTTTTTTTCTTTTGATGGCCTTCAACACTACTTTAAAATACTGACCAACTCCATGATCCCAAGAAACTTTGAACAGATTCTTTTTACTTTTTACTTTTTCTTCAAATGAAGATTGTTTTACTTTTTCTTCAAGTGAAGTTTTACCCTGTTTCTTTACATTGTTTTTCCCAGTCATGCCCAATCAAAACATGCTGCTTTTTGTGCTGGAATCTGCTCAATCAGCAAAATACATAAGGTAGAGACTGTTCAGATAAAGGCTTGTTAACTTTGTCCTAGGAAAGTTTGAACTGCCATTCTAGCAGGAGGTAAAAATGAAGAGTTTAATAATCTGTAAAACTGAAAAATAAAGGGAATGGTGACTAATAGTCAATTTAGTGAGGGACACATAGTACCCCTATAATAGCCATTTGATTTTATTTTTATTTTTAGTAATCTTTGTAGTAAGGTATCTTTTTAGGGTGTTTTGCATTTCAAAAGATACAGTAAAAGTATAATGTATTGGTGTAAATCTTTTGATTGTTTTTAGGGAAAAAAATTTAACAACAAATGCAGTGGATCTTAGACTTGGTTCCCCGTTAGTTTAATCTATGTAACTTCATGGAACACAGGCATCTCTATTCTTTAAAAGCTTCATAGATTATACAGTGGAGAAGGGTTGAGGAACACTGAGCTAAAGAGAAGGAATATAGAAGAAAGAAGATCATTTAGGAGGCTCATATTAATCTGGTTAAGAGTTATAAGCATAAATAACAGTAGTGATCATGAAAGTAAGGATAAAGCCTTTTTGAAGGTCAGAATGAACTGTTTTAGTGACAGTAAAGGGAAAGAATCAAAGATGATACCAAGATTACTTACCTGGGAAAATGTAAGTAGCTATTACCATCCAGTTTGGAAATGTGTGTGTTGTTAGGATAGAGGCAGAGAGAACAGAGATAGGCAGGTTGACTTGTCCTAGGGATGGTGGTAATGATATAGTTTGGAATGTGTCCCTTGGACATGCAGAATTGCAAGCCCTCTCTATGAAAGTTGAAGCTTTAAGGGTAGATGAACTGATGAATGGAGTGATGATAAATAATGTATAACTGAGGACAGATCCTTGGAAGAAAGCAATAGTGTCCAATTTTACTTAACTACTCCTCTTTCTACCTTATGCTCCCATAGTACAGTTGTGCTTGCCTTTATTGTATTTATCACATACCAGTTCACTTGTCTGTCTTTCCCACTAAACTTAGGTTAAGTAGGATTCTGCCTTTTATCATTGTACCCCTAGTATCTAGCACCCATGTCTCCTCAACCTAAGACACACACACAAGAAAGAAGCTAATATAGATATTTCTAGATAGTTGAGTCTAATCTTTTTATATTTGTAACTTTTACATTTTAACTTTTGTGTATAATTTTTTTTTGTAATGAATTTATGGTCATATCTTTTAAATTGAGTATATTAGATTAAATTTACCCCTTTAAAAATGACCCAAATTATCATTATGAACATCATTCTATTTTCTATAAATACAGTTGAAATGACCCAAATTATCATTATGAACATCATTCTATTTTCTATAAATACAGTTGAAATAATGGAGAATTATAAATACTGTAAAATGCTTTGTCCTTAACAAATATTTGATAAATGTTTGTTCAATCAATTTGCCTTATTTTACTGTATACTGCGAATTTTGTTTCTTCTTATCTGCTACTTACCCTCCACTACCCATTGGTTCCCATATACCAGTGTCAGCCAGAGATTTTTTTTAAAAAAGATTAAGTTTTGCCAACAGAAAAATAAGAACTGATAAAGATGTTGCAGTGGTATAAGATGTGTCTTTGTGTTGGTATTAGAAGATGGTAATAGTTTTGTGTATGTGTGTATATTTAGTTATATACTCAAACTTCACAGATACAGATTTTGCAACTCCAATATCAATTTCCTAAATTTTGGAGGTAAAATTTGTACTAATTGCAAAATCTAAACATCTGAAAACCACAGATCTAAACTTCGGTTTTATTGTACTTTAAGTGTATATATACCCACTGCAAGCATTATTTTAGCATAGGTATCTAATTCCCATGCTTTTAGAAAAGCCTCTGAGTATTCCTTATTATTTATACAAAAATTCTTCTACTTTATATAGAAATTACTGTTCTCATTTATACAGAAATTAAGACCCAGAAAATTGTTTTTAAATGCTTTGTTTAAACATGATCTGTATGGTTGTACACATATCAGTAAAGTTGTTTCTCAGGGAGACAGCAGATATTGATGCCATCGATTTCTGACTCTTTTTGATTCTTTCCATTTCTCGTACAGCATGTATTCAAAGAATACATTTTGGATTAACTTTTTTATCATAAATATATTTATGGTAAGACAGTGCTCCAGACACAGAAGATACACTATGGGCCATATTGTTTTTGTATGTATTAAGTTCTATGCATGCACTGTTTTTTTTTTTTTTTTTTTTTTTAATTAAATTTGACTCTTCAGGTTGCCCCTAGCCTCCTTGCTCGATATATTATTTCATCAGGAATTCGAGTTTACAACTTTACCATAGACCTGTGGTTTTGACATTTAGAGAGTATTAAATGTTCCCACTCCAGACCAATTAAATAAAACTTCTGGGTGATTCTGGTGTGCAGCCAAAGTTGAAACTACTGCCAGAAGTCTAACAAATAATACAGTTGCAGACTAACTGCATTTGACTGACAAAAGACCACTCGTTTGTGCCTAGTAGAGTCTGTGTACTTTGCTGTAGTGCAAAAAGCTTTATTCATATGCATGAAAGTTCATAAATTAAAAACTCATAAAGAGAAGCAAGATGTTATAGTGGTTAGAAGCATGGACTTTGGCACTTGACTGCTACATTTGATGTGTACCCTTGAGACCTAATCTCTCTGTACTTCAGTTTCCTTATCTGTATCCACCTTAATGGGTTGGTGTTAGAATTAAATGAGCTAATATTTATAAAGTACTTATAACAGCATCTGGCTTATAGGAAGCATTAAGTTTGTTAAATACATAATTAAAAATAATAGAGATGTATCTGTAGCTGCGCCGCCTGAATGCATTTAAGGACTATAACACTGAAGAATGATTTCTGGAATTTCTGCCTAGACTGTTCTGTGGTGTCTTCTCCAGTATTGGAATGGTTGTAACATTTTTTTTTTTTTTTTGCTGCCTTTTACCTCTTACATTTTTAAGTTTTTATATGGAAGGTCTGACGTTTTTAGTATGTTATGATACTGATTTTTTTCCCTTATCAAAGAAATAACTAGTTGTAGCATATTGGATATAAGATACACATTTTCAGGTGGTTTCTTTGTTTGATTCTCAGGAGGTGCTTCAACACCAAACACCTGTGGTGTTTTGTCCTCAGGGTTGCTGCTATATCAAGTGCTCAAGAATGCTAAAAAGGCTGGTCTCATGTGATTTAATTATGTTTATAACATAATCTGGTCCTGAACACTTTGTTTTAATGTTTTGGAATAGCTGCTGCATTTGTTTCCACTTGGTCATGAGTTTCTCTGTTTACCTCATATTAAAGAAAATGACCTTTAAAAGTTCTTTGAACTTGAATTTGCTAATCTGGTCATCTGTAAATAATGTATCATATAGCCCATATTTGGTAATATACCTAAGTAAAAATTAAATAAATTGTTAGTTCTGAATTTCTAAAAGTTCAAGACTTGTTTGTGATACTCAAAGTAAATCTTTTAGACTATTTTTTTAGAGAATTTGATGACCCTCAAATTGAATTAGTTTTTAGTTTGTAATTTTACTGTGCTTATAGAATATCATTTTTATTTTTTTTAAGTTTATTTATTTAAAAAAATTTTATTGCATTATGTGTTCACCCAAAGTTAGATTTCCTTCCAACACCAAATATTTGACTCCTTTTACCTCTAACTACCTCCCTATCATTTTTTTAAAATTAAGTGTATTGAGGTACAAGTTATGTACAATAAACTGCACTTAAAGTGTATAATTCAATGGGTTTCGACAGGTATATATGACTATGAAACCATCACCAAAATCAAGATATAGAACATATCTGTTGTCCCCAAATTTCCTCATGTTCCTTTGCAGTCTCTTTCTCCTTGTCCCACTGATCTCTTGTTACTATACATTTGTCTTCATTTTTTAGAGTTTTATATATATGAAATTATGTGATAGCTTTCCTTTTGCATTGTATACCATTTAAGAACCACAATAGAGCAATGTTAAGCTTTGGTATCATGACTCAAGGCTAAACCACCAAAAATAATGACATACTGTTACCTTACATTGGCCTCACATTTACACTACTAAATTTCTTTTCTTCTGTGCTTTATATCTTTTCAAATGAGGATTAGGATAGAGTTATTGAGAGAATAATTTTCTAATGTACTCAAAACATCAAATGGTCCTGGCATGTAAAAACATAAACCTTAGCATCACCTATTTATTTTTTCACATATAAATAACTCCTTATTTATTTAGTATTGTTACCAGTAGTTTTACCTGAAGCATATAGATTTTCCAAAAAGATCTAAGTGCTGTTATCCAAGAACTTAATGGAGATGACTGCACTTCCAGCTGCAAATTTTTCTTTTGATAGTAACATGAAGTGAAAAAAAAATTATAAATCATTTTAGAACAGTGAAGAGAGTCTCTGGAAAATTTTGAACCTATTGCTTTTCTAGACCTTGTAACTCTTATTTTGAGAACACTACTTTGAAATATTCCAATTTTATGGCATTTTTATCACTATTATCTGTTGACGGTTATCACCTGCAGTTTGAATTTAACTGTAGCACCTGATTCGATTTGTTTGTAATATTGGTGCTTCCTATATTATTTTAGCATAGTGAAAATATACTTTCTCCCTCATTGATGGGGCACCTTGATTAACTTCTATAGCTTATACAAGTTATAAATCAAAAGGAGTTTTTGCCTTTCAATTTATACTTTATAATGAGAAAGTCATACTTGATTTTAATAGACAGTATATGTAAATAAGTGACAGAGTACTATAAGGATGGAGATGCACGCATGTATGGGAGAATGTAAGATGATCAAGTGGGAGGCAAGTATACTCTCTTAATGAATGTATGAATTCGGTTATGTTTTGAAGAAAAGGAAATTTGCTATACCTCATGGCAGGAGAGAAGTTAATGGAAAAAATAGTATCGACTCAAAGAGTTTAGGGGTTCTATTCGTTCACTTGAGTTTGGACCTGTAATATAGCTTTCCTTAAGATTTAAGTAAGAGCAAAAATGAATAACTCCTTATTTCATTGTACTTGGTCCTTACAAAGACAGTTGCAATCAAAGTAATATCAAAAACTATTTGCACAGTTATTAAAATGGATCTGTCTTTTGAATTAATGAATTAATGTGCCATTAATTTCTTCCTAGTTATTACTGTTTTTTTTCCATAGGAAGTAGCTCATGTTTATTCTTTAGTTGTGACATAGAATGTGAAGGTAAATTTAGAAATAACTATGTTATTATCTTGATATTAACCAAGCTTCAGAATAATTTGGTTCATTGATTTCCATGTTGAACTTGGTTTAGCAAATTTAAATTGGCATCAATTTTAAATTATTTATTACTTTTTTGTGTTTTAATAAATTGAAATTTATTAGAGAATATAATAAATAGTCATGTTAAAGTGAGCCTTGTTCTAGAATTTTATAAGACAATCAGATGACTGTCTTTTAGATTAGAACTTTTAAGCTGATCTTAAAACTATGTATTTGAAGAAATGATTACTGATTTCTTCTTTAAATTTATTTTAGTTTGACCATAAAATGTGTATTAACTGTTATGTCAAGTTAGGCTGCAGGACACATTTATATTTTTAACTTTGCTTTCTAAACTAATTTTGGAATTATCTGTATTTGGGCAGAGTGAAATGTATCCATTCATTGGAGATTTTCCTCTTTTCTCTGTTCCCTCTCCCCTTGTCTCTCTCTCTCTCTCTCTCTTTTTTTTTTTTTTAACTTACATTCATATTTTTATAGGTTGCCTGCAAGATGTGGCTAAGAAAATAAATTATTAATCACAATGATTCTGAGTCATCACAAATGCCAATATATTAAAATCATTATAAGGCTATTTTTAATTATTGAGTGATCTGATTGAACTCGAATACTTAAGCATTTCTTGTTCTGTTGACTAGATCTTTGATGCAGAGAGCAGGAAGTTCTTAGTTTCTTATTTGCCTTTTGATAACATAAAAGTATTATTCTTTCAAATAAGACAGTCTTTTAAATCTTAGTTGACTTAATTAAATGATAATAAACATCCTAAAATCAATTTTTAACATTTTTTTTGTACACGCAATTTGAACAAGTTAACAGAAGGATTTTGAATATGTATACTGGACACTAGTTAATTTTAACTTTATTTGGCTTTTAGAGCCTAAATCAAATTATTTTGAAAATATTTTGCTGAAAGGATAGATGCCATTTATTTTGAATACTGTAAGAACAAATAACAGGCTGTTATAAAAAACTAAATTTTCCCATTCTATTTTTATTTAATAACTTTATTTAAAAAATACTTTCATAAACTTTTAAGAGCATTCTGGAAAGCAGAATTTTCTCATAACTGAATGCTAACTCTGTTTTTTATTCAACTTTGAAACCACCAGATATTTAACAATGTATATCTAGTAATCAGGTTTGATACACTTTTGTTGAATAAATACATCATTTAAAAGTCCTGGATCCAGTGTGCCTTACATGGAACATAGGGTACATATCAGGTTCATATCTGTATTACAGCATCTACAACATTTTATTGTTTTCTTCCCTTTGATGCCAATACTTGCTCATTAACTTTATTATTCTCTGTAGTATTTGACAGAGTATATTTCTGAAAATTTGTTGAAAGAATGAAAAATATATGCTATTGCATTGTTTAGTCTCAAGTATATATTATTTAAGTTACCACATTTTACTAATAACAAGTCAGTTTTGGTATTATCATACTTGGAGGGAGTCTGGAGACTCTTAGACGTTAGTAAAAACATTAAAGTTATCTGTCATCAGTTTGAGTTGAATAGGCTTGCAGACAAAATTTGAGTCCTTCCCCAAAACTTCATTGAAGCAGATAGGAAGCCTTAAAACTCTAAGAAATTGGCAGTATTTACAGAGAATTTTTTTAAGTGTAAAAAACTAAAAGTCTTCTAAAAAGCTGAAGGGCAGCAGGTTTTTGTATATATACAGTAGTCTTTGCATCTCAGCTAGTAGAATAATTCTAAAGTAAATTGAGTTTCACATTTTACAATTGACACAGTAATAGATGATTTTGGTGGCCCACTTTAACCTCGTTGGTCTTCACCTGAGGTGGACAGACTGTGAGCTCAGAGGCACCCAGCCCTGATAGATTTTCAGTTTAAATGTATGATACTTTCTTTTCTACTTTTTGCCTTTCTTCAACACTGCTGGAGCCCACTGAGGATGTCCCCTTATTTAGTGCCCAAGTACAGAGGAAGTTCAGCCTATTAACAACCCTTAGTTAATGGGGGTAGTAGCTGATAGCTAAATGTCCAGCTGCCCGTCCTTTCCTTTAAGTGACAATCCCAGAAGCCCTCTATATGCTTCTTTGTTGCCCACAGCAGCCTTGTTAAATTAACATTTTCTCCTTCCTTGGCTTGCCCTCCCACCCTCTCACTCCTGTTTCCTAGGATTCTTTTCCACAGAAACTACTTGCACCCATGTTCCTGTCTTAAGTTGTATCTTCTGTAGAATCTAAACTAAAAAGTCTTATAGAAGGGATATCTGTTTAAATATTTTAAACATGACTTTCCCAAATATATTGGATTATAGAACTTTTGTTTGAACGACTACTACCAACAAATGTAGTAAATTTATTTATTTATAACATGTACATTATATAGAACAGTGAAACTTACAAGTTCAAACAAAGGGCCTTTTAGAGTTGAAGATACTTATCTCAACAAAAGATAAAGCACCTTTAAAATGATACTATACCTGAGTGAACCATTTGTTATCAAATCTCATGAGTAAAGTCAGGAATAGTGTTATAAACCAGCGTAGGTTTATAAAATTATGAACAGAAATATTTTGTTTCAGAGACCTCTTATAGTTCTACTTAGATACTGATAACTACATTTGAAAAATGTTACTAAAACTGAGGAGTTTTTCTTTGAGAATTTAGAAAAATTTTTAGTGGACAGTTATTACCAGTCTGCTCTATAACAAATTGAGAGCCCTGTCATTACATAAATATTAGTGAATATTAGTGATTAGATTAATTATTTCTGGATCTCTCTTCTGTTCTTTCATGTGGTTTCTGCTTCTTTATCTTCCCATTTTTGCGGACTTTCTATGTCTGTTTCTGTATACTAAGCAAAGCTCCTAAGTCACCTGGTCTTATTAGCATGGCTTTGTGTAGTATGTGTCTAGTAGCACAATCCTGAGAGGGGTTTAGCTGCAGGCCAAGTTTAGCCCCAGCCAGTGCCCCTCCGGAGCCACCTGTAAGATTCATCAACAATCCACAGATGCTGTGTTTATAGTTGCCTCAAGAAGCCACACCAGAAACCAAGGTCAGCTACCATTAGTGTGGGTCTTGGAGCTGCTCAGCAAGTTGTACAAGATTCCCCAAGGACACAACTGGATGTGGCTTGGGAAGGGCCACCTTTTCATCCTCTCCCACCTCCTCCTTTTGCAGGGTGATTTCTTATTTCTCTCCCTAGTTGTAGGGCTTCTGTTAATTTAGACCCCAAGTAACTCTGCCTGCTGTTTGTTCCGTGTTTCCATCACAACTTTGATGTGTTTGCAAGAGTAGATGAACAAAACCTCTACCATCTACGCCATTTTTCTCGGTCTCTCCAACAATTGCCTACATTTGAGCATGAGGCAAAAGAACCTAAGTCTTATGGCTAAGGACATTGAATGAAGCCACTTTGATAATTTTTATTTATTGTTTTACCCTAATAATTATGTTAAGGTCATTTATTTGGCCATAGTGCACCCCTCTATCAGAACTCACATTGATATTTCAGATATCATATTACATATGATGACTGATTTAATTTTTTTTAAAGGTAGTAGTTGGAAGTAATATAGTCAGCTTATAATATTCAGAACATTTTATAAAGACTCAAAACTTTGGAGAGGCTCTAAGGTATTTTTTTAGTAACGTTTTTGCCCTAGGTCCATAATTTTTAAAGGACAGGCTAAATTAAGTCCAAATGTGTAAATAAAAATATTTAACATGCTTGCTAATTTATGTTGCCTTCTCATCTTTCAACTCCTTTTTTATATACGGAACTAGTAAGTACATAGAGATCCAAGAAAATAACAGGCAAGAAACAGGCTTAAGTGGTTTTACTCTATTGCTGCAGTCATATTGCCTAACAGTAGCAGGACAAATTAATGCCTAAATGCTCAGTCATATTTATTTTCCTACCAGCATGTTTCTATTTTATAAACTGATAACTTATATTTATTAGTTTTATTCAGCTTCAGAAACCCATGTGTTTAAAATGGTAAAATTTATGTGATTATCAAATCATCTTGGCTAAAATGATACATCTATTTGCAAATAGGATCTTTTAAACTTATGAAATTTAAACTTTATGATTTTGTTTATACTCATCTTTAATTTTTAGATTCTACTGGAACTTCTAAGAGCCTGACTTTTTTTAAAAAATTTATTCATTTAAATTAGTTTCAAGTATACAGTATATTGGTTAGACATCTGTATAGTTCATAAAACAATCCCCTCATTTGCTCCCTCTCTCCCCTAGCCCTTCACCTAGCCATCATATTAATGCGAACTGCATTCCCTATGCTGTGCTCCCCATCCCCGTGACCAACTATCAACTACTAATTTGTACTTCTTTAACCCTTCACACCATTCTCCCAGCGCCTAACCCCCCTCCCCTCTGTCCGTCACCAAATTGTCCACTATATTTGTGAGTCTGTTTTTGACTAATTTGTTCTTTTTGTTCCTTAGATACTGCATATAAGTGAAATCATATGGTATTTATCTTTCTCTGTCTGACTTATTTAACATAGCATAAAAACCTCTAGGTCCGTCCATGTTGTTGCAAATGGTAGGATTTCATTTTTTTTAATGACTGAATAATATTCCATTGTATATATGAACCATAATTTCTTTATCCAATTGTCTGTTGATGGGCATTTAGATTGCTTCCATATCTTAACTATTGTAAATTGTGCTGCCATGAATATTGGGGTGCATAGATATTTACGAATTATTGTTTTGATATTCTCTGGATAAATACTGAGAAGTGCAGTTGCTGGGTCAAAAAGTATATCCGTTTTTAGTTTTTCAAGAAATCTCCAGACTGTTTTTCATAGAGGCTGTACCAGTTTGCCATCTCACCAACAATGTATGAGGGTTCCCTTTTCTCCTCATCCTTGCCAACACTTATTTTTTGATTTATTGATATAGCCATTCTGACAGTGATATCTCATTGTGGTTTTAATTTGCATTTCTCTGATGATTAGTGACCTAGAACATCTTTTTATTAGCCATCTGTATTACCTCTTTGGAGAAGTATCTTTTCAGATCTTCTGCCCATTTTTTAACTGGATTGTTTGTGTTTTTGTTGTTGAGTTGTATAAGTTCTTTATATATTTTGGATATTAACCCCTTATCATATATATCATTAGCGAATATCTTCTCCTAGTCGGTTGTCTTTTTGTTTTGTTGATGGTTTCCTTTACTGTACAAAAACTTTTTAGTTTGGTGTAATCCCATTTGTTTACTTCTCTTTCGTTTCCCTTCCCCGAGGAGGTAGATCTTAAAAGAAATTTGTTAGTAATATCAGAGTTTACTATCTATGTTTTCTTCTAGAAGTTTTATGGTTTTGGGTCTTAAATTTAAGTCTTTAATCTATTTTGAGTCTATTCTTGTATATGGTGTAAGAAGATGGTCCAGCTTTTTTTTTGCATGTATCTGTCCAACTTTCTCTGCACCATTTATTGAAGAGACTGTCTTTTTACCCTATCGTATATTCTTACCTCCTTTGTCATATATTAACTGAGTATATAGGCGTGGATTTAATTCTGGGCTCTCTATTCTGTTCCAGTGATCAATGTATCTGTTTTTATGCAAGTAACATGCTGTTTTGAGCCTGACATATTTTTAAGTAAAGTTAACTTAATTCATTTTTTTCCTTGTTTTTAGTGGGAGATTTTGATAAGATCTGGCGAGAACATTGTGAAGATGAGGAAACCCTTTGTGAATATGCTGTTGCAATGAAAAATTTGGCAGATAATCATTGGGCAAAAACTTGTGAAGGTGAAGGTCGTATTGAATGGTGTTGTAGGTGAGTGTTTTTATGAATTAACATTTTTGCTTTCTAATGTATTGTTGACACTCAAATTTAAATAATGCGGTGTGTAATTTATTGTTCAAAAATAGAAGTGCTTTAATACAGATATGTCTTTTAAACAACTTCTCCTTCCTTGTTTCACTTTCCTAGGTTTATATCATTTATCTTTTTTTAATCAAAATATTTTTCTATGACATAACTGAAAATTTTTTGTTTCAACTTTTTAAAAGTATAGCTTTAAATACATTTAATGTATTTGAACATCAATACAATAAAATGTGAGATTTAACACGATTTATCATTAATAAGATATAATATAGAAATTTATGTAGATAAATATTTGTATTAAGACTCAAGTAAAAGTGAGCCCCTTTTATAATTTAAAATTTAAAAACAACTTCAAACAATTTAAAATATTGATTTTTGATATGTGATTCAGGGCATTCCAGCACTTATGTTGACTTTGGATAATGTTTATTTTCTCATAGATTCTAATGTTAAAACATCAGAAAATGAAATACTGCTGATTAATTATCTTAAGGTGGTAAAATTATAAGAATGAATATGTATATTGACTCAATTTTAAAATGAAATCCCAGAAAACAAAGCATTATCTTTCTGCATGAACAATAAGTTTATGGTAACTTCAAGTTTATATTTCATTTCAGTTTTTTTAATTCAAAATTTCTGTGTTAATCTCATTTAAAAATTATGTAATAATGCCTATTTCATTCATTCAACAAATGATCCAAGGTAAAACATGTATTTAACTTAGTTCTTTTCATAAAGAATAAATCATTCAATAAATATTTTTAATGTTGTCTACTGTGTACTAGTTATACCATAGACACTGAGATTACAACAATCAACCAACCAGACAAAATCTGATGTCGCTTGCATGCTAGTGGAAATTAGAAGCAAGAAACAATACATATATTAAACATATATTAGATGAGTGATGGTAAGTGCTATGAGAAAAATAAAGAGAAATCAAAGTTTCAAGTAGAATGTAAAGAGAAGGCTTCACTGGTGTAATATGTATATATAAAAGACCTAAAGGAAGTGATAGAGCAAGCCCTAATAAGTCCAAAGGCCTTGAGGCAGGAAGCAGGCTGGAATGTTTCAGAAACAGCAAGGAGACCACCAGTATGGCTAGAGCAGAATGAGAGGGGGAGAGTGGTAAAAAATAAAATAACAAACAGCTAGATTTTATAGAATCTTGTGGACCATTGTAAAGACATTGTCTTTTACTCTGTGTGAGAGGGGAATTCGTTGAATGTTTTAAGAAAAGGAGCAATGGTATTTTATTAGCCTTTTAAAATGTTTCAAGAATCCTTAAGAATTATATGCTGTGTTAAGATAAACTATAGGAAATGCAAGGGTTAATAAAGGAAACCAGTTAGTCTACTGCAATACCAAGGAATAAAATTACAATGAAACAGTTTTCTTGGAAAGTAGGAAGTAAATGGATAGAACAGTATAGTAGGCTCAAAAGAATATAATGACTCAAGAGAAGGACAGGAGAGATGATGTATATGGTATATACGTTGTGGTGATTATGATGATATGTAAGAAGGGAGTTGAATATGAGGTGGTTGAGGAGCAGTGAAAAGGTGGTACCATCAATAGATTGTGAAATCAAAGAACTGTGGAGCTGGGGAACTATAGGAAGGAGCCAAAATAATAGGAAATGGGATGCTTGAAATTAAAGTGTTTGGGTTTTTTGATTTGGTTCTAGAGAGAAAGTAGTTATAAATCTGACTTTTCTACAGAACGTACGTTTTTCTTTTAAGAAATATAAAACGAGGTATATTGCTAAACTAAATATTCCCTTGTAACACAAAGTAATAATGTAATCCTATCATGAAATCAGCACCATTACTATATAAGACCATCATTCTTGGCATTTAGCAGCATTGCTTTTAAATTAGTATTCCAGTACATAAGACAAGCTCTCAGACTTTATTTCTAAAATAGACTTTGATATGTGGTATTTTCATAGGAGTATTTGATGTACCTTGCACTTGAATAATGAATCTGTCTCACATTTCACTCTTCTTTCTTTTTCCTAAGGTATGTGTTTTTATCAGTAGTTATTGTATCTACATGTGTTCTGAAAGAGGTCATTTTTAGGTCTAATTGCTAAAAAATGTCAGTGGCAAAATATGGTAAAAATTTTGCTATGGGAAGTAATCCCAACAGGAGTTTCATAATGTATTTACTTTAAACTTAAAAGTAGGTTGGGGGGAAAGGCTTCAAAACATATTGAATTTTGAAACGAGTTATCTGTTATTCTTACTTGGGTTATATGTAATTCCTTCCTCTGTTGACAGTTCTAAAAGAGCAATGTCACTTTGAAAGCTAAAGTGGGCTTTAAAAAGGGATAGACAAAATTTGTTTCCAGTTAGTTATACTTAAAACTTTAAGAATTTGGCATGTGAGATAAGCCTTACTGATATTTTCCTGTCAAGATTTTGTTGACTGGTTAGCTCAAAGAATTCTACATAAAATTTCTTTAAAAAAGTAATAAAGTTTTATTTATAATAGGAAGTATTAAAAACTAGAAACAAAATAATATAAAGCTATAGTTGTACATTTAATAAAACATTTGGTCTTTTCTACTCTTTACACACATAGAAACATATAAACACTATTTCCTGAGCCATTTGAAAATAAATAGCAGATTAAATAACCATGTAAGCATGGGTTTATTTCTGGGCTCTATTCTGTTGCATTGATTTGTGTATCTGTTTTTCTGCCAGTACCATGCTGTTTTGATTACTATAGCCTTGTAATATATCAAGTAACATAATACCTCCACCTCTGTTTTTTTTTCCCTCAAGGTTGCCGGGGCAATTCAGGGTCATTTATGGTTCCACATAAATTTTAGGATTCTAGTTCTGTGAAAAATGCCATCGCTATTTTGATAAGGATTGTATTGAATCTATAGGTTGCTTTGTTAATTCTTCACCATCTTGAGCACAGTATATGCTTCCAGTTTGTTTTTCCAATGCAATTGTAAATGGGATTGTTTTTGTAGTTTCTTTCTGAGAGTTTATTATTGGTGTATAAAAATACAACTATTCCTGAATATTAATTTTGTATCCTGCAACTATACTGAATTCATTTATTAGTTCTGATAGTTTTTTTGGTGGAATCTTTGGGGTTTTCTATATCAGGGGTCCCCAACTCCTGGGCCATGCATGGCCTGTTAGGAACCAGGCTACACAGTGGGAGGTGAGCGGCAGGTAAGTGAACGAAGCTTCATCTGTATTTGAAGCTGCTCCCCAGCACCAGAATCACTGCCTCAGCTCCACCTCCGATCATCAAGAATTAGATTCTCATAGGAACACCCACCCCTGGTGCCAAAAAGTTTGGGGACCACTGCTATATATGATATAGTATCATGTCATCTGCAAATAATGACAGTTTCACTTCTTCTCAATTGGGATGTCTTTTATTTCTTTTTCTTGTGTGATTGGTGTGGCTAGGACTTCCAATACTATGTTGAATAAAAGTGGTAAAAGTGGACATCCTTGTTTTGTTCTTGATCTTAAAGAAAGAGCTCTTAGCTTTTACCTGTTGAGTATGATATTAGGTGTGTGTTTGTCATAAATGCCTTTTATTTTGTTGAAGTGTGTTCTTCTATTCCCACTTTGCTAAGAGATTTTATCATAAATGGATGCTAGATTTTGTCAAATGCTTTTTCTGCATTTATTGATCATATGATTTTTATCCTTCAATTTGTCTATGTAGTTTATCAGTTTAATAGATTTGCAGATATTAAAGCAACCTTGCATCCCAGGAATAAATCCCACTTGGTCATGGTATATGATCTTTTTAATGTATTGCTGAATTTGGTTTGCTAATATTTTGTTGAAGATTTTTACATCTATGTTCATCAGGAATATCGACCTGTAAATTTTTTTTTTTTGTAATGTCTTTGTCCGATTTTGGAATCATGGTAATAGTGGCCCTATATACTGAGTTTCGGAGCCGTCTCTCCTTATGAATTTTTTGGAATAGTTCGAGAAGAATAGGTGTTAATTCTTTGACTCTTTGGTAAAATTCACTTGTGAAGCCACTTGTTTGGGGGCAGTTTTTTGATTACTGGTTCTATTTTGTTAGTAGTAATTTCTCAGTTCAGATATTGTTTCTTAATTTGGTCTTGGAAGACTGTATGTTTCTAGATATTTATCCATTTTTTCCAGATTTTTCAATTGTTGGCATATACCTGTTAGTGTTTTCTTATAATCTTTTGTATTTCTCTGGTGGTGATTTTCACTTCTTTCAGTTGTGATTTTATTTATTTGGGTTCTCTTTTTTTTCTTGATGAGTCTGTTAAAGTTTATAAATTTTATCTTTTCAAAGAATCAGCTCCTACTTTTATTGATCTTTTGTATTTTTTTAAGACTATTTCCACTCTGATCTTTATTATTTTATTTTTTTTTCTGCTCTCCTTAGACTTTGCTGTTCCTTTTCTAGTTCTTTTAGGTGTAAAGTTAGATTGTTTATTTGAGGTTTTTCTTATTTCTTGAGTTACACCTGTATTACTGTAAATTTCTCACTTAGGACTGCTTTGTTGTGTCCCATGGATTTGGGGTGATAATGTTTTCATTTAAGTTTGTCTCAAGGCATCTTTTGATTATACAAAAGGCTTTTTTGTTCTGCTTTTGTTCTGCTTCTGTAAATATGCTCGCCGCATGCAAGAGCTCACTTGCAGAGCTCACTTGCACTTTGTCCTACTTGCCCTTTGCTCAACCTAAGTAACGAATGTAACTGTTTGTGCCTTGGCAGTTCTCAGCCTCTTGTAGCAATTCATACCCAAGCAACTCCGGCTTCCTGTAACAATTTGTAACCATCGGTAACCCTTAGCAACTCCCGCCCTGCCCTTCTACCAATGTTACTGCTTGCAACCATAGCAACTCCCACTGTTTGTAATGGTCTGAATTCAAATTAACCAATTAGCTTGTGTAAAATTCCTGTATATGAGGAATGTTGCAACTGAGCTTGTGACCCACATCTTCAGAGTGCTAGCTCTTCTGGGATTGCATGTAATAAATGTGAGTTCTCCTTCTCTCTGAGTTACTGCTCGGTTTTTTGCTGGTCTGACTTTGGAGCTTTTCCGCAACAATAATATGTTATTTAGCTTCCATGTGCTTGTGTTTTTCAGTTGTTTTCTTGTAACTGATTTCTAGTTTCATACCATTGTGGTCGGAGAAGATGATTGAGATGATTTCTGTAAATCACATATAGGACCCAAACAATTTTCTTAAATTTATTAAGTCTTGTTTTATGGCCTAACATATGGTCTATCCTGGAAAATGTTCCATGTCACTGATAGGCATGTATATTCTGCTGCTTTGGGTTGAATGCACTAAAAATATCAATTTAATCCATCTGATTCTTTCTTTTAAGGCCCTGTTTCCTCACTGATTTTTTGTCTGAAAGCTCTGCCCACTGGTGTCAATGGGGATGTTAAAGTCCCCTACTATGACTGTATTACTGTTAGTCTCTCCCTTTGTGTTGGTCAGTGTTTGCTTTATACATTTAGATGCTCTTATCTTGGTTGCATAGATGTTTATTAGAGTTATATCCTCTTGTTGGATTGATTTCTATATGTTTAATATAGTGCATTTCTTTATCTCTTATTATAGCCTTTGTTTTAAAGTCTATTTTGTCTGAAGTAAGTATTGGTACCCAGCTTTTTTAGTCTATGACAGAGAAGGCAAGAATATATAATGGGGTAAAGATAGTCTATTCAGTAAATGGTGTTGGGAAAACTGGACAGATAATGCAAAAAATTGAAACTGGACCACCTTTTTTACACCATATACAAGAATAAAGTCAAAATGGATTAAAGACTTAAATGTAAGACCTGAAACCATAAAACTCCTAGAAGAACATAGGCATTAAACTCTCTGATATGGCACTTAGTAATAATTTTTCTGATATATCTCTTCTAACAAGAATAAAAAAATGTGTGTGTGTGTGTGTGTGTGTGTGTGTGTGTGTGTGTGTATACACACACACACAGTGAAATATTACTCGGCCATAAAAAAAGGAAATTTTACCATTTGTAACAACATGGATGGACTTTGAGGGAATTATGTTAAATGAAATAAGTCAGACAGAGAAAGATACGATATGATCTCACTAATATATGGAATCTGAAGAACAAAATAAATATATAAACAAAGCAGAAACACTCATACAGAGAACCAACTGATGGTTGCCAGGTGGAAGATGTTTTCTGGGGCAGGGTGAAAAACGTGAAGGGATTAAAAAGTACAAGTTGATAGTTACAAAATAGGCATGAATATGTGAAATACAGCTTGGGGACTATAGTCAATAATATTGTAATAACTGTTTATAGTGCCAGGTGGGTACTAGACTAATACGGGGAATCACCTCGTAAATTATGTAAATGTTTAATCACTGTATTGTACACCGGAAACTAATATAATATAATATTGAATGTCACCTCTAATAGAAAAATGAAAAATAAAATAAAAAATTTTAAATTAAAAAAGAAAGTAGCAGATAACATTTCAACCTAAACGTCTCCTAAGAATAAGAACATTCCTCTATATAACTACAATACCATCACATTAAAACAGCAGTCATTTCCTAATTTTCTAAAATATCTAGTTCATAAATTTAAATTTTTCTTATTGTCTCTAAAATGTACTTTATAATTGTTTTTCTTAATCCTGTCAGGGCTCATACATTGGATGTGGTGCTTACATTTCAAGTTCATGTTTTTGTTTTCCATTAACATTCGAATTTTTAGAGAAATGTCAGTGATTTGTAAAATAGCCCGCATTCTGTATTTTGTGCTTGTCGATTTAAAGTAGTTAATAGCATTGTCCAAATATTCTGTAAATTCTTAATTTTTCTTTTTGGCTTCTTGATTATCAGTTACCAAGAGATGTTTTCAAGATATAATTTTTCTCAGTTTTTTTTTTATAATAATTATTTGGCTCTTTAGAGATTTTATTTTCCATTGAAGTTCTCTATTTTCATCTATTTGATTAATCTTTTTTTCCATTAAAAATTATAACAGTTATTTTAAAGTCTTGTCTGCTTATTTCAATGTATGGTTTATCTGTGAGTTTGTTTCTTTTGGCTGTTTTTTGTTTTGGTTATGCTTATCCCTTTTTTGCTTCATTTATGTCTGATAATTTTAAAAATATATATATTGGCATTGTATTGAAAGGAGACCGGTGTAAATATTATTTTTTCCTAGAGAGGGCATGCTTTTTCCTCTGATAGGCAAGTAGGATAAGAGACTGAACACTTTGATCCCATCAGGAGTTAAGCTGGATTGAAGGTGTTACCTCTTTAGTTTTAGTTCCTTTTTGGTGTCAAATGCTTTGAGGCTGAGTCTTGTTCTATCTGTATTACTCATGCCATCATCTAGGAGGACTCTAACCTAAGGCCAAGAAAAAATGCAGAGAATTATTTGGTCCCATTCCAAGCCTCCATTGCTGCCCTACCGCTTTTATGTACTTGAAAAGCTCTGGGGAGAAGCAGGAGGAGAATGGGGAGAATCTCTGCATTGGGTTTCTTAAGAGTTCCAATCTGTCACACCATTTTAAGCAGCTATTAAGAGCTCTGCTGGTTTCTGTTTAACAAAACAGAATTTCTCTGCCGTGTATGGCTTGATCCTCTGCTGCCTGTGCACCTTTTCAACAAATGTGCTAAATGCCTGTGATCCCTTCTCATCTAGGAAGGGCTTGTGTACCTGGATTTGGTTCCTTTTGACCTCCCTTCATCCTCAGCTCTATTTCTTTAACATATTGTTTTTTAGATTATATAGTTTATTTTTCTCTTTATAGCATAACCAGAGGACTGTAATTGTATCTTAATCTAAAACTAGTATTGTGTCTTTTGTTTTGGATTTATCTGTCTTTTTTTTTTTTTTCCTCATAGTGCCATTTAATTACTTCTCCCAACTTTATTTCTTATAAACTAAAAGTTGGGTCTACAATGTCGATTCAAGTCATGTATTTTTGCCAAAATATCTATTAGGTGAAACTGAAACTTGATATTGCATCACATTAGCAGGTTCTTATTGTCAGATTATTCCACCACTAGAGAATATAACCAAATTTTGTCATTTGGTTAAGGTGGTACCTACTACCAGATCTTTCCATTGTAGACTTAATGTTTTCCCTTCTCAATTAGCAGGTAATTTGTAGCATAACATTTTGACTTATGGATCAGTCCTGTCTCCCAGCAGTCTTTCAACTAAAGATTTACTCCCATTTATTATTACATTTGGGGTTGCAAACTGATTTTTTAAATTATGTTATTCTTTGCATTTATTAGTTGTCATTCTTCTATGAATAAAAGCTTTCCTGTATGAACAGAGAAGAACTAAATGATCTCCAGAAAGGATGGGTAAAAATAAACTTATATAAGTAAATCTTTAATTATCAATTCAAAAGAAGTTGGTATAATAGTTCCAATTGTGATAAGCGATTTTGTTTGGAATATCACTAGCTCCTGGATTGTTGTTTATTCATTTTTTCTATTAGTCTTTGGTGTGTGTGTGTGTGTGTGTGTGTGTGTGTGTGTGTGTGTGTGTGTGTCTGTGTGTTTCTATTCAAATAATTCCATATATTTGCCCTTCAAAGCTGACTTCTATTTTCTGACATCACCTTTGGGCACTTTCTTACTATCTGGTGTAATCTTAAGACCTAGAATTAATTTCTTCATTGAGCCCTAGTTTCTTTTAGTGAGAAGTGACATTCAGAAATCAAAATGTAGGCACTAGATAGGCTGCTGGGGTGTCCTTCCTGCTAGAATTTTTTCAATGGAAACAAAAAATATATTTATAGTCAAACATAATTTACATTTTCTGTCAAGTGTAAGGACATAGGATTTTTGCCTTCTTTGTTTTATATTTGTATCTCTTTTGTTGCACTGAAGGAATTAGTTGTGAATAACATTAACATATTTGCTTTGTTCACATAAAATGGTTTCAAAATTACAATGCCAATTTTACTTCTAACAATAAACTGAATGGAGATTTCTTTGCAGTTCTTTTGTCTATAAGCACTTGTGGTTCATTTAAGTTAACATAAATTAACCATCACAAGTATATAGATATTGTCTCATTTTTATAATACAGGCTTTCCTTTTACAAATATATCCCACCAAAGGTCATAATAACCATGTTTAAAAGTTCCTTGGAACAGTTCTTTTGTGTATAGTTATATTACCAATTTTCTATACAGTTGGTTTCACTTTGCTTTCAGTTTTATGTGTTTTTTCCTCCAATTTTCTTTAAATTTGGGGGAAAATAAAATATTTATATGGTTCAGAAATCAAAACTTTATTATAAAGGTATACCCAGAAAAAAGCTCCCTTCCATTTTATTTTTTGTACTTTTTTTATCCTATCATTGTTCCTTTTTGCAGAAGCAAGCAAATTTAAACACAAATGTGCATACACACATATATTCATCCTTTCTTATCTATACAGGTAAGTACAGGTTATATACTCTATTTTGTATCTTCTTTTTTACCTAGTAATATGCCATGGAGGTCATTCTGTTTGGTATTATATTAGTAAGGGTTCTTCAGAGATTTGTCTCACTTGTTTATGGATACTCATAAGTCTCAAGATCTACAGGGTGTGTTGACATGGTAGAGACCTAACCAGTGGTGTAGTGCCATTTCTAAGATAGGCAGGGTTGAGATTCAAAGAGCCAATGGTTCAATTTGAGTGTAAAGGCAGGAAAAATCCAGTGTCCCAGTTCAAAGGCAGTTGGGCAAGAGGAATCTCATACTCTGAAGAATGTCAGCCTTTTTTTTCTATGTGGACTTTCAGCTGATTGGATGAGACCCACCCATGTTATAAAGAACAATCTGCTTTATGCAGTCTACCAATTTAAATGTCACTCTCATCCAGAAACATCCTCACAGAAATGCCCAGAATAACCAGATAACTAAGCATTTGTGATTCAGTAAAGTTAACAAATAAATTAACTACCCCATAACTTCTCATTTTTATGTTATTTACAAGCTTTCCTTTAACAAATAGTGCTATAGTGAATAATCTTGTGCATATTTTTGTTTTTTGGGCGTTTTATCTTTGTAGATTCCTAGATGTGGAATTGCAAGGTAAAAGAGTAAATGCATATGTGATTTTGTTAAATATTGCTAAATCATCATCCACAGAGGTTTTATCATTTTGCACTTCCTTCAGCAAAAAAGAGGATATCAATTTTTCCACACCCTCACCATGAGAGTATGTTGCACACCTTTTGAATCTTTGCCCATCTTATATGTGGAAATTGGTATCTATATGTGGTTTTAATTTACATTTCTCATATGAATGAGGTTGAGTATTGTTTTAATATATTTAGGAGTTATTTGCCTTTTTTTCTGTGAATTAATGTGTTCATGTTTTTGACACTTTTCTATTGGTTTTTGGTTCCTTTTTCTTGATTATTTTCAGAGCTCTTTATATAATTTACAGATATGTGCCCTTTTTCTTTGGCTTTGTCTTTTGCCATGCAGGTTTTTGTTTTGCTGTGTAGATTTTTGTTTTTACGAAATGTATTACTTCCAAATTTTGATTATTTTAGAAGAGTTTTTCTGATTCTTAGACTATAAGAATTCCTATTAGTAATTCATTTAGGTTTTCTTTAGTGCTTGTGTGATATCCTTTTTTTTATATTTAGATCTCTGACCTATTTGGAATTCAATCTGGTATTTGTTGTGAAGTATAGATCTAACTTTTTCCACCCAAGTAATTACTTATATCCCAAAATCATTTATGAAAAAGACACTTATATGACATGCCAGGTTTCCCCACATAGTAGATTTTGTTTTATGACTTTCTGTTATGTTTCATTGTTTATATCATTTAGTCCATGATATTCTGTAACATCTTTCCCCTACCTCACCACTATGCTTTCTCAGGGTTTTCCTGGATGTTCTGGCCCTTTTGTTTTTGTTTTTGTTTTTATTCTTTTGGTTTTTTGGGTTTTTTTTTTTTCATGTGTACTTTAGAATCAACTGGTCTAACTAAATTTTTGAAGTTTGTATTTTTGAGAATACATTAATTTTTTAATAACTGCTATTTTTATAATGTTGAATAATTGTATCCCTGAAAAAGGTATATGTCTTTTTATTCCAGTCTCCTTTTGAGTCTTTCAGTAGTAGTTTAAGATTTTCTGTATAGTGGTTGTGCACATTGTGTATTTTATCATATTGTTGCTGTTATAAATATGATCTTCCCTTCCATTACATTTTCTCATAAGCTATTGTTTATGTTTTTGTGGGAATTTTTTTAATTTTTGTATGTTTTACTGAATTCTCTTATTGTTTGTATTTATGCTTGATTCTTACAGGTCGTTTAGGTATACTGTCATATTACCTGCAAATATAGTTTTCTTTTCCTCCAATTCATTTGACTGATTCTTTTTCTCTTGTCTATAATGTAGCCGGGCCTTATTCAGCGATAATGTATATAGTGTATCCCCATTAAATAAGTTACTGGGTTTTTGGCTGATATGTATAATTTTACTATTAGGAAATATTTACTAATTCCTATTTTATTAAGTATTTTTATTAAGAATAAGCATTGAATTTTGTTGACTGTCCTTTTCAGCATCTGTGGAAATGAATACGAGTTTTCTCCTTAGATTTATGAATATAGTGAATTATATTGATAGATTTTCTTAATATGAATCATGCTTGCATTCCTGAAATGCATTTTCCTTTGCTGTGTTTGATTCTGTTTGCCAGAATTTTATTTCATATTTTCACATTGATATTTATAAGTGATATTGGTCTGTATTTGTAGAAATTACCAGACCTAATTATCATTGTTATTTTGCTCCATAAAAATGACTGGAAAATTTCTCTTTGTTTCTACGGACTGGAACTATTTAAATAGTTTGGGGTTGTCTCATGGGAGTTTACTTTACAGAGGTGATTGAGCAATGACATGGAGAGGTCAGTACTATTGAAAGAATTTATTACGTACATTCTGAGAGGAGAGGTCATGCCTTGCCACCCAAGGCCACAAGGGAAGCACCAGATTTGATCAGGAAGCAGAAGCAGGAGTGAGGGAACAGAACAGACCAGTTTTAGGTTTTTCTTGTGGGGAAGACAAAGTATAGCAGATTAAATAGTTTAAGATTGGCTAATTTGGTTAATTCTGGTGGGCTTTAGGGCATAAAAGCTGTTCTTAACTATCTGGTACTTGGACCTGGGTGACTTAGGGCAGGAGAAATAATGGCTTGCTGTGTGAGAGTAAAATAAAGGAAATTTTGACTTGTGTATGAGAGGCATGCTCCTAACTAAGTTGTTTATTATCTTTAAGAAGTAGCTAAGTTTGGTAGGGTTTCTCCCCAGTGTATAAGGCCCTTCAAGATATCAAAACATGATAAGGTACAGAAAATATAGAACATTAATATAAGATTATCTGATTTTTGAAGGCTTGGTAGAATTTGTCATTGGATTAATGGTGCTTTTTGGTGTAATAACTCTTCGATTACTATTTCTGTTTTATCTATCAATTTTGGTTTTGTTTGAACTTTCCATTTCCACCAATAACCAAGAGTCAAGTTTAATAAATTTTCCTCTATTTCTATATTTAGAATATATGTAGAAAACTTATTTGTTTCATTTAAGTTTTCAGTTTCATTTGCATAAAGTTATGCAAGTTAAAGAACCAGTTTGTGTATTTATTTCTTTTGCTTTTTTTCTAACTCATTATCTTCTTCCTTTGTTTCGTTCAATTTTTTCCTAGTCCTTTGAATTCGATATTTCATTTATTTTTATTCTTTCATTTGTATTGATATAATATGGGTTTGAATTTTCCTTAGGTCACTATTTTAGTTGTATTCCTTAGATACTGATGTGTGTTTTCATTCATTCATTCATTTTAGAGATCCTGTGATTTTATCAGTATTTCCTTTTGACCCCAGAGATATTTATTTTTCAAAAATTGCAGATGAAATCGATTTTTTGTTCTATTTTGTTGTTAGTTTGTTCTAGTTTTATTGCTTTCTGATGGGATGATTTTGTCTTGTATTTTTTTCCTATGACTCTTACTGTGGTTTTTTTTTTTCATGACTTAATACATGTATGTGATAATTTTTGTGAATTTCATGTGCACTTGATAAGAAACTGTACTCTATTTGAGAGCAAAGTTTTTTATGTAGTGATAAGATAAACCTTATTATGCTCTTTAGGGCTTCTGTAACCTTACTTGTTCGTTCACTTGATGGAGAGTGGTGTGTTAAAGTTCCCTGTTTGTCGCATATGTTTCTCCATGCATCTTATGGAATTTCTACTTTGTGAAGATGGTTACTATGACAAATGATGCATAAATATTTATAACTGTTACATCTTCTTTGGATATTTGTGGCCTTCATCATTATAAAATAGCCTTTTTTTTTTTTTAATTCATTGAATGCTTTTTATTCACTACCAGCCTCTTCACCAACATTTTCCAATCATCTCATGGATGAAGTTCATCTTCCAGTAAGTTCTTTTTTTTTTTTTAATAGTACTTCGTTTTTTATTTTATTTTTATTTTTTTAAATTTATTTATTTAAATTAGTTTCAAGTATACAGTACATTGGTTGACATCTCTATAGTTCATAAAATGTCCCCCTGATTGCTTCCTCCCTCCCCTGGCCCTCCACCTAGCCGGTGTATTCATTCTAATTGCAATCCCTATGCCGTGCTCTCCATCCCCGTGACCATCCATCAACTACTAATTTGTACTTCTTTAATTCTTCACCCCATTCTCACAGCCCCCCAACCCCCCACCCTTCTGTCTGTCACCAAATTGTCCACTATATTTGTGAGTCTGTTTTTGATTAATTTGTTCCTTTTGCTCCTAGATACCACATATAAGTGAAATCATTTGGTATTTATCGTTATTTTATTTTTCTTTTTTTCTTTCTTTTTTTTTTTTTTTGATTATGGTGACATTGGTTAACAAAATCTAGTAAGTTTCAGGTGTGCAATTTAGTAGTAAGGCACGTGTGTGTGTGTGTATGTGTTTGTGTGTCTGTGTATTGCATTGTGTGTTCACTGCCCATAGTTAGATTTCTTTCTGTTACCACATATATGACCCCTTATACACCAACTACCTGCCCGCTCCACCCTTCCTCCCTACCCCATGGTAACTGCTCATCTATCGTCCATGCCCATGAGTCTCTGTTTTCCAGTAGGTTCTTTAAAAGCAGCTTGTAACTATGATATTCCCTGAATTCTTACATCTGTTTTTCTATGGTTTTGTTGCAAGATGCACAGCTTGGCTAGATGTAAAATCTTTCATTCACACTTTCTTTCCTTTGATTTCTGAAAAAAAAAAAAAATCTCAATTTAGAGTTGTGTGGTTTCTTTGTGATTAAATTCGAGTTAAGTATATTAGCAAGAATATTACATAGGTGATAGTGTCCTCAATGTATTACATTAGGAGGCACATGATATTTATTCTGCTTTGTTTTTTTTTTTCTCCTTTCAAGTAGATTTTTGAGAGCAGTTATAGGTCATAGCAAAATTGAAGAGAAAATACAAATAGTTCCTGGATATATCCTGCTCTCATGCATGTACAGTATCTCCCACTGTCAACATCCACCCAGAATTGATGAACCCACATTGACATGTCATTATCATCCAAAGTCCACAGTTTATGTTAGGGTTCACTTTTGATGTTATATATTCTATGGGTTTTGAAAAGTATAGAAAGACAACTATCCACCACTATACTAACATACAGAACAGTTTTACTGCTCTAAAAATCCTCTGCTCCGTCTTTTCATCCTTTGTTCTCTCCTGCCCCTTTTAACCACTGACTTTTTTACTGTCTACATAGTTTTGCCTTTTCTAGAATGTCATGTTGACATTATTCACTTAATATACATTTAAGGATCCTCCATGTCTTTTCATGGTTGATAGCTTATTTCTTTTTGGTGGTGAATAATATTCTATTGTATAGATGTATGACAGCTTATTTATCTATTTATCTACTGAAAGACATCTTGGTTGCTTCCAAGTTTTGGCAATTATGAATAAAACTGCTGTAAACATTCATGTACAGGTTTTTGTGTGGAAGTTTTCAGCTCTTTTTGCAAATAGCAAGGAGGGTGATTGCTGGACTGTGTAGTAAGAATATGTTCAGTTTCATACAGAACTGCCAAACTATCTTCCAAAGTGACTATACCATTTTGCATTCCCCCCAGCAATGAATGAGAGTTCTTTTTTGCTCCACTTCTTCACCAGCATTTGGTGTTTTAGTGTTCTGGAATTTGGCCATTCTAATAGTATATAGTAGTAGCTCATTTCTGTTTTAATTTGCATTTCTCTAGTGACATACGATGTGGAGCATCTTTTCATACGCTTGCTTGCCATCTGTTTATCTTCTTTGGTCAGGTATCTGTTCGGGTCTTTTGCCCATTTTTTAATCAAGTTGTTTTCTTGATGAGTTTTAAGAGTTCTTTATGTATTTTGGATAAGAGTCCTTTATCAAATATGTCTTTTGCAAATATTTTCTCCCAGTCTGTGACTTATCTTCTCATTCTCTTTCATATTATCTTTTGCAGAGCAGAAAATTTTAATTTTAATGAAATCTCGGTTCTCAATTCTTTCTTTCATGATTATGATTTTGATCTGTTGTGTCTAAAAAGTTATCACCAAACCCAAGGTCATCTAGATTTTTTCTCGGAAACTTATAAATCTATCTAGGATTTGTATAGTTTTGTGTTGTACATTTAGGTCTGTAATCCATTTTGAGTTAATTTTTGTAAAGGGTGTATGTAATGTCTTTGTCTAGGTTCATTTTTTTGCATGTAAATATCCAGCTGTTCCAGAACTATTTGTTGAAAGATTATTTTTACTTCATTGTATTGCCTTTGCTCCTTTGTCAATGATTAGTTGAATATATTAATGGAGGTCTGTTTATGAGCTCTGTATTCTATTCCATTATTCTCTTTGTCAATTCTTTCTCTAATACTGTACTTTCTTGATCACTATAGTTTTATATTAAGTCATGAAGTCAAATAGTATCAGTCCTCCCAACTTTGTTCTTCTCCAATATTGCGTTAGCTATTTCTGGGGTTTTTTCCTCTCCTTGTGATCTTTAGAATCAATTCGTTCATATCCACAAAAGAATTTGCTGTGATTTTGATTGCAGAGAACTGACATTGTGGAATCTCTCTCTATTTATTTAGTTCTTTATTCTCATTTTTTAAATCTCATTTAAAATTTGAAGCATTCTTTCAAATCTGCAGTTGCTTATATATAATTAATATTGAAATGTTATGTACAGTTTTTTGTGTCTATTTTTGTTTTCTGTGCTTTTGAGAATTTTCATCTGAAAAGTTGATTGTCTTTCTCTTCCCTTCGAATAGAAACTTGTATGGTTGATGGATTCATTGGGCATTTCTTTTATGTATTTTGTCTATTATGTTGGAGTGTCTCTACATGCGTAGGGAGGGTTTGGATGGCTTGCTTTGTTTCTTAATTCCAAAAACCTTGCTTGATTGCTACAAATACAAAAGTAGAGTTCCCTTTGTAAATATAGTATTCTTTTGGTCTGACTTATGATTTTTAAACTATGTATTGATTATGACACGTCAATAGGCTTCTTTCTTTCCCCTTATTGTTATCACTTCATTCTTTCCACTTATTACCATGCCTCCAGATATACCTCCTTTTTTCAAGGTGCCTCTTTTCTTTCCCAGAAATAAAATCTTCCCATATACTTTCAAAACTTCCTTTTGAGTTTCCCATGGCTAATGCTCTGATTCACCATTTCCCAAATCTCTTCTTAAGATTTCCCCCCTCAGAATTGGACCCTTTTTTGGTGGTGAAACTTGGCTGGTTTTTTTTCCATCCTTAACACCCCATCATACCTTTCTTTCTTTTAGAGTCCTCATCTGACTCTGTACTTTGGGTGGCTCCAGAGCCAATTCAGTTTGCCTTAGATTTTTATTTCCTCAATTACAAGTAAAATGAAGAGCTGTTCTCTTTCCTAGTTATGCCATAGATATGAACTACATTTGGTTTTTATTTGCTCTTCCTAATGATCTTTATATTTTTTTGGAAGGTGTATAGGGAGATTGGAATTTAAATGGGCTGTTGTTATTCTATGAGAACCTGGAATTCTAGCTGTTTATGTGTTTTGCAGTCAAGTGTCTAGATAACTATGAGATTGAACCACATAAAATTCTAATTTTTGTGGCTCAAGAACTATTGAATATCACAATTATATATGGTTCTACCTAATAGAAAGGTAAGCAAGCTCTTTAGTATTTCATGCCTTAGTGAAATGTTATATGGTAGAGGCATTATTTTTAGTATCAATTCCTAGGTGATAAAAGCTACATTTTTTTTAATTAACCTTATTGAGGTTTAATTTATATACAATAAAATACTCCCATTGTAGTGTACAGTTCAGTGGGTATTAACAAATGTTTGTACTTATGTAATTACCACCACTATCAAGATATAGAACATTTCCATAATTCTAATAAGCTTCATTGTACACCTTTGTTGTCTAACCCACCCACTTCAGGAAACCACTAAACCACTTTCTGTCATTAGATTCGATTTCTAAAGGCCACATTTCTAAATTGACCTGTAGGTCTTGCATGATCTGAAGCTTGCTTACTCTCCAGTGTCACCTGACTACCAATTCTCTACATATGTATGCTGGCCTCAGGGCTTTTTCACTTGTGAGTCCATCTATCTACTCATCCATTTTCTGCCTGGCACTTTAAATTTCACATAACTTTAACTGATGTCCATCTCTGCCGAATCCATGCTGAGTTTCTCTTCCATGCCTTTGCTCATGCTATTCTCTCTACCAGGAAAACATTTCTCTCCTTAACTGACATTCTTCCTTGCTTGATTTATTCCTGTTCATCTTTCTAAAATCAGCTTATATGACTGATTTTAGACTGGGTTAAGTATTTATCAATTGTATTTTATCTTTATCAATTGTATTTTCTTTATTATTACATAAATTGTTTATCTCCTTTACTAGTCTGAGCTCCTTGAAGGCAGCTATTCCTTTAATTTGTTTTCTCATCAGTTATGTACCCAGCACATGATAGGTACTTAATAAATGTTTGATCAGTGATGAATGAGTTTCAATTCTTGTATATAAAGTTAAACTAAATCTCCATAGAATAAGTTAAAGAAATATTAAATAATAGATATTTAGAAAAATTGAAGTTGAATTAATAGTATCCTGCAAGTGTGAATAGGAATGGACATTGTTCCCTTAGACCATAATTCTACTTGTAGAAATCAGTATTAAATTAATTCCTCAATTCTTACATTTCTTGGCATGTGTTTTTGGAGCTTCACCAATGAGTGTCTATGAAACAAAAAAGTCTAGCTATGTTCAAAGTATGAGCTATATGTAATAATAACGTGATTTATTTTAAAAATCTAAAAAGAAAGAAAAATTTAGATTTCATTCTCCTTTAAGTAGCTTAGATTAGTAGTATATCAGTTAAATGTTTTCAGTTATGTATCTCTTGCCACATTGTAAGCTCAAGGGCCAGAGCCAGAGCTTGTCTGTCTGTCTGTCTCTGTCTCTGTCTCTGTCTCTGTCTCTCTCTCTCTCTCTCTCTCTCTCTCTCCCCCCCCCCACCTCTTTTTTTTTTTTTCCTATTAAGTTTCTTGGATTTAATAGCTAATAAATGTTGGAGTTGATTCTATGGTTCATGTTTGTTTTCTTATAATATGCCCAGGCATGGGTCCATACTGTATTCATCCTAAAATTATATTGTATACAAAGAAAATTATTTAAGATTATGTCAGTCATCATTTTCTGATTCTGGATAGCAACCTGATATGGGCTAAACTATATGAGCTTAAAATGATATATCTTGAAAATTCTGCATTTTAATAACATAAAAGAATTGGGACAAGTAGGAATGGTCTCTTGATAGACAGGAATAATTTTGAAGTATTATGAAAATCACTACTATGTTCCAAACTTTGTTCTCTTTGAAGATATACCTTTATGAAATGATACTATTTTTTTCGTTATTGAAATATAATAGACAATTAGTTGCTTGTATTTACATTGTACAATTCAATGAGTTTTTTAAATTATAGTTGGCACACAATAATATACCAGTTTCGGTCGTACAGCATAGTGATCAGAGATCCACATAACTTGCAAAGTGATCACCCCACTAAATATAGTACCCTTCTTCCCCCTTACATATTTATTACATTATTAACCATCTACCACATGCTACACTATATCTCCATGTCTATTCTGCAACTGTCCATTCGTTCCTCTTAATCTCTTTGCCTTTTTTCGTCCCCTCCCCCTCCACTCCCTTCAAATCTAGAATCCTTCTAAATAGTCTGTGAGTTTATTTTCCTTTTGTTGTTCTTGTTGATTTTGTTCTCTAGATTCCACATGTACGTGAAATCATGAGATATTTTTCTTTCTCTACCCTACCCATTCATTTAGCGCAGTACCCTCTATGTCCATCAAGGAAATATCTTTTTTCCATCCCCTTCCTTTTAGTCTGTGTGTGTCTTTTTCTCTGATTTGAGTCTCTTGTAGACAGCATATGTAGGGGCCTTGTTTTCTTATCTCTCTTTTGGTTGGAGCACTTAATTCTTTTCCATTTGAGGTATTTGTTGATAGGAATGTAGTTATTACCACTCTTTATTCCTGTTTTTGATACATGATTTTTTTTTCTTAATGACATCCCTCCAAATTTCCTGTAATGCTGGCTTGGTGCTGATTAATTTCTTTAGCTTATATTTGTCTGGGAAGCACTTTATCTGTCTTTCAACTCCAAATAGTAGCTTTGCTGGGTAAAGTATTCTTGGTTGTAGATCATCACATGGAATATTTTGTTCCAAGCCCTCTGTCCTGCATAATTTCTTTTGAGAAATCAGCTGCCAGTCTTATGGGAGCTCCTTTGTAGGTAACTGTCTTCTCTTGCTGATTTTAAGATTCTGTCTTTGTGTTTGACCTTTGGCATTTTAATTATGATGTGTCTTGGTGTGGGCCTCTTTGGGTTCCTGGATTTTGGGACTCTCTAGCTTCCTGGGGTTTTATGTCTATTTCCTTCCCCAGGTTAGGGAAGTTTTCCATCATTATTTCTTCAAATAATTCTTCAACATCTTGTTTTTCTTTCCAATACCCCTATGTCATGGATATTTTTACATTTAATAGTGTTCCATAGGCTCCTTAAATTATTATTATAGTCTTGGCTTCTTTTTTCTTGCCATTCTGATTGAGTGTTCTTGGCTTTCCCATTCTCTGTATAGGTCATTTGATCCTCCTCTTTATTCACTTTGTTTATTCCATTTAATATTCTCATCTCAGATAATGTGTTCTTCATTTCTGACTGGTTCCCTTTTATAATTTCCATTTCCATTTTTATGTTTTTCATCTCTTTGTCAGAGTTCTTACTGAATTCATCTACACTTCCCATAAGTTCATTGATCATCTTTATAACCAATGTTTTGAACTTTGCATTTGTTAGATTGCTTGACTCCATTATTTTTGGATCTCTGTTCTGTTCTCTCGTATGGTTTCTGCTTCTTTGTCTTCCCATTTTGACTGTCTTTCTGTACCCATTTCTTTGTACTAAGCTAAGCTCTTAAGTCTCTCACACTTATTACTGCAGCTTTATGTGATATGTCCAGTGGCACAGTGCTGAGAGGGGTTCAGCTGCAGGCCAAGTTTAGCCCCAGCCTGTACCCCTCTGGGGCCACCTGTTAAAATTCAGCAAGCAATCCACTGATGCTGTGCTTATAGTTGCCTCAAAAGGCTACACCAGAAACCTAGGCCAGATGTCACCAGTATGAGCCTGGGTGCTCTTCAGCAAGGGGCACCTGACTAAGTGAGGACACACCTGGATGTGGCTTGAATGGGGCTGCGAGTTGGGGGGAGGCGGAGTTTAAGGGAATCCATTGGATGGAGCAACCTCTGTTATCCAATTTGAATATATCTCCTCTATGTCCGCACACTGGTAGGTGGGAGGGCTCAACAGAGGAACAGTGAACAACTTCCAGCACTTCTGTACAGAGTGGCTTGCTTCGGCCCACACTCCGACAATTTGGTGCCCCCTTGTAAGTCCCTGGTGCCCCCTGTGCAGCCTTAACAGCACTGGTGCTCAGAGTGAACAGGTCTGTTACTGCGGAAGTTCACTTGCAGACAGGGCTCCTTTAAGAGGCATCTGCAGCTACTTGGCTGACACAGCCTCCGTCTGACTCAGCCTCAGTCTTGAGTCCTCGCCCCTTTCTACCTTTTGCTGTTGCAGGTTGATTTCTTAGATTTCTCCCTAGTTGTATAGCTTGTTCATCTAGATCCTAGGTGATTTTCCTTGTGGTTTTCTTCTTGTTTCTGTCACAACTTAGATTTAGTCGCCAGAGGGTTGAACAAAACCTCTATCATCTACGCCCTTTTTTTTCTTCTCTGAAATGATACTATTTTTACTTAAACTGATTTTTATACCCTTCTCTCAGAGCAAATAAAAAGGTAAATGATTTTCAATGTGTTGACAACCCGACTTTTCATAAACCGGAAGGGATCTGAAAAACAACTGTTGGGATATCTGTATAATAATACTAGCAAAGCTGACTCGGAATAAACTGACTACTATTCTTTTTTGGATGCTGTCACTGAATAGCAGTTATCTAAGCTCTTCTGGAGCAACTTATGTTTCAGTTAAGAATGAGGTTCAGTAAAATATACAGGCCCATCTGTGCTCCTGAAGAACATACTTTTTTTTTTTAATTAAACATATGATTGAGCTTTGTTGTATGGTAATTTTAAAAATGCAAACATGCTTCAGGGTTCTCAAACCTACCTCTATGTGATATTTTCAAAATAGGAACCTGTAATTTATAAGTTTCCTATTTTGAGTAATAAAGGCTAATATTTTTCTACTTAATTTTATATTCATACCTCATGTTTTAAAATACAATTTTATTTTGCCTTATAGTGTATGCAGAGAATATTTCCAAAATGGTGGAAAGAGAAAAGCACTTGAAAAAGATGAAAAAAGAGCTGTGCTTGCCACTAAGACCACTCCAGCCTTAAGTATACATGAGTCTTCTAAATTTGAAGGGCATTTAACCAACCTCACTTTTACAAACCCTGAAATTATAACTGAGTAAGTATACCTTTTGTACTTCAATTATTAACATTATCCTGGATAGCTGTGTTAATAATCCAAAATAGTGTGATGGTTTATACCAAATAGTGGGCAGTATGCTTGTTCCTTTGGTAATATGTTAGGCTGAAAAGTGCAGATTTGTAGTATTATTAGATGGAAAACTAGCATAAAATTTTACAGGGCATCTGTAAAACTAGTGGTTCTATAATGAGATTGTCCTTAGTAAAAATGAGAAAGAATAGTTTATTAAATATTATAATAATCATTCTTATGGTAATACAAAGAATCAAAACAGGAAAATCCAAATAAACTGTTTAAGGTGGCTATCACAAATAAAGAATAATGAAAGATTACTAAAAGAACCATTTACCATTATTTTATTCTTGATATGATAATCTGCCTGCGAGTAGTCAATGTATGCATATAGACACAAATTTTATTTAATAAATATATGAGTATTTTTCTAGTCTTATTGAGATATAATTGATATATAACATATAAATTAAGCTGTATGACATAATGATTTGATATATGTATATATTGTGAAATGATTACCGTGATAAGTTTAGTTAACATCCATCACCTTACATAATTATAGATATTTTCCCTATGATGAGAAATTTTAAGGTATACTGTCTTAGCAACTTTCAAATATGTAATATATATTACATCCCCAGAATTTACTATCTTTTAACCAGAAGTTTGTACCTTTCACCATCGCTCCCGCACACCCTACCCACTGCCTCTGATAACCACAAATATGATCTGTTTCTTTGAGTTTGGCATTTTTTTAGGTTCCACATATAAGTGAGATCATACAGTATTTACCTTTCTTGTCTGACTTATTTCTCTTAGCATAATGCCCTCAAGTTTCATGCATGCTGTCATAAATGCAGGATTTCCTTCTTTTTAATGGTTAAAATAGTATTCTAGTGTGTATATATACATGTAAATACATGAGTGTTATAATCCAATTAATTATTGAGAATATTAAAAATTATTTATACACTCTAGTACCAGAATAGATTTGTGGTGTCAAGTTATATTTTATTAATCTCTTGAAAATGCTAAATTTTAATAATTCTAGAAACATTCTTCATAGACACTAAAAACTAACCATGAAAATAAAATTAACCTCTTAAAACAGTTCTAAATCTGTAGATATCAACACAGCAGTACCTTTGGTTATTTTGATTTTACACCATGTTGAAAATATTATGTAGTTATAAGCAATTTCATTAAAAAATTAATATACTATTGACTAGTTCAGTAGGAAAAGAGAACGCATCTTTACCTTTATTTAAAGGTTACTATAAAGCTTACAAAGCATAATGACTTACTAAACATCCTATAACTCAGGTTTAATGAATATTTTAAAATATTTTTAAAATGTTAATCAGTGTAAGAAATTGTAGTTATATTGCTATTAAAAATAGATACATATAGAAAATGTCAACACTAGAATTTCTATATGGTTCTTTTTTTATAATCTCACTTTCATTGTTGAGATTATTTGTTGAGTCGTTATCATATTTTCCTTTAATTTTTTAAATCTGTTTTTTTAATTCTTTGAATATTTTTATAATATATAATTTTTGAAGTCTTCGGTAAATCCGATATTTGGACTCACTCAGAGTAGGTTTCTATTTAGTGCTCTTTTTCTTGAGTATCGACCACAATTTTCTGTTTTTCTTTGGATGTCTTATAATTTTTTGTTAAAAACTGTTTAATATATTTTTGATAATATATTATAAAAAATCTGGTTTTGTATTCTTTCCCCAAGGAGGTCAATAGTGATTGTTTTTTTTTTAGTAATTTGCCTGGATTTAATCTGTGGGATCTATCTCCCTTTTACACTGATTTCCTAGGGTTTGCGCCTGGGGCACTAATAGTTCAGAGGTTGTACTCAAATGCCTCTGGAGCTAGTAGGGCTTCTACCCTCTGCCAGTGGATATGTGTTCATATGGGAGTGAATCCCAGCCAGCCAAGGCTGTGTGGGAACTTATCTAGCCCTCTACACCTTTCTCATTTCTAGGATTTTTTTGTTAAATCTCTGACTAGTCTTCCAGTCTACAGCTCAGCCCTACCAAAACTACAACCTAAGGCTGGAGTAGCTGCTGCTGACTTTCCCTGTTTGTTTTCTAATAAGTTTACTACTTTTACTGACAATACTCTATGTGGGGTTTTCACACTTTGTTCCAAATCAATTTAGCCCCTTCCAGCAGTGAAGCTGCTGTTTTTCACAGCCAGCCCTGTCCTTGAAGTACCTCTGTAAAAATTGAGCAAGGGGTGGTGGTGGTGATTAGAGCTGCTCCCGAGCAAGGACACCACAGACCCACACTGTTGTTAACCTTGGTTCAGCTGGTTTTCATAAAATACATTTCTCAAATTAATTGCCTTTGTTTGAACCTAGAAATGGTTGTTTTTGAAGTTTTTGTTCAGTTTTATAGTTTCTTAAGGAGTGGATTTGCTAACCTCTGTCTTGCCATAGTCAAGAAATTCCTGTCTGATTTTGTTTTAAAGGAGAGAAATTAGTTTGGCTTAAAATAAAGGAAACTATCCAAATATAATCGTTATAGGTCAGGATTTACTTAGTATAAAGCACTGAAATGACTTAGCCGAGGATGGCTAGGTTTAGATTTTCTTCAGTCTAAAAACTCTGGATTCCTTCACATACTTCTGGCCCTAACACGTGTCTATAGACTTAAACCTTCTGCCCCGCCCACTGTTCTTACAGCTTGTATTCTAGTCATATGGGACCATTTAAATTCCCCTAGTGCTTGTTCTCACTTTCTGGCAAATATATCCTTTTTCTGATAAACTATTGCTATATTAGGCTATATTTGAAGCATCTTTTCTTTCAGAGCTTAACTGGAAGTTCTCAGAAGAATTGATATTAATATTAAACCTTTTTATATCTCTTTATAGTACTTACCATATTCTATTAAAATCACCCATATGTTTTTTCTGACTACAAATGAAATAAGATCAAATATGAAATATTTGCTTGTAGGGATTATAGATGTAAAAAAATTGTTACTTAGTCCTGGTTACATTTAGGTACATTTTTTTCTAGTCTTTTTAATAGTAGAGACCATATAGTATAACGAATTTTATAAATTTCTCTTTCTGTGCTATTAAAGCATTATATCTCTTAAAATCTGCCCTGTAAATGTCTAAATATAAAATGGTCCTGAATATAGAATAATACTCAGTTTTTCCAAAGAGATTCCTCTTCCCTTACGTTGCTGCCTTTTAAAAATTATTTATATTTTTTCAAAACATTCACCGAATAAACCATATCCTGGGCCATAAAACACACCTTAACAAATTTTAAAAGATAGGTCATCATAAGAAATATTCTTTTAGACCACAATAGAGTTAAACTAGAAATCAGTAACAGAAAGAGAGTTGGAAAATCCCTAAATATTTATGAATTAAACAATGTATTTCTAATCAACACATGGGTCAAACAAGAAGTCTCAAGAGAAATTTAAAAGTACTTTGCACTAAAGGAAAGTGGAAATACATCTTATCAAAATTTGTGGGTTGTGGTAAAAGCGGTGCTTAGATGAAAATGTATTGTATTGAACGCATATATAGTAATTCCCCCTCATCCACAGTTTCAGTTATCTGTCTGTGTTCAACTCTGGTCTAAAAATATTAAATGGAACATTCCAGAAATAAGCAATTGATAGGTTTTAAATTGCATGTTATTCTGAGTATCGTAATGAAATCTCACTTCATCCTGCCCAGGATGTGAATCATCCCTTTCGTCCAGTATCTCCACACAGTATACTCTACCTGCCTGTTAGTTACTTACCAGTGGTCTTGGTTATCAGATCAACTGTTGTGGTATCACAGTACTTGTATTCAGATAACCCTTATTTTACTTAAAAGTGGCCCAAAGTGCAAGAGTAGTAATGCTAGCAATTCAGATATGCCAAAGAGAAGCCATAAAGTCCTTCTTGTAGATAAAAAAGCTATGTATATATGGGGGGAAAAAACAGTGTGTGTACTACATACATATATGCATAGAGTTCAGTACTATCCACTGTTTCAGGCATCCACTGGGGGTCTTGGAACATATCTCCTGTCAATAAGGGGGGACAACTGCATTAGAAAAGAGGAAAGATGTAAAATCAATATAAGCTTCTGCTTTAAGAAACTAGAAAAACAAGAGCAAATTAGCTCCAAAATAAGCAGAGGAAAAAAAAAATTAGAGCACAAATCAATGAAATTATAAACAGGAAAAAAGTAGAGAAAATCAGTGAAACCAAAATCTTGTTCCTTGAAGATCAATAAAATTGATATACATCTGGCCAAGCTAACCAAGGAAAAAAAAGGAAAAACACAGATTACTAATATCAGAAATAAAAGAGGGGCCATTACTACTAATCCAGTGGAGTATTATGCCCACAAACTTGATAACTTAGATGAAATGGTAATTTCTTGAATGACCTCAAAACTCACACAAGGAGAAATAATAGAGAGTTCTGTATCTATTAAAGAAGTTAAATCAATAATGAATGAGCTTTCAAAACAGAAAGAACCAGGCCCAGTTGGTTTCACTGGTGAAATCTACCAAACATTTAAGGAAAAAATGACAATTCTCTACAGTCTGTTCCAAAATATAGAATCAAAGTAAATACTTCCTAATTCATCCTGTGAGGCCAGCAGAATGTAATTTAAGACACTGAACCAGTCTCAATCTAAAGTAAAATTGATGTGTTCTGACTGACGGTATAAGCATGATTAGATAATGACTGTATTATCATCTGTATTGGGGGGTTAATTATGCTTTTTTGCTTGTGATGAAAACAAATCTAAGGCTAATGTTAGTTTTTTCCTAAATAATACTTTATTATTCAGAGCAATTGAGAGGGCTCAATAAGGTAGAGACTTTTTAAGGACTCAAATACACTGCCCTCTTTTTGAAAGATAATATGGTGGAAAGAATCTTGCTTTATATACATTATTCTTTTGTTAGACATTTAGATTGTTTTCTTTAAAACTTGTTTCCTCTCAGCATTAAACCTCTTTGTGCTTGAATTTTTATGTCCTTGGGATGGATTCCCAAATGTATTTCAGGGTTTAAGAGTATAAATGACTCAAGGCAGTTGTACATATTACTGAATGACTTGCCAGAAAAATAATACTAATTCCATTACCTCTAGCAGCATAAGTGCCATTTTTGCCAAAATTCACCAGCATTGAGTTTTCTCATTTTATTCATTATTTATTAACAGGATGGAATAAAATGGCATCCCATTGTATTATTATGTATTTCTAACAGATACACAAAACAATGAAATTTTTTAAATAAAAGAAAGGAAAATCATATGAAATCAAGAAAATAAAATCTATTCTGTGAAGTTTTAACAGTTGTCACGGCTGAAGTATAGCACACATGCTGTCATTATAGTTTCTGAAATTCATTGGTTCTTTCCTACAGAGCCTGAAGTTGGCTTCAGAATCCTTTTCACTTTAAGAAGCCATTACCAATTAATCAGTCAGTATGAGAAGAAAGTTATCTACCACTTATGTCTATTACTCTTGCTATATAAATAGGACCAAATTTTGACTAAGTTTCTTAGCAGGTAAGCCATGGCTGTGAATAGGACCATTTCTTTTCTTTCCTTTTTTTTTTTTTTTTTTTTTCCCACCCTCCCACCCTCCATGGAATTCCAAGGCTCACTGGCTTTTTTTGAAAGCCCTTTATTTACTCCCTTAGCAGAAACACAAAATCACTTGTGTGAATATTTTAGATAAAAATGAAAGGTGATTATTACCTATCTAGGAAGAAAGCAAAACCTCACCCACCCCAGAAAGCAAGTCAAACAGTATTGGCTTTCTTATTATGGAGTCGTTCACATATTTTGATAGGTAAACATGAGAGGGAAACATTTTGGGCTGCGTAAAATTTTGTTACCTCTTAAAATGTTCTGCATACTTAAATCTCCTCGCACCTTAGGAACCAGCTTTCTGAAACGGAATTATGACCTCTTTAAGGTGGACCAGTTTAATAGGTTTTCTTGATTATTTTTAAATGGAGGCACCGATTTAAACTCAAAATAAAAAATGTATTTAATGGTACAGGATTAGGCAAAGCTGCACAAAATGGAACTCTGAATAAAATATCTAATTTCTAGTAAATAATTGTGGCTTTCAACCCTTAGGACTGTCTGAAGCCCCAACTGAACCTTTTGTTTGCATTTGAGTTGCAGCTTGCTCAGTCCCTAGGGTCATTTCTTTATCTTCCTGTTTTGAGAATTGTCTATTTATATCTTTTATCACTTAAGTATTGGGACCTTAAGTGTTCATCAATTTGTATGAGCTATGTAGTACTCAGGGTATTTCTTGATATTTATATCTTTGGAGTAGAGGCTTAATACATGCTTCATGGGTAGAAGGAAAGACAGATGAATAGATGGAAGGAAAGGAAAGAAGAAAGGACATACTTAGGACAGAACAACCATGTCTTTATAATCATCTTCTTGAGGATTAGTAGAAGAAAAGGCAGAAGGAAGAGGTGGTGCACTGAGGGAAAGAAAAGACCATTAGATAGTCATTGCTATCCAAGAGTCTTGGTATAGGCCTGTCTCAATTCTACCTTTGGATATAAGATACTGATCATATTCTTAAAAGATTTATGACAAAGAGAATATAATGCATGATGATAAGTAATGTCTAATAAAGAGGACCTAATTAAACATATTTTAATTTTATTCCCACCCCACACCTCCACCCCTTTTGCAACCATCAGCTTGTTTTCTGTATCTGCATGTCTCTTTCTTTTTTGTTGTTTTTCATTTATTTTTCCAGAGTCCACATATAAATGAGATTATATGGTATTTGTATTTCTCAGTCTGACCCTCTAGCTTCCTCCATGTTGTTGCAAATGGCAAGATTCCATTATTATTTGTTGCCGAATAATATTCTTTTGTAGTTACATACCACATTTCATTTATCTATTGATGGACTTCTAGGTAGCTTCCATATCTTGACTATTACTAGTAATGCTGCAATATACATAGGGGTACATCTATCTTTTTGAATGAGTGTTTTTGTTTTCTTTGGATAAATACCCAGAAGTGGGATTGCTGGGTTATATGATAGTTTTATTTTTAGTTTTTAGTTTTTCAAGGACTGTCCATGCTCTTTTTCATAGTGACTGCACTAATTTAAAATCCCGCAACCAGTATATGAGGGTTTCCTTTTCTCCACATCCTTTCTAGTACTTTGTTGTTGATTTATTTGATGGTGGCCATACTGACAGGTGTGAGGTGATATCTCATGGTGGTTTTAATTTGCATTTCTCTGATGATTAGTGATGTTGAACATCTTTTCATATTTCTGTTAGCCATCTCTGTGTCCTCTTTGGAGAAATGTCTATTCAGTTCCTCTGCCCATAGACATTTTTTCTTGTTGAGTTATATGAGTTATTTATGTATTTTGGATATTAACCCCTTAACAGAGGTATCGTTTGCAAACATCTTCTGCCATTCAGTAGGTTGTCTTTTCATTTTGTTGTTTTTCTTTGTGGTGCAGAAGAAGCTTTTTTAGTTTGATGTAGTCTTGTTTAGCTTTGTGCAATGGCAGTATCGTAGCCAATGAGGTTAATCCAAGGCATGATTACTGCTAATTGATATAGTCTTGTTTATTTTTTCTTTTGTTTTCCTTGCTTGAAGAAATATATCTAAAAAGATATTGCTCACTGGGATGAACCCCACCTGATCATGCTGTATTATCCTTTTAATGTATTGTTATATTTGATTTGCTAGTACTTTGTTTAGAACTTTTAGACCTGTCTTCATCATAGATATTGGCTTATAAGTTCCTTTTTTTGTGTTATCCTTGCATGCTTTTATATCAGGGTAATGTTGGCCTCATAAAATGGCCTCCTCTCCAGTCTTTTAGAAGAGTTTGAAAAAGATAGGTAATTAATCTTTGAATGTTTGGTAGACCTCTCTAGTGATGCCATACAGTTTTAGACTTTTGTTTTTTGGGAGATTTTTGATTATTGTTTCAATTTTCTTACTAGTGCCATCAATTAAGATTTTCTTATTCTTTGTGGTTGACTCTAGGAAGGTTATTGTCATTTTCATTTGTCTCTATGTATGTTTTGAACTCATTTCCTTGCCGACCCAATTGTTATGAAGCATATTGTTTAATTTTCTCATTTGTGGTTTTCTGAGCTTTTTTGTAGTTAATTTCCAGTTTCATACCATTGTGGTCAGAAACTATGCTCAATATGATTTTAGTCTTAAATTTATTTAGACTAGTTTTCCTCCCCAACATCTGATATGTCCTTGAGGAAGTTCTGTGTGCACTTGAGAAGAATGTATATTCTGTTGTTTTAGGATGGAAAGCTCTAGAATTATCAATTATGTTCATTTGATCTGATATCATTTAAGACTGATATTTCCTTATTGACTTTCTGTTTGGATGATTTAACCATTACTGTTAATGGGGCATTCATGTTCCCAACTATAATTATATATTTGTCACTGTCTCCTTTTAGCTCTGTTAGGAATTGCTTTACATATTTTGGTGCTTCCAGGTTGGGGCATATAAGTTAATAAGTGTTATATCTTCTTGATGAATTGTCCCCTTTATAATTGTAAACTGTCCGTCTTTGTTTCATGTTACCTTTTTATCTTGAACTCTATTTTTTCTGATATAAAAGTATGGCTACTGACTTTTCTCTGGAAGCTATTTCTCGGTGCTTTATTTTCTACCCTTTTCACTTTGAGCTTGAGTTTGTCTTTGTAGCTGCAATGAGTCTCCTGAGGATAACATATAGTTGGGTCTTATTTTTTAATCCAGCCCCCTAATCTGTACCTTTTAATTGGTGAGTTCATTCCATTTTTGTTGAGGGTAGTTATTGGCATATGAGGACTTACTACAGCTATTTTGTCTTTTGTTCTGGTTGCTGTGTCTCTGTAGTTTCTTTTCCCTTGTGTTTCTGTCGGCTATTTTAGTTCAGTTATTTTCTAAGATTTTTTTCCCTCTGTCTTGTCTTTTTTTTAATCTTACGTGTCTCAGTTCTAGATTTTTGTTTTTTTGGTTAACTTGAGGTTCGTGTAAGTAAAAGTTTCATAGAGTAGTCCTTTTTCTTCTTATTGAATCATATTTTCATTCACTTAAGCAAGTTCTATCCTTTTCTACCTCCCCTTTTATGTTTGGGTGCTTTTTTGTCACAAATTATCCCTTTTATGCTGTATGTTTGATATCAAAATTATGGAAGGTATAGTGTTGTGTTGTTTTTTTTTTTTAATTCTCTCCCTCCCCTTAACCTTTATGATATAATTGAGTGTTTAATACCTTATTCTGAATTAGAGATTCTATTTTCTGCTTCTGTCTTCAAAGTCTTTATGTTTGGTTTCTGGAGTCTTTTCATTTTCTTTCTGAGCTACAGTTGTTACCTTTGCTATTCATAGTACTTGATGGATTCTTTCTTTGCCTGCACATTTGAGATAGTGAACTCTTCTTGTTTAGGTACTCTTTTGTTTTTAACAGTTCAGCAGGTTTATAAGTAGAGGTCTTTTGTTTTCTAGTAAATACTTCTATGATGCAAGTTTTGTGTTTTAAATCTGAAACTAGTCTTTCTTATTGAGATTAGTTTTCTCCTTGGACTTCTGGCTTCTTATTTGGACTGTGTCACCTTATGGGGAAAATGCCCAGTATTCCATGAGAAGGTGGGCATCCCCTCTGTAATTGGGTTTCCTCAGTCTCAGAATAACATCCCCTTGGTGAGATGTGGTAGGTAATGGGACTCCTGACTTATGAGTTCCTGGCACTGCCTCCTTGTAACCAGAGGTAACCAGCTACACTGTGCTATCTAAGGTGTCTCCGCTGCCTTTGTTGGGTTCTGCTGTAATGGATTGGTGAATTGGTCACTGGTGGTGGAGGTGGAGGGATGGTTCCCAAGTCTGTGGCTTTGTCTTCTTGCTAGTGCTAGTGGCTGCTAATTCACTGCTATCATGCTTCTGTGTGGCATCTCTAACTGGTTTTAAGTGCCAAGTGGCAGTGGTTACATAGGCAGGAATGTTCCTTCTGTCCCTCCCATAGTCCCAGCTGCTGAGTTTGTGCTACAGCCCCACACCTCCTCTGCTTCAACATCAGCTGGGTCTGGGCAGGTATAGTGAGGTAAAGGGAGACAGGTTTGCATGTCTGTGATTTTGCCTTCCTCCTAGTAATAGCGGCTATCAGTCCCTGGCTGCTATACAGTGCTGTGCTGTGTCTCTCTCCATGTCACCAGGTTAGCCTCAATGGACACCAGTAACTCAGGCACAAATGTTGTTACTGCCCTGCTGGCCCTCTAGACTGCTGTGTGAGGGTTGCAGCCCAACTCCTTTTTTGCTATTGTGTCAGCTAGGGCCACACCAACACAGGATTGCATCTGCAGCCCCCATGTCTGACCTTACCCCCCATTCCCGCCTTCCCTGCTCATTCCCATAAGCCCACCTTCAACTGTCTCCATGCATGGATCTCTCAGACATGTTTGTGTGTTGAGCAGGGTATCCTTTATTGAATTATAGTTACCCTATGTATGTAACTTTAAGGGGAGGAAGTAAGCTATCTTCTTACTTCACCATGATGCTGGTGTCACCGAATCCAGTCTTCCTGAATGTATTAAGCTTATTTTGTGGCTTGATATGTGATCTATTCTGGAGAATGTTCCATATCACTTGAAAAAATGTGTATTCTGCAGTTTTTAAGTATAGTGTTCTAAAATAGTTTATTAAGTCGACCTTGTCTAATATGACATTTAAGGTCGTCATTTTATTATTAATTTTTTGTTTAAATTACCTATTCTTTGTTGTGAGTGGGATATTGAAATCCCCTATCCTAATTGTGTTTCTGTGGGTTTTTCCCTTTATTTTAATTAATTGCTTTATATATTTAGGTGCTCCTATGTTAGATGTGTAGATATTTACGATTGTTATATCCCTTTCTTGGATATATAATTATATAATGTCCTTCTTTGTCCTTTTTTACATTTTTTATTTTAAAGTCTATTTTGTCTGGTACAAGTTTTGTTACTCCAGTTCTCTTTTTGTTTCTATTTACATGAAATATCTTTTCTATCCCTTCATTTTCAGTCTATGCGTCTTTTGATTTGAATGAGTCTCTCGTAAGCAGCGTATAGATGGGTCATGTTTTTTAATCCATTCAGCTACCTGTGTTTTTTTTATTGGATCATTTAATGAATTTACACTTAAAATAGTTATTGATAAGTATGTACTTATTGACATTTTGTTATTTTTTTGGTTATTTTTATAGTTGTCCTCTGTTCTTCTCTTGATGTCTTCTTATAAGGTTTGCTGGTTTTCTTTAGTGTTTTGCTTAGGTTTCTTTCTCTTTATTCTTTCTATAAATTTTGTAGGTTTAGGTTTGTTTGGAACTCTCATCTTGTTTGGAACTTTCCATACTTCCTAGACCTGGATATCTGTTTCTTTTCCCAGGTTAGGAAAGTTTTCAGCCATTATTTCTTTAAATTATCTGTTCCTTTCTCTCTTCTTCTGGGATCCCTATAGTGTGATTGTTTAAGTGCTTGATGTTATCCTAGAGATACCTTAAACTTTTTTTTTCTTTCTGCTGTTCTGGTTGGTTGATTTTTGCTAGTCTTGTCTTCTAGGTCGCTGATCCATTCTTGTGTGTTAGCTAATCTGATGTTGATTCCTTTTACTGTGTTATTTGTTTCAGTTATTGTATTCTTTAGGTCTGCTTTCTTATACTTTATAACTCTTTGTTGAAGTTCTCCCTAAGTTTCTCTATGGCACTCCCAAGTTTTATGAGCATCCTTATGACCATTTTCTTTGAATTTTTTATCAGGCAAATTTCTTATCTTTATTTCCTTAGGGATTTTTTTTTCCCTGGAGATTTTTTTCGTTCCTTCATTTAGAGATATTATCCATTTGGCTTTCTTTGTTAATATGAATTAGACAAAATAGCTGTTTCTTCCAGTCTTGGAAAAGAAGCCTTATATAAAAATGGGCTTTGTGTAGACTGTATTCTGGCTGGTTTTGGCAGGCCAGTAGGAGCAGAGCTATTGTTTAGGGTGTCATTTGTACTGACCTACTAAGCTGGAGCAGCTCTGTGTCGGGAGACCAGGTGCATGTAGTAATGTATTGTATGATCCTGCTTGCTTGCTTGCTTGCTCACTCACTATGTTCAGGCTGAAACTGGCTCTGGCAGTGTGTCCAGAAACACTGCAGTGACCTCAGGCAGTCCAGGGCACCTGGATAGAGCCTCTGCTCATCCTGTGGAGGTGGAAGGGGACATAAACAATGACAGTCACCAGCTCTTCCAACCCCGGAGAATTCATGCAGTCCCTGGAGAGTTCCCATGGTTCTCCATTCTTCTCTATACAGTCTCTTATTTATTGTACCAAAAGTGGTCCCATGTAGAAGCGGCCTCTGTGTAGGCTCTGTGGCTAGTAGTTATGGGAAGAGGCTTGGAGCCCCGCATATGCTTATGGCACCTGGGGCACTAGCCTGCAGGGCCTGGAGCAGTTGTTGGCAGGCAGGCCAGGTCAGTGTGGTGAAATCCTATTGTTCCTGCTTATTCCTTTTGTTCTGAAGCAAAAGTTTTCAGGGAATATAGCTGTGAAAGCACTGCACTGATCTTACAGGTAAGCCAAAGCACTCAAATAGAACTCCTGCCCAACCTATTAAAGTAGAAAGGAACATAAAAATGGTGCTTACGGGCCCCTCAGGCCTGGAGAGTTCCTGCAGCTTCTGGAGGGCTCCCTTGGCTTTCTAGCCTTCTCTATTTGGCCTCTTTCTCTTGTTTGTTGTCAGAAGCTATTCATTCAGCACTCAGTTGTCTTTCAGGAATAAATGCTACGTATGTACATGCATTTCTGATTTTGCTTAAGGAAACAGGCAACTTCAGCATCCTCCTGTGTCCTCGCCTTCTTGGACTTCCCTAATTAGACATATTAATGCCAGTTTTGAAAGTTCAGTTTATAACAATTAGTGATTTTGAATGCCATTTTTAATATTCTCTGTCTTTTTAAAAAATATTAGTTAGCAGTTGATTTCTATTCAGTTTTAGCATTCTTTGTATCTCGTTGGGCTTTTCAATATTGAAGGTTATCCTAGTAAGTAAAAGATGTTACAGTGGTAAAGGAGGAACTTAAATGATCTTTTGAACATACTTCATTATATATAATAGTGACTTTCAGTAGTATTTTGTTCTTAGTTTGATGTACATTCTATATTATAATCAAAGTATATATGCAAATATAAATTTGAAAATGAAAGTCAAATTCTTCATTTATTTTACTGAAATGTTAATAGGTTGAAATCATGATGACAAACATCAGGTCTGGAGTTTTAGTAATATTAAGATATTAAGTCCTATTTAAAGCCATGTATATTGTAAGTTTTAAGCTATTCTATAGAAACAGTGCATATTACTAATTTGAAAATATAAAATTTTCCTTCATAGTTACTTTTGGTTACATATATAGTGTGTATGTATGTATGTATGCAAATAATCCATTCTTATCAGTTGCTCCTTTCTAAAAAGTTAGAAAGGTAATTCCTTTCCCAATTGTATCACTGGTTTAGAGAATAACCCTGGGGAAATATCGAACATTCCTGAGTCTCCTTTTTTAAATAAATAAATAAATAAATAAATAAATAAATAGATAGATAGATAGATAGATAGATAGATAAAATAATAAAGTCTTCGAGCTATTAAAAAAAATGGAAAGAACTATGTATAAAAACTCCACAGCTCTGAGCTTTCAGATAATGACCCAAAGTACTAGATGTTGAGAAAGAAAGGAGTGATGATTGTATAGTTTTGAACATCATTTGGGTAACAGCTCAGTCGACAAATGGTCATGAGAAAAATACCATGATCTAGGCTTCTGTAATCTGACAAAAAAAAAAAAAAATAATGGCAACAGACTATTTTCTACCCAAAGAAGTTCTGTCTGGAGGGATTCATAAAGTAAATGTACTTCCTTAGTAAGATTTAAAGCATTCCAAAAAGGTTATTTCTGTTAACCTCAGTTTATAAGATTCTCAGTGTGGTTCTGTGCACTATGCCCTCATCTGTTAAAGCTTTACTGTCTAAAACAGGTTGTTTATTATTTTAGTAAATGAAATTGAATCTCATTTGATCTAATAAAAATATAAACTTAATTAGACTTATGTATAATTTTTGAAAGACAATTCAGGAAATGGAATCTTCAGTGCTTTCTTTCTTTTAACTAACAAATTAACTGCTTTCCAATGAATTACCAAAAGCCTAAAACCCTTCCTGAAACAAATATTAATGAATGTTACTCATTTTAAGGGAGTGGCAGATGAATGCGCTGTTACCTATTTTATGAGTCTTAATAGTAATTTAGTAGTTATTAACAATACATTTCTTCCACAGTTTTCTTGTGATTGCAATAAGGACATGCCCTTTATCAATCCATTTACTTATACTTTCTTAATGCATTACATTTCCTTTCTCTGCTTGCCTCTTGAACGCTAGTCCTAGCCTCTCTTCAAACTCAGCATATCCTCCCACGGCACCTTAATTTATTCACATAGCTTTGGTTACTGCACGTATACTGATGATTCGAAATCTGTATCTCCAGTTCAGACCTATGATCTGCCTTCATATATCTATTTGTCTACTAGATATCTCTTGTTTGTATTTGCACCTGTGAGATATCCTTGTGTCTTGAGTGAGCTAATAGTTTCCCTTTCCACTCTCTGAACCACCCAAATCTATTTCTCTTACTGTGTTCCTTATTTCATTAACTGGGTGTATGTATGCTGAAGCCAGAAACTTTAAGTTTATTCTTGGTTCCTCCCCCATCTCACTTCTCACATCTAGTTAATCACCAAGTCCTACTTTCAGTTCTAAATTCTCAGTATCACTTTTGTCTATTTCCCTCTATCCTCATCTCTCACCAGGGATATTGCAATAATCTCCTATTTCCAGTCTTATTCCAATATCTATTCTCCACAGTTCAACCTGAGAATTTTTTCTGAAACACGAATTTGATATTACCAACTCTCTTACTTCAAAGTTTTCAGTGATTTCCCTTTGCCCTTGAGGTAAATCCAAGCTCCTTAACGTAACATTAAAAAGTCATTTATGATTGACCCTTTGCCTTCCTTATTTCTTGGTATATACATATATTTTTTAACTATATTACTCAATAATATTGACCTTACTTTTATTCATGTAGAATTCTAGTGTTTTTCCTTCTGCCTAGAGCATTCTCTCACAACCCATCATTCATCCCCTTCACCTGGATAATTTCCTGTCGCTCATTACATATAATCATAAGCATTCAACTTTCTCAGGAAAACTCCTTGCTCCTAGACTTAGTATCATCAACAAGGCTACATACTCCTCTGGCACAGCAGATATCAAAGTGTGGTCTGTGTGTCTCTGGACATCTCTGAGGCCATTTTGCAGAAGTCTGCAAATTCAGAGTATTTTCATATTAAAATTAACATATTATTTACCTTTTTTTTTTTCCTGGATTGCCATTTGTACTGATGGTTCAAAAGCAATGATGAATAAAATTGCTGACGCATTAGCACAAATCAAAGCAGTGGAACCAAACTATATTAAGAGTCATTGTATTCTTCACCATGTACTCACAATGAAAGAAAAGGCCAGTTATACATGTTTGTCATTGATAAAACACGAAAAATTATCAATTTTATTAAATTGAAATTTTCAGTAATCATCTTTTTAACATGCCACATGATGAAATGAGAAATACACAAAAAGTACTTCTACTGTATCCTACCTAATATATGATGGCATGGTTAGGCAGTTGTTTTCTATTTAGTCAGATATATAATATTTTTGAAAAAAATGTAATCAATGATTCTCTTCTCATCAAATTTTTGTTTGGAAAATATAGTTCATTTTCAAAACACGTTAATTTATGTTAGCATATGATATTGCTATTTATGAATACATTTAAAACTTTCTCAGCAATAATTTCTATTACAATAAATATTAATAGGTATAACCTACATAAACAAAAGTTCTTTGGAGTCTTCAGTAATTTTTCAGAGTACAAAAGGATTCTAAGACCAAAAAGTTTAAAAAGCCCTAGTTTAAAACTTCTTATTCTGTTTATGATTTATCTTTCTCCTTAGACTACACTGTAAACTGTGAAGATAAAGTCCACATTTACCTTGTGAGTAACTCAGCTCCTAACATAATGCCAATGCATACTAGATCTCCAATAAGTACTTGTGAACTTAATAAATTCTAACACCATGTGTTGATGATTATGTTGCATATTGTTGGAAATATGAGTCTGGAGCTAAGAAATGAGTTCATAAAGTAGATACTAAAAGTCTCATCTGCATTTGGGGGTTTATTTGATTGATGAAACTACATGATATCAACCAGATATACAGAATATTACCATAGTCAGTCCGAATAAAGATGGTAAAGTAGAAAGAGAAAAGGAAAAAGAGAAACCTTAATTATGGAACTTTAGGGAATGCTTACATATAATAGGAATGAAAAGGAAGCCACAATGAACATAAGAGTTCAGGAGAATAATCATCAATAGGATACAATTAAAGGATGTTCTTTGTATGTTTCTAGAGTAATAATACTCTTAAAGCATCATAGCGACTGGAAAATTAAGCTAAGATAATATTTTCAAGGAAATTCAGATCAATAGGTCTACCCCAGTAACTACAGTACACATTTTCTTTCATACATGTAAATATATAGAGTAAATTTTTTATTATCTTGAATCACCTAAATGAGAATTTAACTGAATTTTTTATTAATGCTAATACAACAGCATTAACAAACTTAGAGGATAGAAAGAGAGTGCAAATTGGCTAGAGCCAAGGAACAGAAGATACAAACGCGCGCGTGTGCGCGTGCACACACACACACACACATATACACAGAGAGAGAGAGAGAGAGTCAGGTGGATTGAAGAGTAAATTTACTGTTAGTGCTACAACTTTAATCATCATTTTCCTCTTATCCTCAGGAGGATCATTTTCTTAATAAAAATCTTCTATTTAGTACTTGTCCAAAAGAAATATTTTACTTGATAGCTCTACTCTTATCTCCCCTCATTTGCAGATAAGTTTTTTTGGTCCATAATTTTTTTCTCTAATATTTTTTTAAAAATCGATTATGCTCAGAGAATAGATTTTCCATTAATGCCGTCTTGCTTGGTTAATTAGGATAACTTGGTTTCTTGGTATTAAACCTCAGAAAACATTTACTAATTTTATATGTGGTGTTGGAGACTGATGGTACTTATGTTTTGTTTTCTTTGACATTTATTTATTACATCAGTTGCATTTTAAAAATATAACTAATTTTTGATCACAACATTTTGATATGAAAGTGTCGAAATATTGCTATAGTAACTCATGGTTAATGATAGTTCTGACTAAGACAATGAAGAATCATATTTATTACGAGGGAAAGTCAGTTAAGACAAATATAACTGGTGAAATACTTAACCATCAATTTGTATCATAATTTTTATTTTGTTATACTGCCTATAAATAGGGTGGCCATATTTGTCTTGTACAGTGCTAGTTTATGGTTGTTACTAGTACTTTTTGTTTTCAGAAGTGTCTCAGTTTGGACTGTAAACTATATGATGACCCAGCCTATAAAATGCAAAACCCATAATATAGCCATAGCTCAGTTAGAAGTCAGATTTAGAGAGCAGCCAAAAGAGATGTAAGTAAATATACAATGTGACCTGGCAGATGACTTCACTTATTCCACACAATAAAAAGTTTGTCATTTTTTTATGGCTTAGAAGAGCAAGCAAAGAGAAAATGTAGAGTTTATTGGAAGTGAAAACGGACATTCAGTCTGAAAATGTATAATTGAAAAGCAGAAAAACTAGTGACCAGTAGGATGAAGTATCTTGTAGCCCCAGCAACAAGAATACAGGCAGGTATATGTCAGCACCGAGTTGATTGAGAAGGGAAGGTTTCTTTCATGAGATACCCAGTTGAAAGAACGCACGAGGAGCAAACATGAGAGGGAAATGGCAGGCATAAATTTTATTGTGGGATGCACATTTCCGCTCTAGGAGTCCTCATGGGCTTTGTATATGCCAGAGAACAATAGTGGCATTCTGCCACCCATGTGTGATATAGCAAGCTGAATCATTCTTACATAAGGTAGACACAGGCGCACTACTACATTTAATATAACATACTAGATCCAGGGTCCTGTCCATAGCCACAAGTCTGGATCACAGCCAGACCTGTGACCAGCCAGGCCTGGGGCCCACACTCTACCCCTATAGGGTTGTGACCCAGAGAGTGCTACCTTGGACCCACAATTTACAACAACAATACTAAAAACAACAAAATACTACCAGGCTATATACTGTAAGGGCTAGGATGGTTATTGCCCACCCCCAGGAGAATCCCAAGGAATTCCATCATGCTGTTAAAGGGTCTTCCCCCAGGGTATGGATGGCTTGGACTTCAGCATCCATTTCTTGGAGGGCCTGTTTGCGGTTGGCATGATCAGGAATGTAGGCATAGCATTCTGCATGGAGTAGGGCACAGGTGCCGCCCTAAGCAATAGTTAGGAGGTCAAGGGCCATGCAGTTTTGCAGAACTACTTTCTGCTTTTGTGTAGTTTCATCCATCAAAAGGGTTATGGCCTGACGCATAGCGTTCAATGCCTATGTGATGTGCTGGGCTAAGACTTCTACCTGTAATTCTACATCTATAGATCCCACTCTTGGAATAAATAATGTCAAGGGATAGAAAAACCACGCCGCCCATTTCTGTTGGTGCCATGAGTAATATACAGTGTCCCAATTACAGGGTACTTGGGGTTAAGTAGGTAATACGCGTCCAGCTAAACATGGATGTCCCCAGGTACAATGGCCAGTCCAGTCAGCGGGCAAGTAGGACCAGCCGTAGTATCCACAGACCCAGAGGTATCTTGCAGGTAACCAGTTGGTAGGCTCTGTACCGACATAACTTCACCCATCCCACCAGACCTTGGAAATATTAGCACACATATTGGGGACTAGCCAACCCACGATATGGTTGGGCACTGATCTTACTTGCTCTGTGCAGTGAGGGGCCTGCTCCCACAGTTCCACATATTCTCCTGCTAGCCATCCCTACCCGCTGGAAACAGCATTGCTAGTAGATCCTGCCCTCCCATTCCTGCTTACGATGCAGGATTTGAGTGGGACTTGTGGCAGAAGCAAGGTTCTCAGAAGGTGCTGATAGGCTTCTGGTCCCAATTGTGGAAAAGTGCAGAAGCACGGTATTCTCTGATAGAGAAGCACTGGCTGCCATATATGTGGCCCTTCTGACCAGTGAGGTCATCACAAGCTGCAATTTCATAACCGTGCAGTGTACATATCCCATTGCGGGGGGGAGGGGGGAGGGGTGCAGATGTGGTCCTGGTTGAAGACTTCCTATATGGGAACTGCATAGACCCTTACACCGATCGGTGCAGGGAATACCTGGAGCAG
>CM053514.1:48561417-48713890 GCA_028627145.1 Eidolon dupreanum | reverse complement strand
TGACTCATGAATCCTCTCTAACAATTGTGCCTCAGTATCCTCTGCTATTTCATCAGTTCTTCTAGCCAAAAGAGGAACATGCGCCACCTTTTGAACTGCAGCATCTCCTAAAAGTTAACAATAAATGTCCTTAGCAGCAGAGAGGATCAATTCTTCACCAATAGCAAAGGGCTTCTCTGTTTTAGCCGCGTGGTTAGCCACTAAGAATGTGCTCTCAGTGCAGACACATTCGATGAAGTGATGGCCTTCAGTAATTGCTTCTATTTTTCGTGTTCACATTTTTTTCTTTTGAAGAACTCCAAAGCCTTGTCTTTAAATGCAGGATGCTTGATCTACACGTTTTGAAGGTTTCATGACTTGTTGGATAGCCGGTCGCTACATATTATGCAAAGCGGGCTTGGAGACTGTGAATCACCTGTGAACCCATAATTTCAGTAGGACTCTTAGTATTTTCTTTTAAATGCAGCTTTTTTTTTGTTAGAGTCTTCTTCTTTCTCATCATTGAGTCTTTCCCCCTTTTCAAAGAAGCTTTCCAGTGATTTTTTTTTTTAACTCATTTTGGCTCGAGTTAGATTGTGGACTTACCAAACCTAAGTACACAGTGTAGGAAAGAGGCTCAGATGGAAGTGGTAAATGAAATAGTGGGCGGGCCACGTGCATTCTAAAGTAAGTTTGAATTTGACTTAAAGCCTGCACAACCTAGATCTCTTGCATGTGCAGTTCACAATAGGGATCACACTCCTATGAGAATCTCATGCCTGTTGATCTTAGGTAGAGTTGAGGCTGTGATGCTAGTGCTGGGGAGCAGCTGCAAATAAAGATTAAGTTTCATTCCATTGCCCACCACTCACCTCTTTCTGTGCAGCCGCTTACCAACAGGCCATAGACCAGAGACTATTTGTCCATGGCATGGGGGTTGGGGACCCCTCATGTAAACTTTATTTTGAACTCAGTAAGTACAAAATATTTTTACAATTTTTGCGATTTGCAACCTTAGTTGTTTGTTTGTATTTATTTTTGCAATTACTAGTGTTGGTTAATGTTAATGGCTTTTAGTTTATGTTTAACATTTCCCTCATCATCTCTGTGCATCATTTTCCCATTCATATGTAAAGGTTTTGACTTTTTGCCTTTCAATGAAATTTTTTCATATATTTTTAGTATTTTAATGTTATAAAATGTTATGATTTTTCTGCAGACTATTATTTACTTTTGTTTTCTTATTTTATTTGTTTACATCTTTTTAAATCATTGATTATTTTCTTTATGATTTTATTCTAGTGCTTCAAAGCTTTAAAGAAAGATTATTTTTCTTCATACTAGATATTTTCAGCTTTTTGTTTTTTAGTACAAACTCTGGATCTGCTAGCTAGGGTTAAGAATATGTACGATTGAATACCAATTTATTTGATGTTTATATATGATTTAAGGAGTGGCCCTAATGTATCAGATACATTTTAAAATGTAGCTGAAGCTCTTCCATACTCTATTTCTTTGTTCTTAATTTAGTTTTTACTTAATATACAGTTTTTGAATATTTTTTGTTTTAATTTCTAGTAATTAGTTTAATTTTTCATTTACCTTCACCCATTTCATTGTTCCTTTCAGTTCCAAAAGACTCTTTTTGGGAGACATTGATTGCAATTGAATTAAATATTAAGGAAGTTTGAACAACAAACATTTTTACATTGCTTAGTTTTCCTGTACAGCAACATTTATTGAAATATAATCTAGTTTTGTGACTTTTATGAAGTTTTTGTCCTTAGGTAATGGGATATTTCATCGTTATGCTTTCTATCAGATGTATGCAAAAACAATTTTTGAATACAATTTTTTCAAATACTTTAACAAAAAATGTTGTTATACAAAAGCCAGTTTTACCAGGTGATATTTGCTCCTTTACATCCTTACAAATAATAAACTATATTTTCTCCTTTTTAAAGAGTCCATAATTAAGGTGTTATTAATTTCTATTGTCATTGTGATTTTTCCAGTTACCAAAATGAGGACATTCATTTTAACTGAATTTCTAAGTTAGTTGTATACTTGTTTATATTTATGACTTCAAGAAAGCAAAATAGGGGTTAAAGTGATCTTTAAGTAGCCAGTGTGAACAGACACAGATATATACCTCAGTCTTTCTCATGCCTTTCTCTAACTATAGAAGCAAATAATTTGAATAAACTTATAAAATTATTAGTGGCTAATATAAAGGTTTTTTTCCAAGTATGGTAAGTGTGGGTGCCAGGCCTGACTGGCCCAAGGTCTGGCTGTGACCCAAGATCCGGCTTTTTTCTGGCTTGGCTGATCCAAGACCTGATGAGCCCAAGGTCTGGCTGTAATCTAGGCCCACGGCTAGGAATAGGATCCCAGACTTAGAAAATATGTAAACATACTTCAGCTTATTGTATCACACATGTGTGACTGAATGCCACTTTTGTATACTGCTGTGTGAGAAGCCATGCTGTCCCCTAGAGAGCAGAAGGGGAGAGAGAAAGAGAGCGGAAGGGGAGAGCAGAAGGAGAGACAAGAAAGGGGAGCAGGAGAAGTGCGTGCAAGACTGCGTGTCCCATGCAATAGACGGCACTCTCCAGTAGAACTGCACTTCCCAATGGAAGTGCGCTTCACACAATAAACTTGGTGCCTGTTCCATTCTCATGTCTGTCTCTTGTGCATTCATCCAACTGGGCCTCACACCATCGATCTTTCTGTGTCAGGTCAGGAATACCTTGGATCCTGACAGTAGTATGGTAGTTAGAATTCTAATGATGCCTACCTACTACTTGCTCCCAAATTTTCATCTCTTGTTTATTCAAATACTAATCTAGGTACTACTGTGAAGGGATTTTTCAGATGTAATTTAGGCTATTAATCAGTTGACCTTAAAATGGGAAGATTTTCTGGGCGAGCCTCATCTAATCACACGAGCTCTTAAAAGCAGAGAACTTTCTCCAAATGCAGCAGGAGAAACGGGGGAAAAAGGTGTCAGGGAAACTTGAAGCATAAGGATTCAATGTGCTTTTGTTGCCTTTGAAAGTGGTGTGGGCCATGATTCATGAAATACAGTTGACCTCTAGAATCTAAGCAGACAGCCAGCAAGGAAACGGGGATCTCAGTCTTAACATCCACATGGACCTGGATTCTGCCAGCAACCTTAATGAGCTCAGAAATGGATTCTGCCCCCACCCGATACCCCCTCACTCCGCCCCCTCCCCACAAATAAGAGACCTGGCCTGCTGTCCCTTGATTTCAGATTTATTAGACCCTAAGCAGAGGTACCAGCCAAGCCTGCATACAGAATTAGGTAGTATTTTAAAGTTACATTTGTGATAGTTTGTTGCCCAGATAATAGATAAATAATACATATTTCAAAATGAAAACTACATTAATAGTATACATTTCCATAGCATATTTCTTTTATTCATGGACAACTGTTAGATTGTATTCAAATTGCCATTTTCTGTATTATACATAATAAGCATAATTGTTTAAAGCTCAGACTGCTGAGTCAAATTGTAATTACACCTGAAATCACTTGCCAACTATAAGACCTTTGGGTGTTAACTTACTAAACCTTGTTTTCTTCATCTATAAAGTATGAATAATAGTACCTTCTCATAAGAACTTTACATTGCTGGTATAGAGGCCATTGTTATATGATTATGGTGATCACCATGATGACAACACAAAGAATGTTGTCAGTAAGAACAGGAATCTGGGCATTGATGTGAATCCATGGGCAAGATCTTTTCACTGAATTTTTTATACCCCTTTCTGATCTCTGTATATAGAGTTTCTGGGTTATCCTTTCAGTTTTTTCAGATTTTTTTTTTTTTTTAGAAACTAGATACCCGTGCTTTTCTCATGAATCTTCTATTTTCATATCTCCAATCTCAAAGTTTCCAAGAGAAGTTCTATAGAATAATACATAATTGAAAAGAGAGTTTGTCAGCAAAATAAATTTGGGAAAACATTGAATGAAAAAAATTAAATTGGGCTTCTTAATTAAAGAACTATTACATGACTACATGCTGTAGCTCTTCAAAAAGACAATATATTTTCCATATTCATTGACCTATTGACAAAGGAGTGTCTTGCAAGAGTATTTCATTAAATGTACTTTGGGAAAAACTTTTCAGATGTACATCATAAATTCCATGAGCCAATACCTGTCTTTTCTTTTCCTTGTTAAAGCTTGACTTCATCTACTTAGTGCAGATTATTTAGCCCATAAACAACCTTTACTCACCACACTTAATTTCCCTCCAGTACATCTTTGGTTCTTTCTTACCAAAATGTGGAGGGAAAGCTGTTGCCTGGCTGTTCAATATTGCCATCAAAATCAATAAACTGTAGAAGTCAGAATTTCAAGGATTTGTGATACATATAGAAATGAAATGAATTGTATGAGAAGTGTTAAGAATGGGTTGTTAAATAAATGATAAAGAGCCAAGTTTTCAATTGGAGTCAGACGTTTTCTGACAATTATTTTTTCTCTGTTCCTTGAAGAAATGATTACAACAAGAGGATGGGTGGAACTAATGATTTTTATGTGATCCAAGGTATCTAGTAATAAATCTTTCCCAAATATTTATCATCTATCAGCCCTAAAAGTTGGCTTTAGAAAAGTTTCTCATATGTATGACTGTCATGAATTCAAGGAGTAACAGTGCTGTTTGTATTACCGACTCTTAAAAATGTATTTTTTTCCCTCAGATGAGAGATGAAAATCTATTTTTCCCCTTCTCTTACTTCAAACCAGCAAGGATCATAAATAAGGCTTAGGTCATTGATTTCAGCCATTTTAACCATTTTAACCTTTTCTTCAGAAGAAACATTTTATGGTCTGGTGAAGGGGTATAGAATTGGTAGCCTCCCGTTATCTCCCATATCTGCCTTAGTTGGCCCTTGAAAGAACTCTAGAAAATACCTACCTCATTAGAGAGCACTTTGAAAAACTACCGTTGTAAACTACATGGGTAAATTTTGCTAGATTTTCTTACATAATGGGTAAAAAAAATTACTTAGAGTTTATAGGTCCCTCTTCATATGTCTTGAGAAGTTCAAGATGCTGTTGTTGACGCTGGCAACATGCCAGACAAAATTTTGTAGAACATTAAATCTATATTTCCTCATTAAACTACTTAACCAGCAGGGTAGAAATTGAGGGGACGAGAGTAAAGACATATAATATTATAATGTAACTGGTTTGGAAAAGAGAACAAAGACAATATTGAGTAAAAAACAACTTTCTATTTAAATTCTCTATGCTATTTGAACAGCTTCTACATTTTTGAATATAGTTTTTTCCTTAACACTTGCATTGTGTAAAGAAGGAAAAACTGTCAAATGAAGTTAGAAGACTGACTTAAGTTTTAAAAATGCTTTAAAATAATATAACTTTAACAGTTTTTGTGTAAATTTGTCTAAAGGAACAAAATTAAAATTTACTGAGAAACGTAAATAAACATTTCAAAGGGGCACTAAAATGTAGAGGAAGCATAACAAACTTTTTAGCCAAATTTTATTTTCAAACCAATATGTTTTGTCACTTTCCAGAATGTAAGACAAAGGTAGTACAGACATGCTGAAAATAGAAACCAGTTTAATAGTATTGCAGTTACTTGTCCTTCAGAAAGTCATTTGCTTCCTGACTAGTCAGCCTCTTGACCTGTTATATAGATTTTCCTTATTAGAACAAACTAATTTTCCCAGATATTTTCCTTACCAATATTAGTAAATTCAGCCATTTCTTTTGTTTCTTTTCTTAAGTATAATGATAGATTTTTTTTTTTTGCACAATCTTTTCAGAATCATATTTTGCATGTCAAAAAATGGCTTTCAAATATAGGGCTTACATACAGTCTAGTGCACATTTGGAAAAATGTGTTCAAATGCCCCAAAGTGGTCTCCAGAAAACATAAACATGTTTCAACAATGCTTCTGTAAAACACAAAATTTATTAAAACTGTTTAATAAAGTGTCAATGCCTACAACACGTTCCTTTTGAACATTCTTAATAGTGGTAAATTGTTGAGGTTGAAATTGATTTTAATTTTTGCAGAGATGTTTCAGTAGAAAATGATATGGCTGTGATGAGCCCTAGGTTGCTATTGGAATGAGGGATAAAGCATAAAAAGTATAACCTGAGAATGGTTATCTGAGGGTTAAGTGTCTTGGAAGGAATTTAAATTTCACACCCTAACAAAGAATGCTAAATATTAACTCAGAGATGGGTTCACATATATTAATATTTCTAGTTCATATCCTGTGTACATAAATATTAAGTTTTATTCTAAATTGAAGTAAGACATAACTTTAATAGCATATAGTCCAGGACTGTATATATTTTAGTCATTGGAGTCCAGAATTTTTAGAAAGCAACTGAAGCACTTTCTGGAAAGAAGGAGGAAGGCAGAGAGTATCTGCTTGGTAACTTTTCTGCTCCCATGAAGACCAGTTGTACTTCTGAAAATTGAAGTCAATGAGATATCTTTTCATATTTAAAATAAATCTACCTTTTACTTAAGCTAGTTCAAATGATTTTCTCTTTTCTTGCAACTAAACTATACCAGACCAAGCCAATGTTTGAGTAAACCTTTGTCTTCATCATCACTGCCTATACATGTAAACTCATATGATTCTAGGGGAGTCTGTGAACCACTCCAAATTGTAAGAAATGGTAATTTGTATGTCATATGTGCATTATTCTCTCAGGGAAAAGGGCCATAGATTTCATCAGTTACTCAAGAAGTCTTTTTATTATCATTGGATATGACAATCCCATGGTAATGCCAGTTTATATCCTATACGTGGCACAATGAAAAAGGTATTCCTTAGAGCTTTGATATTCGATATACATTAATCTGACAGAATAGATTATTATGAAATTTGGCCCTTAGGAAAATTTACTAGATAGTAATATTTTTTTCTAGGAAGTTTAACTTTTGTTCATTTGATTATTTCCAGCTAGAAGTTGATATAGACAAGTTTGAATTGGCTAAGAGAGGGGTATGTTATTCTTTCAAGAACTGATCTAAAATTTTAGAATGAGAATGGCTTTTGGAGCTCATCTGTTCCAACCCTTTATTTTACAGATGAGGAAACAAAAAAGGATAAATATAATTTCTAAAGTCACAAGTAAAGATCAAATTCCATTGATTGTCTATCTCCAGAGCTTTTTTTCACACTACCAAACATGATAATTGTTATTTCTTTACTCCTTGTCCACATCTGTGATGTATAGTCCGTTCATTTAGAATGCTGTGAGGAAGATGCTACTATAATTTCCATTTTAGTAAATGTTTTCTGTTTTTTGGGGGAAATTACATTGTGAATGTTCTGTTAAAACATATGTCAGTTTGATAAATACTACCATATGCATATATATACTTAATTATGGTGTAGTAGATTTGGATTTCCAGTTTTGAATAAATCAATGGAAAGAGTCATTTTAGATATTTTCCCTATTTTTTAGGAATGTGATTAGAAGCTTATGTTTTGTTTGCTTGTTTGTTTTTAAAATTCAAAGTGAGTTTTAAAGCAATGTTAAGGGCAGAAGGAACAAAAATGTGTCACCGTATTAAAAAAAAAATACAATACAATACAGTGAAATCAGTTACTAGACAATATTTCAAAAGCTACTTTATGAGTTTCAGAGATACTATGGAAAGTCCACACCTCCTTGGAAACATATACTTTTATACTTCCTATGCTTCTAACTGATATGACATTAACCCACCTCAACAACTCTTCCCTTTATTCTCTACTCTCCCCTCCCCATTTCTCCTGGTAAAAGCCTACTTATTCTATAGGTCCCAGCTATGAGTTTCTCTTTTTTTCCACCAGTGTTCTACTTCCATAACATTTTATACACTCCTCTACTATGCAATCATTGCGTTGTTTTTATGTCATATATTTGCATGTGTGTCTTCTTCGCTTGATTTATCAATTCCTTGAGTGTCAGTGCTCTTACTCAACTTGATATCTCAAGTTCCTAAACAGAGTCAGACATATAATAGGTATTCAACATGTTTGTTGATTTATAGATATGTATATGTCTAAAACTATTTTTAAAATGATACTTAAAGCCAATAGATTCCTTTGTAAATTTGAAATACTGTTTAGATAAATAATTTCAAAATAAAATGACATAAGATTAAACAGTCTTAACTATATATTTATGATTATAGTTATTTAATATAAACTTCTTAAAATTGGCTTCTAAAGTCTAATCTTATTTCTGATTTTAGGCCTTGAGCTTTCAGGTTAATCTATAGCCCTTATATTTGCATATTAAAAATAGAACATATGATCTGACAAGGATTTTTTTGGTTTTGTTTTTGTATTCTGTAAGTTAAAGGTACTCTGAAATACGATTTGGATGTCAAGATACTAGAAATTCCAGATCCTTCAACTTCAGTGAGGAAGAGTAGTTCACTTGTTACTGTTAAGAAAAAAAAATCAAGATTCCATTATTCAGTTTAAGCATATTTTTGTTAAATGACATATTCTTACATTGCTTATGCCAATTTTTTTAATTCCAAATATCGAACCATCACATTAGCCACCATTTAACTTGCAAATAAAAGGGCTTTCTCCTAAGTAAGTGTATACCAAGAGAATTTGTATAAATAGTAATAATGTTTATTGTTGAATTTTGAAGTATTAGTGCTTCAGATACAGAAATATTGGTGTCAGGATTTAGTCTTTATCAATAAAAGTCATCTTGATGTGAAAATAGTTCTTATAAGATTGATTTAATTGGGGCTATATAATGACAGATTCTCTAAGAATTTTTTAAGGCTAAATCTGGGAGAGACCAGTATAGCTCAACATGGTGTAAGTATAAAAGAATTGTTTATTTTTTGTAGAAAAATTCGTAGTGATGAAAATGAGAAAATTAGGTAATTCAGTATCATTTTAGTTATAGGTATATTTGTTGTTTTACCAATTTTGTTTGCAGAAAATTTCTAGAATGCATATATTCCAAAAAGGATATAAATGTCATATAAAAACACACAGTTTTTAAAATATGAAAAATATTATGAATGAAGAGAATAAAATGTATGAAGAATAATATGACACCAGAGGTAAGGTTAATATAAACAGTAACTATTGAGCATTCTTGTATACTTGTTAGAAGTGAGGCACAATTTTAGTTTATAATCACCATGGGTTTCTCAGAAAGGAAGTTCTTCATTCCTTCAAAATAATTTTCTTTTCACTTGACAGCTTTTATCTAAGTTAAATGAACCTACCCAGTTTTAGTTCATTTGACAGTTAACCCTTTAGGAGGTCCATAAATAGAATTCAGAGAGTCTGTGGACTTGAATGAGAAAAAAATTAATCTTTATTTTTATTTACCTCTAATTAAAATTTAGCATTTCCTTCTTTTGGGAATGTAGGTAGCAAAATCCAATATCTGTGACTGTCACTTTCAGAAATCATATTAAGATATATTATAGTTACTATATATATCAAAATATTTGTTATCACTACTTTGAAATTATCTTAGTTACTAGATTCATTGCTAGATCCTCATTATTTAATGTATTACTAAGAACACGTTACTATATCAGAACTTTAAAAATAATACTTTAATCATATTTCAGTATATGTTTTCAGTTTATTCCTTTGTAATTCAGTTTATTCATTTAAAAGCATTATTTTGAAAAAGGATTCATATATTTTACCAGACTAATGGGGTTCACGGTCTAAAAATATTTAAGAATCTCTAACTTAGAGGAGGAAACTGCACATGGTTGTATGATGGTAGCGTCTTCCTTTCCAAACTCATAATTCTTCAGTAATTGGATCATTTGAGTACTCACTGGAATTCAACATTACGTTAATTAAAGTCATAGTTATCTCTTGCAGAGAAGTGAATGAATATTTGTTTGAAAACATTTAGAACAATGAACATGTATTTCTAGATAGTTCCTCTTGAATTATTATAACTAACACTACTATGTAGTTATTAATTTTTTAATTATTTAATGAAAAATTGATTCTGAAGGTAAGTTTTCATGTTATTTATATTATACATATTGGTATATAAGTAAAGTTTGTCAGTTAATAATCACTTAGGTTGGCTCTCTGGCCTTTTTTGATGAAGAAACTTCAAAATAATTTAATAGTTTATTTAGAACCTACTTTGCCCTTAGCACTCCTAACATAGCCACAAAATGCAGTACTTTTATATCCATGAATAATGAGAGTATTTCGCTGTTTATTTAAATATCCTTTTATGACTATTGGCTTTGTTGTTACAAACTACTTTTATGTTGACAACTTAAACTAAGTTAATTTTATCTGTTTATATATTCTACTTTAAAAGTTAAACTAGAATATGACTAGGAGGATATTCTAACTAATCTCTCAAACTTGAAAACAACAATTTTTTTTTGAATGTTGAATAAATCTTCTTAGAAACAACAAAAAAACTGATAAGTCCAAAATACAAATGCTGGCAGGAACCCAGAAAGCACAAAGCTTCTTTTACCTTTAGAGCATTTGTTCTTGCTGGCAAACTTCACCTTTGGTTTTTATACTTCATTGATAAGAGTTAAAGCTCCAAAGAGTTACCTTTTCAGTTTAAGAGTGAACCAGAGTAAATCTACCCTATTCACCCAGAGCATGACAGACCCTGACAAGTTGAAACTATAGGACATTTCAAGAATAAACTAATAGTACAAATTTACATCAGTTTGGTCCAAAAAACTTAAAACCTGAATTTATTTAATTGAAAGTGGTCCACTGGTGGATCCCAGGTTGCTTGAAAGAAACATAAATGAATGCTTCTGTTTTAAAAAATCTTCATACATCATTTTTCAAGAAAAATAAACAGCTTACTGTAAAAAATAATTCTAAACATGTGTGGGAACAATGGACCATGGTCTAAAGCCAGAAGACAGCAAGAACAGATCTGTAAAGCCCTCAGCTACTAGAATTATGAGTCATAGTCTATGAAATAAAAGTTTTTAAAAAAGAAAATCGGTTGAAAATATCTTCATGGACTAGAAGCTTTAAGGATTTACTAGCCACTTGAAGAGCCAAAATTAAAATATAGAACTTCTGGAAATGAAAAAGTAAAATAATTAAAATAAATATGTATGGCAGAAATTAAAGAGGATTATTGAACTGGGTGAGACATTAAATAAAATTATCCAGAATGCCACATGCATACAAGAAAATACAATATACAAAAAATAAAATAGAATTAAAATGGTCGAAGACATGGAAGATAAAAATAAGAAGGTCTATCTAACTTCTTTTTGGAGTTGCAGAAGGAGAGAAAAGAATGGGAGAGCAAATCCTTACTAAAAAATTCTAAAGATATATTTCAGGCAGAAGGAAAATGATCTCAGATGGAAAGTCTAAGTTGAAAGAAGGAATGAAAAACAAAAACAAAAACATGGAAAATATGTTGATAAACATAGACATTCATAAAAACAATATCCAACAAAAACTAGTATAAGTTGTATAGTTAACAGAATTTTTAAGTATTCTCAAGCATTTGTATGTCCTGGGAGAAGGCTAAGGTTATTCAAGTTAAGTATACTTTTTTTTCTAAAAGAATAGAAACTGTAAAATTTTCAAATCACTAAAATGAAAACCCATGAATTATTAAATTTAAAAGAGAAACCTAAAACTGGCTCTCCGCCTTGGCTATCCAATACATTAACTTGGGGAACTTTGAAAAATCCTAATCCAGGGGTGGCTCCATAGTGTAGTGGTGAGCACGTCTGCTTTACATGCAGAAGGTCCTGGGTTCACTCCTCAGGTGGGGCCACTGACCATACCCCAGGTGCTCTAGGCCCCAGGTGTGCCCTGCAAATGTGTGGGAGGAGATGCCCCGCCTTCAGAGATCCAGTTCTTAAGGGGAGACAGCAACATCCATAGGTCAGGGGTGGAAGAGGGGGGGAATTAAAGAGGGAGGAAAATAAATCCTAATCCATCCTACACCAATTAAATCAGAATCTCTGAGTAATTTTAAAGCTCCCAAGGTGATTCTAAAGAAAATGTGGAGAGGGAGAACAGAGAGAACAGAGACAGTACAGAGTAAGATACTGTATATAAATCAAAATATATCACTAAATCACATTAAAAATTAATACTATAATTAAAAGAATGTCAGACTAGATTTAAAAATCCACTTTATGCTGCTTTTGAGAGACATATCCAAAATACAAGACTTTAGAATAATTATGATTTTTGGATTTTTCATAATGATAAAAGATGAGATTTAACAGGAAAATGTGTTTAATTTGTATCTGCCTAATGGTATAGCTTCAATATATATAAAGCAAGAATTGACAGACCAATCTATAGTTGTTTTAGGGAGATTTATTTTGTTTTTCCCAATATTATAGTTAGATAAATTTTAACACTCTAAGAGAAATTTTAAGAGTAGTATAATCCATTTCCTTATATTCATTACCTAGGACTCGTTAATAGTTAACATATTGCTACTTTGCTTTATATCTCTGTGTGTGTGTGTACATATGTGTGTAATAGATATAGATAAATAGATATATAGCCATACCTTATTTTGTTTCTTTTCTGAACTATGTGAGTTACTTCCATCCTTAAATACTTTAGCAAATATCACACTCGGGAAATTTAACATTGATATAGTTACATAATATACAGTCGTTATTCATATTTTCCAGATTATTGCAATAATGTTTATTATAAACTGTGGATTAGTTGTTTGATCCAAGATCCAATCAAAGATCACAGTGTTTAGTTGAATATCTGTTAGGCTTCATTAATCTAGAAAATTGCGTGTGATTAAATTCATGTTAAACACTTTGATAGGCATAATATATAGATGATATATTCTCAGTATATCACTAAAAGGGCACACACATCAGTTTTTCCCATTATTGGTGATGTTAAATTTGATCATTTGACTAAGGTGGTATCTACCAGATTTCTCCATTGTAAAGGTACCTTTAATCTGTAATCTGTGAGGTTATACACGAAGACTAAGTAAATTTACTGTTCCTTGACAGTTTTTACATGTGGCTTTAGCATCCTGTAATGGTCTTTCCAGAATTGAGTTTGTGCTTTGTTTTGTTTTGTTTTTTACAATAGTGATTGGCAAATGGTACTTTTTTTTTTTTTTTTAATCTCTACCTTGCTTAAACCTTCTTCTGTAAAGAACTTTCCCTTTTCCCTCTCTATCTTTAATACCTATGGACTTATAGATTTTTTAAAAATTTAATGTGTTATAAGTCATTCCTATCATTATTCATTATGATGCCAAAAACATCCCAAATTAGTTAGTGGCAACTCCTGTAAACCAGCTCCTTTGACCTTTTAATTCTCTCCCATCAGTTTTGGAGCATTACCTTACTTTCTAGTACAATAAGATTATCCAGGCTCCCTTTGTACTTTCTCTGCTTCAACCCTGGAATAAGCCATTCCTCTAAGAATACAGGTTCCTTTTGTGAGAGACAAAATTCTGGCATTAATTATGCTCATGGTTACTGGGATGTCATTGCTTCTAGATCCTTTCATAAGAAACCTCTAATTCTAGCCCATTACTAAGGTTCTTTCTCCCTTTTTCCCCATTCTGAATTTGTATCTCCAGCAACTTTAGTTTATTTTCCCATTCTCTCAGCACTTAAGTACATGCAAAATAATTTCAAACTGGCTGCATCAGAACCACAATAACATACTAAGTAAAATTCAGGATTTCTTTGTGGTTCTTTTTGTCCTTAAAATAACCCATTTAGGTTATTTATTTATAGTCAGCACATTGTGTTTAGAAGCAATCAGTTTTGTTTTTTTTTTTGCTCCTATGTTATTCAGTATATAGTTAGGTTCATTAGTTTTTCTTACTGTTTTGTGTTTGTTTGTTTATTTGTTTGCTTTTGCGATTCCTATGAATTTTATTTTATTTTTTTGAATCTGTAAAACTAACAACTTTCAAAAGTTAAAACTACAAAAAAGGTATATTCAGATGTCCCATCCCTTCCTTAAAACATCTACCTTGTTTCCAAATCCTAAGGTTTTATTTTTTTATATTTAATCTCCTTTTTTTTGCAAAAATGAAAAAAAGTCAAATCAATTTATAGAGATTTTCTTTTTTCTGCTTCTTTAAGAATAAATTGGAAGATTTTTAACACAAATTCAGTAATTGAGAGAGCAAGCGTTCAAAAAGTAAGACCATATAGTATTTGAATAACATGATTAAAAACGTGCCTTCGTGGCCATATATAAAATAGTGTATCTACAACTGCAGTCATCTTCATTTCGCCAATACATGTAACATTTATAAAAATATTTTACAAAAATTTATAAAATTTTAAAATCACAGTTTTAAAATGTGTTACATTAAATTTATAAAAAACTGGAAAGCAAAAGTCAAGATTCAAAGGGCTGAAATTATGCAGAGTATATTCTCTAAGGACAGTGCTATTCAGCTAAAAATTGATACCAAAAGACAAATAGGTGATTCCCAAAGGTTTAGAAAATAACCTAAAAAACACCCATGAGCTGAATTATAATGAAAATTAGAAAATATTTCAACTAAATAACACTTTTTTGTGAAAAAAATCACTTTATCAAAAAATGTTATAAAAATGCTTTATATTAAATTTATGGATATGGCTAAAGCATCACTTAGAGGGAAATTTATAGCTTGAATGCATATTTATAAAGAAGAAAAGCTGAAAATTAATGAACTAAGAATCTATCTCAAAAAGAGAAATCAGCAAATAAGTATCACCCCCCTCAAAAAAAAAAAAAAGTGAAAAAGAAATAATAAAGATAAGAGCAGGAAGAAAGATCAACAGAGATAAAAGTTAGAATTTTGTAAAGACAGTATTAAAATTTAAAATCTCTGAGGCAGATTACAAAAAGCAAAAGTCAAATAATCAATTTCAGGATTTAAAGGGGGAATTTATACATACTGAAGACATTTAAAAGATAACAGAAGTACAATGAATAATTTTGCGATCATAAATTGGACTGAACAATATAATCATTAAAGATATTAAATCAGTGGTTAAAAAACTTCTTGTAAGTAAAACTCTAGGCCAAAAAGGCTTCATCAGCAAGTTCTGGTTAGCATTCAAGGAAAAATGAATTTTGTTATACACAGACTCTTTAAAAACAGAATATAAGGAAATCTCTCACACTCATCTTAAGAGTCTAGTATAACCTGATATTAAAACCCTCCATAGACAGTACAAAAAGGAAAAGTTAATAACCTGGTCTCACTAAGGAACAGATGCAAAAATCCTAAAATATATGTATAGTCACACTCCTCATTACTTACAAATTCTTATCTGCAATGTAATCTTGCTAAAATTTATTTCTAAGTCCAATATCAGTACTCATGGCATTTTCAGTTATTTGTGGATATGAGCAGAGTGTCGAAAAAGTTGAGTCATCTGACACACCTTCCCAGCTGAAGTTGAACAAGAAGCGCTCTGTCTTGTTGCAGCTCTCAAGTACAGTCATGCATTGTTTAACATCAGGATAATGTCCTAAGAAATATGTTATTCGGTTATTTCCTCATTGTGCAAACATCATTGAGTGTGCTTACACAAATCTAGATGATTGCAAATAGTAAGAAGCGACTATATATACATGTATATAAAACAAATACTCTGTGAAAAGGATAAGATATCAAAACTACTCTATGAAAGGGATAATATATCAAAACCAACTTAGATCATTCCCAAAAATGGAAGGTTGATTTAACACTACAAAATTAATGAGTGTACTCTACCACATTAACAGATTAAAGTCTTATTGAGTAGCTGAGTAGAATACATTTGATAAAATCCAACATAGTTGTGTTTTAAAAAAATTTTTGAAGCACTATCAAAGTATAAAAGAAGTTTTTTAAACTTTTACAATAGTAGTTTACAAAACCTACAACAGTCATTGCATTTAATGGTGAAACTCTGGAATGTTCTCTCTGAGACCAGGAACAAAATAGCAGTGACTACTCATATTTAACATTGTATTAAAAGCCTTGGGCAAAATAGGCAAGAAACAGGTGGAAGCTTGCATGGGTGGGTAGACAGGGAAGAAAGAAATACAAATGTCATTTTTCACAGATTTATATAATTAGCTACCTAGATTAGAATACTCAAAATAATATACAGATAAGCAGTCGAGATAACAGGAACTTAGTAAAGTTGCTGGATACAAAATCAGTATACAAAAATCAGTTGTATTTCTGTAACCAACCATGAAAAATGAAATTTTAATAACAAAGTTTATCCATAGGGGAAAAACAATAATGGCATAAAAAAAAATAACATGAGAAATATACATCTAACATGATTAGTCTTTAAACTGTAAATATATGGTACAAATAAAAAATTAAGGCGCTAAACCAAATCATTTGAAATGGACTGAGAATTAACATTATTAGGTTAATTCATGTGATTGTATCATATGTTGAAATGAATTATCCATCTGGATAGAATATTCATGATGTACTTTTTAAAATAAAGAGTATCAAATTTTTTGCTAATAGTTTACTAGTATAGAATTTAGTATGAGACAAATTCTTTTACTATGTCCAGGAAGATTATTAGTGGATGTACCACAAAATAATTTAATGTACTATAAAATAATATTAATAGCTAACAATAATATTTACCACTTTTTGAGCATTTACCACGTACCAGATATTAGGTCAAGCATTATAAATGCATTATGTCGTCTAATCTTTGAAACAGCTCTTAAATTGGGTGGATACCATTATTGTCCCCATAGGTAAAGAACAGAATCAGGTTTTGATCTTAGTCTCTCTGACTGCAGAACTCTTGTTTTTAACAATAGCCCCAAATAAAAATTCGAATGACAAACTAGTTGTGGATATAGTATTACATATTGTTATAGATTCTTATTTAATCTAACTGGTTATGATTTGGATATTCAAATTAATTGAGCAGTGTCAGCTATATACCAGACATTTCTATGGTCCTTATCTACTGAGTCTTTGCACTGATTAGCAACTTGGAACCTATGCCACAGTTTGCAGCCTTCTCTCTTCATTGGAACTAATGTATTGTGATATTTCAAGTATTTTGTTATAGGCATTACTCATACAAATAATAATCTGCTTCCTGATTGGCTTCAGAACAGAAAATTACCTCTTGCACTCTAAGAGCAGCTCTTTTCGCTGGGAGAATTTCTAGCTATTGCTTGCAAGAACTGACATTCATCTGAAGGTCATAGTCAGAATTATTGAGTTGTCTTATCGGTATAGAAAATGAAGACTCTCTTTGGTGAAATGCTATTTCCTTATACCATCATAGCTCCTTTTCAGAGTTCTTAAATAAAATTTTATTGACAAAAATATTTTAATAGTTTCATATTATTTTTATGGTACTATACAGTGGCATGTACTCTATCAGACATGTCTTATATAGTTCATTTATAATCAAATGGTGATTGTGGTCATTTCTATAAAGTGTTAGAACATCAACATTTGGTTAAAAATGTAACTATTGATCATGTTCCTCTTCTGAAAAAAAACCAACTTTATATTATTTTGACTTAATAGTGCCTTTTCCAGGAGCTTAACCTACTATCTGTAGTTAACCCCTCCTTAATTACCCTAAGGTAATATACTAGCCAAGGTATAAGGGAGAGAAGCTGAACAGGTTCCCTTGGCCTTTTAGACTACAAGGAACCAAGAGGCAGATTTTGCCTAATTAATTTCCCTACACTTTCTTTATTTTTCCAATATCTACTCATAATTTTTTTAAAGAAAATTATCTTAACATCAGTGACAATGACATACATCTGAAGTTGATTTTTATTATTGTTCTTTTATCAACATTAGGACTACAGGCTTCAGACCAGTAAGTCCACTGTTTTCCTTGCTGTCATGTAGAGCCACATTAGTTGCATTTGACCAACTTTAAAATATGTTCATTTCTGGTTTTGTTCACCCTCATTTTTTCCTATGTTTTTGGACATGAGGAAAACTCTTAAATAAAAATAAAACAAAATTTTTTCATAACCTAAAAAATACTATTCTATTTGTTTTTTTCTTCAATCCTTTTAAATCATCAAGTCAAAGTACAAAGACATTGTTATATTGACTACTGAGAATTGATTTGTTAATGGATTTTTTTTATCTTTAAATACAATTTTCAAAATGTGGTCTGGGTCTCTATAGGGGAGAAATTATTTTCACAGTAATACTAACATGTCATTTGCCTTTTTGACTCTAATTTTCTCATGAGTGTCGAGTGTAGTTTTCTAGAGACTAGATATGAGATTCCATCAGTCTTCTTTTAAGCCAGACATTAAAGAGACTTGGAAAATGTAAACCACACCTCATTTTTCACTCTCTTTAATCTAGATTTTTCATTAAAAATATATAATTTACAGTAACACATACTTTATGAATGAATTAATAAGTGTTTTTTAAACTATTCAGTTTTAATTTCAAATATAATATTATTAACAGATATAACCTCTATAAACAAAGCTCTTTAAGGCCGTCAGTAATTTTTAAATGTGTTAAAGGAATCCCGAGACCAAAAAGTTAAAGCCAATAATCTATATGACATTTTTTATTCTCAAATGTTTGAACTTTATCTTATACTTTATATTCATTTTGCTTTTTTATAAAACAAAATAATCTGTTTTTAGGTTGCTACAAACCTCAGGAAAGATCAGATTACTTGATGTTGGCAGCTGCTTTAACCCCTTTCTGAAGTTTGAAGAATTTCTAACTGTTGGCATAGACATTGTACCTGCTGTAGAGGTATGCATAATTATGTTTTGTTTTGTTTCGATATTTGAATAATTTACATGTATATTTACAAAGGAAAAGCACTCTTTACATTCCTAAAGTAGCAAATATATTTACTATTGCAAGTTGATAAGAGATTTTTTCTGTTTAAAACTAAATATATATTACATGAAAATTTTTGAGCATTTGGTTAACCCATATTAACTTGACCAGTACCATAATTTTATTTTTTCTCTTTTTCTTCCTTGTTTATCATCTATTGTTGCAGGCTGGAAACTTTAGTAGATTGCAGAGATTTCCAGATAGCTGTAGGGTTTGGGCTTTTTGTTTGGATTTTTTTTTAATGTATCTCTTACTGAAATGTGTTATGATATAGAACCATTATGGAATAGTGTAAACAAAAGAGTGCTGGAGTCAACCAAAATTTTATTAAATCTTAGCTATTTGTTGTACTTACTACATGAAACTGCTTACCTGTACACAGAATGTTTCCTTTATTTTTGAAATTAGATGTTTTTTATTGACATAAATTGGTTTGCCATTTTACTTTTGATATAACACCAGGCACACAATTTACAAAACACTTTTTTATTGTTATAAAGAGACTATACATTAGAGTATAAATGATTTGGATTCGGGATTTTGTTTTCCACACTGCTATCTTCCCAACACCCAGAAGAATGCCTTGTATGTTAAGCAGTCAGTAAGTACTTTTTGAATAAAAGAATGTAACCTTACTTTTAACATAGGTTTGAATCTCAGACTCAGTTTACTCATCTATATAATGTTTATAATGAGGTTAATAGTGCACCATACTTCTTAAGATTGTTGTAATGTTTACCCGAGAAGAAATATTTAAAGCACATAGCAAAGTGCTAGTTGTATAGTGAATGCAAATGAAGTAATTGCTGTCATTGTTAAAATATTTCTACATAAACATTCAACTTTTTTTTTTTTTTATGGTGACATTGGTTAATGAAATCCAGATAGTTTCGGGTGTACAATTTAGTACTAAGGCATGTATATGTATTGCATTGTGTGTTGACCACCCATAGTTAGATTTCTTTCTAATACCACATATTTGACTCTTTTCCCACTATCTACCTCTTTCTCCCTGCTTCCTTCTGGTAACCACTAGTCTGTTGTCCTTGGCTATGAGTCCTGTTTATTTGTCCTATTCATTTGTTGATTTTAGGTTTATAGCCCACATATAAGTGATATGTGATTTTCAATTTTTTCTGTCTGACTTATTTCACTTAGCATTATTATCTCGAGGTCCATCCACATTGTTGCAAATGGCAGTATTTCATCTCTTCTTATGGCTGAATAACATCCCATTGTATATATGTACCACAGCTTCTTTAGCCAGTCATATATCATATGACACTTCAGTTGCTTTCATGTCCTGGCCACAGTGAACAGTGCTGCTATGAACATCAGTGTGCAAATATCTTTTCTGATATGGGTTTTCAAGTCTTTGTAGTAAATACCCAGTAGAGGGATTGGTGGATCATATGGTAGATCAGTTCTTAGTTTGTTGAGAAACCTCCATACTGTTTTCCATAGTGGCTATACCAATTTCCACTCCCACAAGCAGTGAATAAGGGCTCCTTTTTCTCCACCACCTCTCCAACATTTGTTATTACTTGATCTGTTGATTATAGCTATTCTAACAGGTGTGAGACGGTATCTCATCGTGGTTTTGATTTACATTTCCCTAATAGCTAGTAATTTTGAGCATCTTTTCGTATATCTGTTGGCCATTTGTATGTCCTCTAGGGAGAAGTGTCTGTTCAGATCCTCTGCCCATTTTTAAATTAGATCATTTGTTTTTTTGTTGTTATTGAGTGGTATGAATTCTTTGTATATTTTGTATATTAGGCCCTTATCAGAGGCATTGCTTGCACATTTCTTCTCGCATTTGGATAGATGTTTCTTTGCTTTGTTGACAGTTTCTTTTGCTGTGCAGAAGCTTTTTAGTTTGATGTAGTCCCATTCATTAATTTTGGCTTTTATTTCCCTTGCCTTTGAGGCCAAATTCATAAAATCCAAGTCCTAGAGTTTAGTTCCTATGTTTCTACTATGCAATTTATAGTTTCAGGTCTTACATCTAGGTCCTTAATCCATTTCGAGTTAATTTTGGTGTGTGGTGATAGACAACAGTCTAGTTTCATTCTTTTGCAGGTGGCTTTCCAGTTTTCCCAGCACCATTTATTAAAGAGGCTTTACTTTCTTCACTGTATGTTTTTGGCTCTTTTGTTGAAAATTATTTGCCCATATAAACATGAGTTTACTTTTAGACTCTTGATTCTGTTACACTGGTCTGTGTGTATGTTATTCTGCCAATACCATGCCGTTTTCATTGCTGTCGCTTTGTAGTAAAATTTGAAGTCAGGTACAGTGATGCCCCCAGCCTTGTTCTTTTTTCTTAGGATGGCTTTGGCGATTTGGGGTCTTTTGTGCTTTCATACAAATCTCATCATTTTTTGTTCTATTACTTTAAAAATTGCTGTTTGGATTTTGATGGGGATTACATTAAATCTGTATAAAGCTTTAGGTAATAAGGTCATTTTAACTATGTTGATTCTTCCAATCTAAGAACATGGAATATCTTTCCATTTCTTTCTATCTTCCACTTTTTTTAATAAAGGGTCTTATAGTTTTCATTTTATAGGTCCTTCACATCTCATTAAATTTATTCCCAGTTATTATATCCTTTTTGTTGAAATTTTAATAGGAATTATTTTTTTCACTTCTTTTTCTGACAATTCATTATTAGAGTATACAAATGCTATGAATTTTTGAACATTGATTTTCTATCCAGAAACTTTACTGTATTTGCTTATTGTTTCTAGTAGTGTTCTTATGGAGTCTTTAGGGTTTTATATATAGAGAATCTTGTCATCTGCAAATAGTGACAGTTTGACTTGTTCGTTTCCTATTAGGATGCCTTTTATATCTTTCTCTTGCCTGATTACACTTACTAGGACCTCCAATGTTATATTGAAGAACAATGGTGATAGCAGACAGCCTTGTCTTATTCCTCATCTTAGAGAGAAGGTTTTTAGTAATTCACCAAGAAGTATAATGTTGGCTGAGGTTTTGTCATATATGGTCTTATTATCTTAAGGTATTTTCATTCTATACCGATTTTGTTAAGTGTTTTGATCATAAATATATGCTGTATCTTGTTGAAGGCTTTTCTGCATCTATTGATATGATCAGATGATTCTTATTTTTTAATTTGTCAATTTGATGTATCACATTAATTGATTTGCGTATGTTGAACCATCCCTGTGCCCCTGGGATGGAGCCCACTTGATTGTGGTGTATAATCTTTTTAATATGTTGCTGTATTTAATTTGCTAGTATTTTATTTAGGATTTTTGCATCTGTGTTCATGAGAGATATTGGTCTGTAGTTTTCTTTTTTTATGTTATCTTTACTAGGTTTTGGTAATATTGGCCTGATAAAATCAGTTAGGAAGTATTGCCTCCTCTTTGATTATTTGGAAGAGTTCAAGGAGAATAGGTATTAAATCTTCTTTGAATGTTTGGTAGAATTCACTGGTGAAGCCATCTGGTCCTGGACTTTTGCTTTTTGGTAGGTTTTTGATGATTGTTTCAGTTTCCATACTGCTGGTCGGTCTATTTAGATTTTCCAGTTCTTGATTCAGTCTAGGAAGGTTGTGTATTTCTAAGTACTTCTCTGTTTCTTCTAGGTTATTAAATTAAGTGTTATATATTTTTTAGAGTATTCTTATATGATCCTTTATATTTCTGTCATATCTGTCATAATTTCTCCTCCTTTATCCCTGATTTTGTTTATCTGTCTCCTTTCTGTTTTTTTCTTTAGTGAATCTAGTCAGTGGTTTGTCAATTTTACTATCCTTCTCAAAGAACCAGCTCTTTGTTGCATTTATTTTTTTCTATTTTTTTTGTTTTCGATTTCATTTCATTCTGCTCTAATTTTAATTATTTGTTTCCTTCTGCTGATTTTAGACTGTATTTGTTTCTTTAGTTTTTAAGATGAAGCGTTAGGCTGTTTACTTAGTCTCATTCTTGCTTTTGGAGATGGGCCCGTAATGATAGGAACTTTACTCTTATGACCGCTTTTGCCATGTCCTGAAAGTTTTGATATATTGTACTATCATTATCATTCGTTTCTATGTATCTCTTGATTTCTCTTTAATTCTTCTGTGAACCAATTATTCTTCAGTAGCATGTTGTTTAATCTCCATGTATTTGTGGTTCTTCCCTCTTTCTTTTAACAATTGATCTAGTTTCAAAGTATTATGATTAGAGAAGATGGTTGGTATGATTTCATCCCTTTATATTTGTTGAGGCTATCTCTGTGTCCCAGTATGTGGTCAATCCTTGAGAATGTTCCATGTGCACTAGAGAATGTACAAGCAGCCCTTTTGGGATCAAAGGCTCTGTAATGTCTATTATGTCCAGTTAATCTAATGTGTCATTTAAGGATGTTATTTTCTTATTGATTTTCTGTTTGGATGATCTGTCCATTTCTGACAGTGGGTTATTTAGATCCTCTACTAAGATATTGTTTTGGTCTTTTTCTCCCTTTACTTCTGTTAGTAATTTCTTTATATATTTCAGGGCTCCCTGATTGGAAGCCTAGATATTAATAAGTGTTATGTCTTCTTGGAGTATGATTCCCTTTATCATTACGAAGTGTCCCTCAGTATCTTTCTTTACCTTTTTGATTCTGATGTCTGTTTCTTCCGATATTAGTACTGCGACTCTCACTTTTCTCTCAATGCCATTCACTTGAAATATCATTTTCCACCCTTTCACTTTGAGTCTGTATTTGTCTTTGGAGCTGAGATGTGTCTCCTGGAGGCAGCATATGGTTGGGTTTTATTTTTTGATTCAATCTGCAACTCTGCCTTTTTATTGGTGAGTTCAGTCCATTTACATTTAGGATGATTATTGAAATATGAGGTCTTATAGCCATTTTATTTTTTGCTTTCTGGTAGGTTGGTGTTTCTAATAGCTGGTTAGTCCTTGTGTGTCTGTTTTTGTTTGTTTGTTTGTTTGTTTTTTGGTTGGGTTTAGCAGATTTTCCCTTTGCTCGTTCTTGTTATGTTATATAGTTTAGTTCTGAATCTTTGGCATGTGGTTACCATTACAAATATGTAGAGGATAGTCTGTACATGTGTGTGTGTGTGTGTGTATGTATGTAAATATAGTAGTCCATTTTCTTCTTCCTGTGCCTTATCTCCATTCCTCTTCGCAAATTTGGATCTTTGAATCTTCCCCTTTTCTATTATTTTTGTCTAAATTTGTTCCTGTGTTTGCTGAATGTTCATTACTATCTTGAAATAGCAAATGTCTTATTATTTATGTTTTTAGTGCTCCATTTTTCTTAAGTGTTGCACTCCTCTGCTTCTGTCTGCCTGCTAGTTGCCTTACTCATCATTATGTTTTTGTGGGTTTTTTTGTTTTGTTTTGTCATTTTGTTTTAGGTGAGATGACCCCTTTCAGTATTTCCTGTAATACAGGCTTTGTAGTGGAGAATTCTCTCATTTTTGTCTAGAAAGGTCTTTACTCTTTCACACCCAAAGGAGAGCTTAGCTGGATACATTATTCTTGGCTGGTAGTTCCTTTTATTTGGTAGTTTGAATATTTGATTCCACTCCTTTCTGGCTTGTAAGGTTTGTGGTGAGAAGTCCAGTGATGATCTAGTGGGTTTTCCTCTTTAGGTTACTATCTTCTTTTCCCTGGCTGCCCTGAGATTTCTTTCTTTGTCATTGATTTTTGATAATTTTAACATAAAATTTAATATGTCTTCTTCAAGACATATTGTATATGTCTTGAAGAAGGCCTTTTGGGGTTGAGATAATCGGGTGTTCTGTTGACTTTTTTGAATTCCAAGCTCCAGTTCATTCCTTAGTTTTGGAAAATTCTCATCCACTATTTGTCTGAAAATGCTTTCTAATCCTTGCTCCTTTTCTTCCACTTTGAGAATGCCCATTATTCTTATGTTTTCTTTCCAGATAGTATCAGCTAGTTCTTGGATTCCTCTTCAGTTATTTTTTTTATTCTTGGTTTCTCTTGTCTTCCTTCTGATTTATTTCTAGATTTCTGTCTTCGATATTACTGATTCTTTCCTCTATTTGATTAACCCTATTTCCAAAGCTTACCATTTCCTTTTTTATCTCTATAATTTCTATTTGGTTCATTTTGAGGATTTCAATCTCCTTGCTGTAAATCTCATTCTGCTCATGTAGTTGTTCTTTCAATTCCTGGTATTGTTGATATGAATTATTTTGGATCTCATTGTGTTTTTTAGAAGTACTATCCTGAATTCTCTGTCATTTAAGTCTCATATTTCTCTGTCTTTAAGCTTATGTTCTGGAGATTTTTTTTTTTCTTTCTGAGCTAGCTGCCTTGTCACCTTGGTTATTCATGGTGTTTAATGGAGTATTTCTCTGCCTGGTCATTAATAGAAGTCTATTTTGCTCTTTTTCCAGAAAGATTTATTGTATAAAGGTCTCTCTTTAGCCTGTTGTTAAGATGGCATTTTTCTTTAGTTTTCCAGTAGGTGGCATCTAAGTCTCTTGGATCCCTGCTTTAAAAAAGTCTTAATAATGCCTCTTTTTTTCTTGTAAATATTCAGTCACATTCACTACCCTCAGTTTCAGCCCTTGACAGTATTAGCAACAGTTTCAGCAGCATTTCCTCAGATTCCCTTGGGGCTTTGTGGTGTTCTTTCTTGGAGGATGTGGTGGATGGGGCCCTGTGGGTTGGAGAATGGGGACTGTGTCTTAGCCTTGTGTTTTGCAACCGTGGCTGGTAATAATCAGCTGTTGCTTCTCTGCCTTCCCCTCTGCTCTGTTTTCTTCCCTGATCCTTGAGTACTGCTGCTGCGTGGAGCTCACAGCCCTCCCAAACAGGGTTGTTCAGGGAACCCACTGCACCTTCTACTCTCCCCTTCCTCCTGCAGTGAGCTCCTGCTGTAAGAGGCATCTTCTTTTTTTCTCCCAGTCTACTACCTGACTCCCTGGGTTCCTGACCTATGGTAGCTCTTATGTGTAGATTCCACACTCAGACGTGCTCATGTGAAGGTTTGGTGTTTAGGGTTGAATTTTAGATGTTCAGCTTATGTTGTTTCAAGGGGAGAGATCTAGGGACATCTCTTACTCCGCCATGTTTCTGATGTCTAGAACATACAACTTTTGTGTAAATCTTTTATTTAATTTTGATGAGTATGACTGTTTAGTTTAAATCCATGTGAGTGACATTTGAAGAACAAGAAAATTCTAAAACTATTACTGTTGAATCTACTTCCTAAAGATAAACAGATGTTTGCTTTATGGTAAAACTGCTGTTCTTAGCTTATTACTGCAGAGAATTCTTGTTGCCATCTGGAGTTATTGTTTTAAAGTATAGGTGGCTCTTCTATCCTTAAGATATAAATTAGAAATGTCCTTAAGGGTGTGCTAGAAATGATGAATATTTGCTCTAAACGTCAGGTTTATATGTTATTCTTAAAATATTTAATTTGTTTACAGATAAGGCTATAAACTTTAAACTGTAAAGTCACTAGAGAAGGCAAAACACCTGCTATACATAAGTTTAGTAGTAGAATCAGACTTTCACAGTTCTAGAACTCTATAATTAAAACAAAGGGGAGAGACGTACTTCCAGCCAAGATTGAGTAACACAGACCAGACTGATTCTCTTTCCCCTGCCTGAAACACAAAAAAAAGTGAACAAAATATTCAAAATAATTTACAAGACACTGAACATCAGGTAATAAGGGTTGGTGTTCCCTATTTGAGTGTAAACAAATAACATGAGCCCTACAATTGTACAAGTATATAACCTTCAGATAGTTTCTAGGACTTAGCACAAAGAGAGAACCCCAAGCCCAGCTGATACCCTGAGTTGTGGAGACAGGGCTCAGAATCCTGGGAGACCAAGACAGCTGGGGTTCCTAGGACAGAGTATCGAAGATATGAGAGCTGTACAAAGGGAAAACTTCAGATTTGCAGAGTCCTCCTTGAGTTTACAGCTGAATACAGATCAATACATGTGTGAGAAAACTACATAAGTCTGAAGGAAGCACTGTGTGGAAGGGCCAGAGGTTATAGTGCTTGGCACTCACACAGACGAGAAATAGTAACTGTTCCCACGAGCCACACTGGAATCCTCAAGAATCAGAATACACTGAGTAGAGTACACATAAGAGTTTTCTCTTACTGGTGGAGAATAAGTAGCCTTACAATGAAAACTGCTCCAGTCCCACCTAACAAATCTTTAAAACAGGACACAAAAATATCAAAAGTCTCTAGGTAACTTAATTACATCCCAGAAAAAAAGCTCAAGAATATGTATATAACAATGCAAAGCCATCCAGCATTCAGCAAGGTAAAATTCACCATGTCTGGCATCCAGTAAAGAAGTAACCAGCCATGTAAAGAAGCAAGAAAAAAGACCCACAGTGAGAACGTAAATCAGCCAACAGAGAACAACCCTGAACTGACACAGATGTTAAAATTAGAAAACCAAGAACATTAGGGCATTATGACTATATTCCATAGTTACAAGAAGTTAAGTAGATACATGGAAGATATTTTAAAATATGCAAATCTAACTTCTAGAGATGGATTACTACAAAGTATGATAAGAAACAAACTAGATGGAATTATTGGTATATTAAATATTGCATAAGTTAAATCGAAAACATGACAATAAAAAATACCCCAAATTAAACAAAAATAAGAGAATTTTTAAAATATAAGAGCATCAGCAAGCAGTGAAACAATATCAGGTGGCCAAAAATAAGCATAATTGGAGTATTTTCCCAAATGGTGGGGTGGAGGGAGTGTGATTTTCCAAGTTTAATAAAAGCTACAAGTCTACAAATCCAAGAAGTTCAACAAACCCCAAGCACAAAAAAAAAAAAAAAAAAAAAAAATACACCAAGGAACATGGTAACAAACTCCCCCTGAAGAAACATCGATAAAGGAAATCTTTAAAGCAGCCACAGGATTTAAAAAAAAAAAAAAAAAAGGTTAAAGTACTAAAATATAAAATTTGTCACCTAGAATCCCATACCTAGCAAAAATATCTTTCAAAAATGGAGGCAAAATATGACAACAATAATACAAAGAATGAGAATGAGAGAGGAGAAATGGAAATACACTGTTTTAAGGTTCTTATATATACATGAAATGATGAAATATTATTCGAAGGTAAGTTGTGATACATTAAAGATGTATATTATAAATCTTAAAGCAACCACTGAAGTAACAAAACAGTTATAGTTAATAAGCCAACAAAGAAGATAATAAAATGGAATCGTAAGGAAATTCAATTAATCCCAAAGTTGGCAAAACAACAGAAGAAAGGAAACAGTGAAAAGATGTGACAAATAGAAAATAAGTAACAAGATTACAGATTTAAACTTAAGTATATCAATAATCACCTGAAATCCCTATCGCTCAAATACCCCAATTAAAAGGTAGAGATTGTCAGATTGGATAAAAACACAATACACAAATATATGCTTCATATAAGAAATGCACTTTAATCATAAACACACAGATTAAAAGCAAGAGGATGGAGGAAAAAAAGCTGGTATAGCTGTATTATAATCAGGCAAAGTGGTTGTCATAACAAACAATATTAATAGCAGTAAAGATGGTAATTTCAAAAAGAGCAAACAATCCAATTTAAAAAATGGGCAGAAGACATGAATATATATCTCTAAAGAGGAAATATAGATGACCCAATTGACACATGAAAAGATGCTCAAGGTCACTAATCATCAGAGAAATAAAAATTAAAACCACAGTGAGATATCACCTCACATTTGTCAGAATGGCTATCGACAATAAATTAAAGAACAACAAGTGTTAGTGAGGATGTGGAGAAAAGGGAACCCTTATACACTGTTTGTGGGATTGCAAATTGATACAGCCACTATGGAAAACAGTCTGGAGGTTTCTCAAAAAATTAAAAATAGATATATCTTTTGACCCAGGAATTGCACTTCTGGATATTTATCCAGAGAAAACCAAAACAATAATTTGTAAAGATCTGTGCACCCCAGTATTTATGGAAGCACAATTTACAATAGCTAAGATGTGGAAGTAACCTAAATACCCATCAACAGATGATTAGATAAAGAAGAAGCACAGATAGATAGACAGACAGACAGACAGACAGATAGATATGTACACACAGTGGAATATTATTCAGCCATAAAAATATGAAATCCTACCATTTGCAATGACATGGATAGACCTAGAGATTATTAGGCTGAGTGAAATAAGTCAGACAGAGAAAGATAAATACCATATGATTTCACTTATATGCAGAATCTAAGGAACAAAAAGAACAAACTAGTCAAAAACAGACTTACAGAGGACAATGTAACAGCCAGAGGGGAGGGAGGTTAGGAGGGGAAGGTGAAGGGTTAAATAAGTACAAATTAGTAGTCGATAGATGGTCACAGGAATGGGGAGCACGGCATAGGGAATGCAGTTAGCATTAATGTAATGGCTAGATGTAGAGTCAGAGGAGAGAAAGCAGTTGGGGGATCATTTCATAAACTGTATAAATATATAACCAACGTAATGTATACTTGAAACTAATAAATATGGTTATTTCATAATGATAAAAAGATTAATTCGTCAGAGCACAGCTCAATCCTAAACACTTATGCACTTAATAACAACTTCAAAATACATAAAACAAAAACTGATAAACTAGCAGGGAGAAATAGACATTTTTAAAATTATAGTTGGAGACATTTACACACATTCTCATTAAGAAGCAAATTATAATAATTATAAATAGTCAGAGATTTCAATACCCCATCTCAATAATTGATCAAACAATTAAAACATCATTTAAAGAACTCACCAGGAAAATTGGACTACATTTTGAAATGAAGATAAAACATAAGAGACCAACATGCCTAACATGTTAATAAAGTAGTATTTATGGAAAATTTTTCAATACTAAACACCTTTATTAGAAAATAAGAAGGGTTTTAAAGCAATGAGAGTAACTTTCCAGCATAAAAAAAAAAAAAAAAGACAAGAAAATAAGTATCAGCAGAAATTTGAGCTAAATGAAATGAAATAGAAAACTTTCAGGAAAAAAAAGGGAAAATTGAGAGTGATGGCAGTGTGAGAAAACCTTTTGGTCTCTACCCTTAAATATACAGTAGGTTGGACAACCATAATTCAATAAAGGAGTCCCTACTCAATACATAAACATATCTGAGAGATCTGCACATTGAGACATCTGAAGGTGGGCCTCTAGTAGTAAGCGCAAGACGCATGATATGGGGAAAGACAAAGACCAGAGCCACAGATATATTCTAGCACTGGCCTTGGCTTCAGTGAATGTGGTCAGGTGCAGCCCCCACTGGGCAAACTGAATAGCTGCAGAGGCATGAGTCTCTTCCCCTTCACCGTCCTGTAGGTTGCTGGTTCCAGCAAATGCTGCAGCAATATATGCGGGTTGCCAAGGGGCAGAAGCAACATTCCAGCTAGAGAGCCCTGCACTCATTGTGCTGAACCCAATGAAGAGAACAAAGCCACAGATGCCAGCTCACCTGCCCTGCCCAACCCACCCCCATCTGTCACTTTGGAACCTAGTAGAGGCAGCTGAGACACCTTCTTATAGTATGCTTGGTGCTGGTGGTTCTTTTTGCAGGAGAGAGCACTAGGAATTCACAGGCTGGGAATACCATCACACATCACATACCTTCACAAGGGTGGTACCCTGAGACCAAGGCAAACTAGTTGTAAGGGATGCCCACCTCCTCAGGGAATATGGGGCAGTTTTCAGGCTGAGACAACACCACCCCACAGAGATCCCAGAAGTCCCAGTAGTACATATAAGAGATAACTAAAACTTGCACTATAGCAACATATACTAGTAAACAAAAGAAAGAGCTCTACTTACCAACCTGCTGAGCAGAGTTCAAGGCAACTAGTAGTTTAAAAAGCAGAGAAAAAAAAAATCCATCAAGTACCATGACTAACCAAGGTAACAAGGTAGTTCAGAAAGAAAATGAAAAATCTCCAAAAAATAAACTCAGAGACTGGAAGGTTGTGACTTAAATGACAGACAATTAAAAATGACAATTCTGAAAATAAAAGATACATGAGAAACTTCAAGAGAGACGAAAACTCACGAAGGTAGTTTGTTGCTCAGGAATAAAATCAGCAAACAAAAGGGTAGTTTACCAAAGAAATTGAAACTATTTAAAGGAACCACACAGAACTTCGGTGCTGAAGAATAAATGAGATGAAGAATGAGAGAGCTTAAGAAATAGAACAGACCAGATTGTAGAAAGAATTAGTGATCTTGAAGATAGAGGGCTACAAATGACTCAGGCAGAAGAAGAGAGAATTGAGAGGAAGAAAGGATGGACAAACGGACAGAAGGACTCTACGGGAACTATCTGACTCCATTAGAAAGAGATATATAAGAATAAAGGGTATATAGAAGAAGAAGAGAGGGATTTGTAATCAAAGAACTTATTGAAAAAAGTAACAGATGAGAAATTCCCAAACTTATAGAAAGAGCTGGACCCTGGGGTCTAAGAAGCTAACAACAACAACAACAACAACAACAACAACAACAACAAAAACCTTCAAGGCACATTAGATTAGAACTGTCAAAAGTTAATGAAAAAGAATCTTAAGGCAGCCATTGAAAAAGAAGACTGTACGCTATAATGGAAACCACATTAAATTAACATTGGATTTTTCAGAAAAAACCATTCAAGCTAACAGTGAACTATTCAGAATATTGAAAGAGAGCAATCACAAGCCAAGAATAATATATCCAGCACAGTTATTCTTTAGATATGAAGGAGAAGTAAAGGATTTTTCCAGACAACCAAAGCTGAGGGAATTGATCATCACAAAATTTGCATTACAAGAAATGTTGAAAGGAGCACATCTACCTGAAATAAAAAGACAAAAGGATACAAAGTTGAGTAAGAAGACAGATGGCTCAGGAAGTTGCAACTTTTTCAGAATAGCATGTTAAACACTTAGGCATAACAAAAATTAAAGGTGAAAACATTTTTAAAAATAAGAAAATAGCATTTGCAATTTGGAAATGAACACACAGCACAAAAAGAGATAATTTAAGTGGAGAGGGGAAAAACAGAACTTGCACAGATGAATAGAAATGACAGGCAATCCACAGGAAAACAACTATGGTATATATGACATTTTTTTTTTTTTTGCATAAACCTAATGGTAATAAAATAAAATCTATAGCTGAGACACATAACATAGGAAAAGATCACAGAATACTACCAAACTAAAATAACAAACAGAAACACGGGGGTGAGGGGGATGGAAACAGCAACCAGAAAACAAACGATAAAATTGCTATAAGAAGTTTCCATATATTAATATTTATCCTAAATGTAAATGGACTGAACTCAACAATCAAAAGACACAGAGTAGCAGGATGGATTGAAAAATGAGACCCACCTATATGTTGCCTTCGGGAGACCCATCTCAGCTACAGACACACATAGACTCAGGGTTAACGGATGGAAGATGGTATTCCAAGAAATAGTATCCAGAGAAAATGAGTGTAGCTGTACTTTTATCAGACAAAATAGATTTCAAGATAAAAAAGGATATCAAGTGACAAAGGTGGATATTTTATAATGATAAACGGGACAATACATCAAGAAGACGTAACACTTGTAAATATATATGCAACCAACCTGGGATCACCAAAATTACTAATAGACCTAAAGGGAGAAACTGACAAAAACACAATTATAGTAAATACCCCATTGATAGTGATCATCTAAAGAGAAAATCAATAAGAAAATTTCAGCCTTAAATGACAAATTAAAACAAATAGACATAATCTATAGTTACAGAGGAGCCTTTCATCTCAGAACACCAGAATATGCATTCTTCTCTAGTGCACATGGAACATTCTCAAGGATAGACCATATGTTGGGGCACAAAACTAGCATCAATAAATTTAAGAAGATTGAAATCATACCAAGCATATTCTCTAATCATAATGCTTTGAAATTAGAAATCAACTGCAAAAAGAAAGATGGAAAAAAACATATGTGGAGATTAAACAACATGCTACTAAGAGTGGGTCAAAGAAGAAATTAGAGATCAAAAAATACATAGAGACAAATGCGAATGGTAATATGATATATCAAAATTTGGGGGATGCAGCAAAAGTGGTAATAAGAGGGAAGTTTATAGAATTACAAGACTACCTCAAAAAAAAAATCTCAAACGAACCTAATAGTTCATTTTTAAAAACTAAAAAGAAAACAAATGAAACCCAAAGTCAGTAGAAGGAATGAAATAATAAAAATTAGAGCAGAATTAAACAAAATAGAGCACAAAAAGACAGTGGTAAAAGTAATGCAACAAAGACTTGATTCTTTGAAACGATTAATAAAACTGACAAACTTCTAGCTATACTCACAAAGGAAAAAAGAGACTCAAAATCAGAAATGAAGGAGGAGAGGTAAAATGGACACCACAGAAATATAAAGTACTATACAAAAATACTGTATAGTCCTGAAAGGCTATATGCCACCAAATTCAATAAACTACAAGAAGTGGACAAGTTCTTACTAGATTGAATCATGAGAATTGGAGAATCTGAAGACTGATCAGTGAGGAAATTGAAACAATCATCAAAAAGCCAAAAAAGTAAAAGCCCAGGACCAGATGGCTTCACTAGTGATTCTACCAAGCATTCAAAGAATATTTCAATACCTCTTCTTATTAAACTCTTCCAAACAATTGAAGGAGAGGAAATACTTCCTAACTCATTTTACGAGGCCAACAATACCCTGATATCAAAACCTAGTAAGGGCAATACAAAAAATTACAGAGACAAATCATTGATGAACATAGATGTGGAAATTCTAAACAATATGCTAGCATATTGAACCCAACCATACATTAAAAAGATAATACATCATGATCAAGTAGGGCTCATCCTAGGGATGCAAGGATGTATAAACAAATCAATCAGTATGCTATATAACAACAAAAAAAAAGATAAAAATCACATGATCATATGAATAGATGTCAAAAATGCATTTGAAAATATACAACATCATTTATGACTAAAACATTTAATAAGAGTACAGAAGTAAAGTATTTCAACATAATTAAGGCTGTTTATGACAAACCCTCAGCTACTATCATGCTTAATGGTAAAAAACTGAAAATTATCTCTGAGATCAGTAACAGGACATGGATGTCCACTCTCAGCACTGTTAATTCAGTATAGTACTGGAAGTCTTAGCCAAGCGAGAAAAATTAAAAGGCATCCGAATTGGAAAAGAAGTAAAATTTGTCACTTTTTACAGATGACAGGATTCTTTATATATAAAAACCCTAAAGACTCCACCAAAAAAACTACTAGAAACAATGAACAAGTACATTCAAGTTGCAGAATACAAAATTAATGTACAAAATCAATTGTATTCTTATACGCTAACAATGAAACATCAAAAAAGGAATGAGAAACAATCCCATTTGTCAAGTGCAACAAAAATAATAAAATACCTAGGAATAAGCTTAACAAAGGAAGTAAAGGACCTATACACTGAAAACTACAAGTTTTTGTTCAAAGAAATTAAAGAAGACACAAAGAAATGGAAAGACATTCTGCGTTCACAGATTGGAAAAATCAGCATTGCTAAAATGGCCATACTACCTAAAGCAATATGCATCTTTAATGCAGTTCCCATCAAAACTCCAACAGCATTTTTCAAGGAAATAGAATAAAATATCCTCAAAATACATGGAACCACAAAAGACCCCAAATAGCCGAAAACAGTCCTGAAGTATGGGAGAAAGGAGGATAAAGCCAGAGATATCACATTTCTGACTTCAAATTATACTACAGGCTACAGTAATCAAAGCAATATGGTACTGGCAGAAAACTGACACTCAAATCAATGGAACAGAATTGATGGCCCAGAAATAAACCCATCCCTAAACGGGCAACTATCAACTAAGGAATCAAAAAACTATAGTAGAGAGAAAAGAAAGGCTCTTAAATCATTGTTGTTGGGAAAATTGAAGAGCCACATGGAAAAGAATGAAACTGACTCCATATACAAAAATTAACTCAAAACAGATTAAAGACTTAAATAATAAGACCTGGAACAGTAAAATACATAGAAGAAAACATAGGTACTAAACTTAGGTAGCTTGGTCTCAGGTTTTTATGAACTTGACCCCCAAAGACAAGGGAATTAAAAACAAAAATAAATGAATGGGACTACATCAAACTAAAAAGCTTTTGCACTGCAAAAGAAACCATCGGCCAACTAAATGGGTGGAGATATTTGCAAATAATACCTCCAATAAAGTGATACTTTCCAAAATATATAAAGACCTTCTACAACTCAACAACCAAAAAAAATCAATTCAACTAAAAAGTGGGCTGAGGACCTGAACAGACATGTTCCCCAAGAAGACAGTACAAATAGCCAACATATATGAAAAGATGCTTAACTTCATTTGCTAAAAGGAAAATACAAATCAAACCACTATGAGATACCACCTCACCCTGAAGAAAAGGATGAAATATTGCCAACAATATTGACAAAATGGATGGATCTTGAGAGTATCATGCTGAATGAAGTAAGTCAGATTGAGGACAAGAACCATTTGGTTTCACTCATGTGGGATATTAAACAAAGTAACAAACTCATAGACACAAACAACAGTATGGTGGTTACCTGAGGGAACAAGTGAGAGGGGGATGAAGAGGGAAAGGAAGTCAAATGAATGGTGATGAAAGGAGACTAGACCTATGTTGTGAGCACAGAATGCAATATAAAGTTCCTTTGAAGACATACTGACAAGCTCACTGATGAAGAAATAGATAACCTGAATATATTAAAGGAATTTGTGCTAGCAGTTAAAAACTGTCCCACAAAAAAAATTACCCGCCCCCATGGCTTCACTGTTAAAATCTACCAGTTAAAGAAGTAATACCAATTATCCAAAAAATTCATCCAAAAAACTGAAATGGATGGAATACTTCCCAACTCATTCTATGAGGCTGTTACCCTGACATTACGGAAATTAAAAAAAAAAAAAACAGACATTACGGAAATTAAAAAAAAAGGGGGAGGGTGGCTATGTACCGTATTCCTCATGAATACAGACAAATGTTTATATGAAATTTTAGCATATTGTATTCACCAATATTTCAAAAAAGATAATACAACTTTGGCTAAGTTTGGTTTATTCCAGGAGTACAAGATTGGTTTAATGTTCAAAAAACACTCAGTCTTTCACCAGAGTAATACACTAATAAAGGTCATCTCAATAGTTACAGACAAGTTTTCCCAAAAATTCAAACGTTCTTTCCTGATTAAAACTCTGAAGGAATTGAAGACAGTTTCCTCAACCTGATGAAAGAGTATCTGAAAAAGACCTACAGCTAATGTCACAGTTAATAATGAAACAAAAAATGCTTTTCCCACAAGAACTAGAACTAAAACAAGATGAGGATATTTACTTTCAGCCCTTCCATCAGCATGCTATAGACATTCTTTCTAGCCAGTACGATAAAAAAAAAGAGCAGTAACAGGCCTCCAAATGGGAAAGAAGTAAAACAGTCTTTATTCACAAATGACGTTAATCATCTATTAGCTTATTCCTTGGAGGCTACAGAGAAACTGCTACAAGTTGTAAATGAGTTTAGCAAGGTTGCATATATAAAATAACATCAATATACAAAAATCAATTGATTTATATATACTAGCCACAATTAATTAGAAATAAATAGTGCCATTTACAATAGCATAAAAATATGCAATATTTATTTAATATATGAACATATCTATATAAATATAAATGTTTAATGTAAATCTGACGAAAGATGTGGAAGAACCTCTTACTGAAAACTATAAATTATTGAGAGAACTTAAAGACCTAAATAAGGAGATACATTATGTTTATTGGTAGAAAAGCTCAATATAAAACCACTTATTCTGGATCATTCCTATAGAGTTTTAATATTTAGCAAATCATGCGATGCTATTTATTCCTTGTAGTGTTTCCCATGGTCATTTATCTAAGTTAAATTTAACATGTAGTTTTTTTCAAACCTGAGATTAACTTTTTAATAGAATAAATGTAATATTAAAATTACTTTTAGGATGTTAAAGTTAATTGTTTAAAGATGTTTTTCATGACCTTAAAAAGTTTTGGTATGCTGCTTTTATAATTTTAGAATGCCTCTTTGACTTCTTTATTTCATGGTATTTCTTGTATAAAGTTTTTATATTAGCCTGTTTTGGTACCTGTAAATGTTGAAATGAATATAGATATGACTGTTTAGAAATAAACCATTCCTGTAAACTCTTACCCAAATTAAATTCCAAATTTATTACTTTTAAAAGATTCATATACTTAAAAATTATTTCTAATTTCAAGTTAACTGTTAAACAAAAATATTTTTTTTTTAATAACTAGAAATTGTGTGGGCTTAATTACTCTTTGGGGTTTTCGTAACTAAAAGTTTTGGTTGAATAAGTCTGTGTAAATGGAATAAGTTAGAAGGGGACGGTGCATAATTAAAGTTTGAATTACATAGAAATGTTTTGAAATAGTTTGGTGTAAAAATCTGTGCAATAAAGTAGAAGTAATCTTGAAATTCTTAATATGCTTTGTTTTTCCCTTTCTGCAGAGTGTATATAAATGTGACTTCCTGAACTTGCAGCTTCAGCAGCCACTCCAGCTTGCACAGGATGCTATAGATGCCTTTTTGAAGCAGCTGAAAAATCCTATTGATTCTCTTCCTGGAGAACTTTTCCATGTGGTTGTTTTTTCTCTCCTTCTTTCTTATTTTCCATCACCTTACCAGAGATGGATTTGCTGCAAGAAAGCCCATGAACTGTTAGTGTTAAATGGTTTATTGCTTATCATCACACCTGATTCCTCCCATCAAAACCGTCATGCTATGATGATGAAAAGCTGGAAGATTGCTATAGAGTCCCTGGGTTTTAAACGTTTCAGGTATTCAAAATTTTCACATATGCATCTGATGGCATTTAGAAAAATCTCACTAAAAACCACAAGTGACTTGGTTAGTAGGAACTACCCTGGGATGTTATATATTCCTCAAGATTTCAACAGCATAGAGGATGAAGAATATTATAACCCTTCCTGTTATGTTCGATCAGATATAGAAGATGAACAGCTAGCATATGGTTTTACAGAGCTCCCTGATGCTCCATACGACTCAGATTCTGGAGAAAGTCAAGCCAGCTCCATTCCTTTCTATGAGCTAGAAGATCCCATATTACTTTTAAGTTAATATAAAAGCAAAAGGCCCTATTAGTCCAGACTCCTAAACTAATTGCTTACACTAATCAGAAATAGTAACATGAACTCAGTACTTAAAACCTGGTTTGCATAGAAATGCAAAGGTTTACAGAGTTTGCTATTTTTTTCTACTTCTGGATTTTAAAATTTATTCTTTTATAGAAAGCTTAAAGTTTCTTGCAGAATGACCCTTGTCATAGCAGAAACCAGTTACTTTAGCATTTAGCACTAAGAGATTATAGAAAGATACCTTTTTCGTGTTATCATGAAAAATGAAGCTTAGTTTGCTCTGTATTTTTCTTTTTTTTTATCTTTTCAATGTTGACTTTAAAACATTACAGTGAGGAACTTTAAGATATGTAGAAAGCAGTAGATTTCACTTTGATGATTCACAAGTTAAGTGTGACACAGATAGATTGGTTTAGTTGTTTTGTAATGCACTTATTCTTTTTTCTAACTAAATTGTTATCTTTTACAGAAAGCCATTTTCTGTGTCCAGTTTTGTCTGATGATCCAACATTTCCTGAACTTTTTGGAATTGATGACAATTTTTTTTCCTTGTTCTTGCTCATTTGGCAACATCAGACATTGGGGGGGGGGGGAGATTTCCTCCCAAAGTATGTATTATAATTTGATTAGCACAGTACAATAAATACCATTGCCAAAGTAGAATTTTCATACCTTTCTTGGGCCTTAGTGTTAGTATATTTAACTGTGAGAGTTCACTTTTACTCTTTTAAATTTAGGTTTCATTTACAATACGTTCTATTTAAGCAAGGAACAATACTCGATATTGACCTTTGTGAAAGGGTTTGCACTTGTAAGAGAGCTTTTATTTTATCTGGACCAGCCTTGATAAAGGGTCCTCGCCTTTCTGTTAAGGAGGTACTGCACTACAAGTCTGATTATATAGAAAAAAAAAAATTTAAATTAACCCTTTGCTGGTCATAAAATGGTTCAGACCTTTCGGTATTCTTATTACTGTCTAAATCCTAGCTAAAAATTTTCTTTGAAAGTATAAACTATTAGTTAGCTGTGGGAATTTTCCCTTTCCACATTGACAAATGCCTTTCTGTGTTTCTGAATCAGAAGCAAATGATTAAAGAGAAATGTATGTCCCAATAAGACAAGATTTAGTTTAGCTAAGAACATTTAGTCCATCTTATCTTGTCAGCCAGCAATTGTCATGTAAATTATCATTTTTAAGAGTGCCACTGTGTGGAGTTTTTTCAAGTGGTTATTACATTAGAATTACCTCATACTGAGGTTTTTGCACTGAAATATCACAGTTTCAGATTTCATGGTTAATGTACGTATGTGTGTGTTTTTAAAGGAACTTGCATTTTCAATAGTTGACCTAAATTTCATAAACTGCACTTCTTTAGTCTGGTAAAACTGATGTTTTTGTGCTTATTGTGAAATGCTGTAGTTAACTTTGAATGGCAAACTTTACATAGAAATACAGAATGTATTCTTTAAGATATAAATGGTTGAGTATGTACCTGATATTTCTAATTAAAATCACATTCTAAATCAGTGAAAGTAATAAGATTGTAATTAACCTTTAAAAAGTTAATTACATGCAATAAATATTGATTGCTCGAATATACCAGAAGTAACTTGAAATTTTTCATTTGCTTTTCAGTAGTATAAGATAGCTTAATAATTAGGCTTGACTTTTCTTTCCAGTTAAGCATTGTTGTATCAAGTCTTGTAGCTCCCCAAAAGAAGAAAAAAACCCAGTTTGATATTCAGGATAACACAAAACTGTATTTTGGTAGTACGTTTACCATATTGCTTGTTTTCTTTGATTTGACTAAATACTATCCTAAGGGCAGAGAAAACATACCAAATGAAAATGCTTTGAAAGTAAATGAAACAGTGCTTTTGAGAGGTTGGTGTAAATACAGCCTTGGAGTCAGCCTCTGTGTTACAAAAATGTTGGTGCTATAAATTGTTTTGTTTACAGATAATTCTGCTTATGCTCCAAAATGTGCATGATATATTTTAACTAGTACTTTACAGAAAAATATCTTTATAAAACCTATACTACCACTGAGTATAAATTTTTGAATTTATAAATATCATTTGTTCCTATAAATTCAGCTTATTCAAATTAGGTTGGCACAGGATTTAAACTATTACATATTCCACCAGAGCCAATTCAATGTATAAGTGTTAGAATATAAGCAGTTGTGTGGCTTGGTGCAAGATTATATATGTAATGACAAGAGAAGTTAATGGAGTTTTCTAATATTGTATGGGTATTCTCAAGAATGATTTCATTCGGATATAAAGAAGTTAAGGGGTCTTCTGTCATGTTTACAACAGGGCTCTCCAAAATAATTTGGTGTTTGAAAAACAAATGATTATTTGGTTGGATTCTTCAAGATCAAGTAGTTTATATCATAGTTGCCAAGTGGTAGGAGGTGGCATACCTGAAATTGTATGTTTGTGTTTGTTGTATTTTTCACATTTTGTGAACAAAGCACATTTATTAAAAATTTTAAATTTTCTAATATTCATTGTCTGGTATTTGTAAACAAAGTTTTGTGGTCTTTGACCTAGCTCTTTAAGTGATTTCAGAATTGGGAAGCAATTTAGAACTTGAATGACAGGATTTTATAGCTGGATTCATCTAACCCCTTAATTTCATAAAGCCATTCACTGAGATCCTGAGAGTTCAAGTGATTTCCCCATTACCATGCACTGTCATTATGTTTATCGAAGAAACATGACAATCCAGCATAAATTCTAGTTCATTGTATGTCAATAACATCATACTCTACTCTCCTTGAAAATTGCATCAGATAATTTAGGTAAGAATATCAGTTTTTAGGGCAGCAGATATCTTTCTCATGATGTGAAAGTTTTTTATTCATTGAACAAATGCCTGAATTCTACCATGTGCAATATACTAGGCAAATAATAGGGACTGATGTGATCACAGTCCCCTACTTTCATTGTGCTTATGACCTAATGAAGATGACAGGCATCCTCCATGTAGTCAACGTCTATCCAGGAATGATAGCCTACTGATCCTACACCCTTGCTCCTGCTTAAATCCTTTAATTTGTTTCCCAGAAATGGAACAGAAGGCAAAAAAGTTTGCTTAGCGAATTACAAACACGTTGTGGACAAAAGGGATGTATCACTCAACCTTCTAGAAAAGTGCCACCTAAAGTTTCTCTGATTGTTAAAGGCAGGAAAAAAATGGAATTGAGCTTTTGCTCCATTTTCCCATAGTTTTCTGAGCACAGTGCTGCACAGGTATTCCTCTTTAGTGTTCACACACTAGGCAAGCAGCACGTAGATTTAAAACTTGGCTTCGTGTTGCAAATTGTTAGATGATAGCAAAGGTACAACCTAAATTTTTCTAAATTACTAGTCTAAAGGACAAATGTTTATTACAATATTTATATTTATAGTTGAATTCCTATAAAAACAATTATAAGAACCTCCATAATTCATAATAAAAATTCATATTCATGATCCACTAAACAAAGCTCCCTGAGATTATTAGTTGCGGCCTATATTACACAATATCCAATAAACAAGCATGCTACAATAGCTAACAATTTTATTAATTAAGGATCTCTAAATGTTATAAAAAGAAAAGTATTGTGTTTTCTGAACTCTACTTTGTATTATTAGAGAAATTCAAACCTCAACAATTGGAAAGTCTTTTGTTATAATTAAAATCAGGTTTGAATGTATGTTTTATCCTAAATTGTTTCAGAATGAGCTCAGGAGTTTAATTTGCATTTTTCAAGTAAGAATCTTGTTACATATGGCACTATTGAGTAGTAACGTTTAGTCAACATAAATAGCATTCGACTTGCAAATTTTATTTTTAACCAAGATACCTTTACTTAATTAATAGAAATCTATTCCACTTTTGACATTATTATAAAACACTTGTTAATGTCACTGCTTGTTTTTAGTAATCAAAAATATAACTATTTTACAACATAGATTTTAACAATTTATAAGATTGGGCCCTTCAATAGTACCAAAGATGGTACTATTTTTTTTAAGTTAAAGGAAAATACAAAGAATTAAGTCTTAGACTTTGACTAAAGAATTTTTTTTTAATTTGTCAGTAATTAGAAGGCTGTGAAACAAACTTGTTAATATTTGATTGGAATGCCCATGTAAACCGTAAAAATAATAGGGAGCATTGTTCAAAAGAAAAATCAATATCTGATAATATTTCCTAGATCCAAGCCTGTTTGCAACTCTTTATAAAGAAAACCCAAGAGAACATACTTGTATACTTTTATTGCTATATGTCATATGTACTGAAGACAGTCACAAACAAGTAAATCATTCTATAGTCTCCTAATGACAACATTCTTTCTACAGCTCTTTGATCCTGTGTGAGGAATCAAATATCTATAAGAATATGATTAATGATCACAGATATTCTATATGAGGCTATTATAGAGCTACATTTAAGTCATATACATTTACTTTTATTCCCTAGACCTTCAAATCTTTTTTACATTTAATGCCACTCTTTAGCTAAGTCTGTTACCTTCAACCAAAGAAAAAATACAAACATGACCATGGCCAGTATTAATTTAGTTTTCCCTCATATTCTTGTAACATCTCTGGATGAGAGTCTGCAGAGACAAGTTAAAAATATATAGGAAATATGAAATCAGCAAGAAACATTCATAGTTTTCAACTTGTCATAGGCCCTTTCACTAGGAATCCAAGAGACAACATGTTTCCCAAAGGCAGTAGTGGATGAAACATTCCCTGGAAATAAGGTAGATGGGTGATTGCTGGAAAGAGAGGTATGCAGTCCAAAATCCCTGGAGCCTGCCTGCAAGAAGAAAAATGGTTAGGAAACAGACCTGAAAAGGAAGGGGGCACCAAGGGCCTGACTGTAAACAACTTTATATTTTCCAACCCCATTGAACCATTAGCAAATATTAAAGAACCAGGGTACAGGTTACGGTGAAAACATTTGGGACCTGGGACTTGAAAGTAAGGAGATAACATTTTCATAGGAAAGGTGATGATCTGGAGCTTATGTAACCAGAGAGAGGTATTATCAAGGTAGGAAGGACCCTGGTGGCCTGGAAAATGGTACTACTTAGAATGAGGAACTACAGAATAAGAGTTAAGATGTCACAAACTATCTTTTTAGTCTTGCTTGGTTCACATGACCTTTTGGCACATTGTTCATAACCAATCTAGATGCAATTTACTTAAATGTGGGTATCCCTCATGGAAGTGCCAAATATAAATGATGTTGCCACTCCCTCCCTTTCCCATTTCAACCTAACTAACTCTCTCATTCACTTTAACTTCTATGTTAAAGTCCTGGTGGGGTACAAACCTCTGCCCACCTTTGCACTAGCTAGTCCCTCTGCCTAGAATTTCTTTTATATTGATTTGCATGACTACTTTGTTTTTGTTATTCAGATCTTAGCTTACATGTTACCTCCTCTGGAGGACCTTCCCAGTCCATACAAACTAATACAGTCTCTTCACAAAACTGTAGTCTCTGAATAACCTTATATGAAGTTTCTTTTTCCTTGTTTGTGTGTGTGTCATGTAGGCAAGGCCCATATCTATCCTGTTTTGTATCTTCATCCTAGAAATGGCCTCACACAAACTGGTGATCAATATATGCAAAAGAATTCATTTTACCAAGTGAGATGACACAGGACCATCGGAGGATGGTCCAATTCTGTTTTATTAATTAGTTTAACAGTGTATTCTCAGAATTAGGTTATAGCTCAATATATGTTTCAGAAAAGTGAACTGGCTTGTAGAAATATAGCTTAGGTCAATGATAAGTGGCTTGGAGCTATATAATTTTTTCTCTGCTCTGCTTACCCCTACCCATTTAAATTTCTTGTATCTTTGTCTCAGATCCAACTTTCTCACCAGGTCTCAATACTATCCAATTCACACCTCCCCCTTGTTGCCAATAAAATAATTTAAGTTTGTAAACCATCATAGCTTTACCATATATTTAAAAGGAAGATTTAGCTAATTGATCTCTTCAACTCCATAAGAGTAATGCTCCAGTAGTTTCTTAATTCATGTAAGGGACACATTATTCCAACTACTTTCCACTGGCTGTGTATTCAAATAGGTTTTCACCACTAAATACTATGAGATCTTGGGCAGATAGTCACAGAGTAAGAGTACAGCACATAGTGACTTATTTATTTTAGCAAATAGCCTTTAATAACCTTGTTCCTTTTTTCTCTCAGTCTTGCCTCTTCTGTGCCCTCCATGCACATTGACCATTTCACCTCCACCATTACCACCCAATTCAAAATCTCTATATCCACTCTCTAGAACCGTGCTGAGCAAGTTAGTCAGTGTTAAATTTTCTTATCTTCGATTTTCTCCCTCATGAATTCCCAGAAAATGATGTAAAAGATACCCAGTTTATTACAACCTACTTTGCAAGAGTTCAGTGGAAACTACAAGTTTCAACACAAGCTTGTCTTATCTCTTATCTCTTTAAAATAATGAATTTGCAAACACAGGTAACCAATTCTTCAGTATGTTTCATACAACTATCCAATTACTAAGTATAAAGTATGACAGTTAATATAAATTAGAAGAATCACCAATTTTGAGTAGGAAAGGATTATGGATATTATAGCCTTAAATGATAAGGGAAAAAAAAATTGAAACAGTTCAGTTTCTAAGGTACTGACTTCTCTAGCTCTACAAAAGCACACCACTGTTGCTTGGGCTACATTCTGAATTAGGAGTGTAACCTCATCCATGGAGAAAGTACTTGTCTGAATCTATCAACTAAAGTTATGGTACTACAGAGGTTGAATACAAGGACAAATTGGAGACTTAGTATCCCCTTTTGATATGACAACAGCCTAGAAAATAATGACTGGAGCAATACAAAAGATATATATTTGGAAAATATTCAGTTCTAAAGTCCTTTCAGTAGTCATAATAACAGTTATCATTTATTAAGCAACTATTATCTATCAGGTATTATGCTAAGTGAACAGAGAACATTGTCTCACTTTCTTCCTCTCAGCAAGCCTACAAAATACTTTTATCACAATTGTACTAGTGAGGAAATTGAATCTTTGAAATGTTAAGCAATTGTCTAAAGTTACAGAGTTAGAAAAGTGGCTCAGCCAGAATATAACTTAGGTCTATCTGATTTCAAAGCTTATGCTCATTCACCACATTACCCAAGTTGCCTAATCAATGTAACTAAATGACTATATCTTTTTGAAACTAGTTTCATAAAAATTGGGCACTATGTATATGATGCTGTGAGAAGTAAAGTTAAATAAGATATAAATATTTGCATTACACTGTGCAAGGCATTCTTTTACCAAATTCTGCTATCAAGATAAGTCATATAGTCTACAGCCATGCCACCCTGAATTTGTCCAATCTCGTCTGATCTCAGAAGTTAAGCAGGGTCGGGCCTGGTTAGTACTTGGATGGGAGACTACCTAGGAAGACCAGGTGCTGTAAGCGTTTAAAAAAAAAAAAAGATAAATTATATATATTATGCCTTCAAGAAGCTGTCTTGTAAGAAAGACAGAATACATACATGAAAAGTATAATACAAAATAGAAAAGGACTGTCACAGAAAAAATTGAAAAGAGAGTCAAATATTTTCTCATTAAAAAGTCAAGAGAACCAAACAGTTTTACAGGTGAGTTTTATCAAACTTCTGTGCTACCTTTCTGCTCTTCTTCTCCCCAGGGGACCACATGGGCTCCACATATATCAGAGTACAATAGTGGCATTCAGCCATACATGTGTAATACAATAAGCTGAATTATGTTTATATATTTTAGGTGCAGGGACCCTACTACACTAATGTAACATTCTAAATCTGGGGTCCTATTCCTAGCTGCAAGCCTAGATCATAGCCAGACCTGGGACCAGCCAGGCCTGGGACCCATACAGTAAAATGGGTATTCAGAATAACTTAAGACATGTATGTTTAATATTCTCAAAGAAGGGAAATGTCATCAAATGAGAAATAGGTTATAACATGGTAATAGATTTTTCAAGGGGGAAAAAGAAATTAAAAAAAGAGGCTGAGGGAATTTAAAAAAAAAAAAAAATAGCCTGAGTAGTAGATTAGTACCTATAATATCAAACTGAAGAATTCTTCCAGAAAACAGCACAAAAAAGGCGGGGGAGGTAAAAAATATGAAAGAAACATGAAGCGTAGATACAGTTCCAATATATATTAGAAATAGGAGTTCCACATAAGAGAATAGAGAAAAGGGAACAAAAGGAAATACTAGATAAAATAATGGGAAATATCTTTCCAGAATTTAAGAATGTTTAGAATCCTTCAATAAAAAATGATTGCTAAATAAAAATACAAAGTTTTCTTAAACTTAAATTCAAGATTTAGAATAAAAACAATTTTCTTAAAGCTAAGAGGAAAAAAAGATTATCTACAAAGGTAATCAAATTGACATCACACTTTTCATCAGTATCTTTAGATTGCAAGAAGACAGCATTATTTTCAAAATGTTAAAGGAAAATTAGAAGAAAAAAAAACCCTTAAAAAGACAAAATGTAATTCACTGACAGTGAGTATGGAGCGTGGATTTAAACTGACAAGGTCCTTGCAGTCTGCAAGGACAATCAAGATTTGCCTTACCTCTGCAAATTGCTTCTGAGAACAAGAAAGTACAAATGTAGATGTAGGCAGACAAATAAGTGAAGGTCATGATAAGATGTGGCTTTGGAGAAGTAGAAGAAACAGTATTACTACGCCTTAGAGAAACTGCTTATGCCAGCAATTGTATGTTTTTGTATAAAAGCAGCTTGCAAAAATAAAACTGTCACTGCTCAACCATCAGTGGACAGTGGACCTCCTGATCCCAGCTTTCTGTCTTTCTTTTCTTAATCTCCCACCGTTCCCACTCAGGTATTATTTTCCAGAGCTGCACTGGATGTGACAGGATTTACCATTTGCTGGACACGGCAAGTGAGAACACAAAATGGTTCCTCTCTGGCAAGAAAATCAGCAGTATGAATTAAGAGTCTTAAAAATGTTCATATTCTTTAACCTATTTAGGAATCTATTCCAAAATAATAACCAGAAATGTAATATATCACAAGTTCAATGAGCCAAAGTGCTCATCAGTGTAGTATTTTTGATAGCAAAAAATAAAAACATTTAAAGTTTTCAAAATTAACTAAATCATGATTCAGCCATATAATGAAATATTTCCATTTTATTACAGTGGAAAGGCTAATGAAATAAGGTACATCAGTTAAAATAGCAAACCCAAGTTCTTCAAACAATAATGACATTTATTATCTTAAGAATTGGGAGGTAGAGAGAGTTTGTTAAGCTCTGGCAAAGACTGCTTGTTTCCATCCATTATTTATTCTCCCTTCTTTCTCAGAAAGAGAACTCTGATTTTTGATGGGTATCTGGCCACTCAGAAACTTACCACTTTTCCCAGACTCTGTACATACTAAATAGAGATCAATGTAATATAAACTGAAGTACCTTATATAACTTTCAAGAAGTGTCATTAAAGTGGGGGTGTGGGGAGTACATTTGCTTCTTGTACTTTTTCCTTTCTGTTGATTGGAATTCAGAAGTGATAGCTGGAAATCAAGCAGCCATCTTCAGCTATGAAGAAGATGTCATGTCCTAAGTGGAAATACAACAAAGAAGTTAGGATCTTTAATGCTAAGGAGCACCACATCTGTTCTGGAACACCTAGGTCTAGACCACTTTTAAGAGACAGAGAAAACAACTGCTATTAAGCCAATGAATTTTCTGTCATACACATCTGAACCTAATCCTAAAATCTGGGCTCTACTTTTAGAGTTTCTGATTCAGTGGATCAAGGGGCAGAGCCTGATAATTTGCATTTCTAAATAGCTTCCAGGTGATGCTGATGCATCTGGTCTTGGGGCCACACGTGGAGAATCACTGCAATAATGGAAGTAATAACTCAATAGTTCTCAACACTTTTTTCACATTAGAACCACTGGGGAGCGGGGCAGGGAAAGTCTTTAAAAACACACAATCTACCAGGGACTTACTCCAGAGGAACCTTTAATTTAATTGATCTGATCTGGGCCTGGGTCTGGGTGTAAATTAAAAATCTTCCAGATGATTCTAATTATACCAGCATTCAACACTGTAACTCTTTCTCTACTTACTGTGAACAGCGGTAGTGAGACTGAAATACCTGTGTTCTCCCAGGGAGGGGAATATTTAGAAAGCTGCACTTGATGCCCTAGGATGTGAACGTAAAAGAAAGGTTTAAGTTCCTGTTCTGGAACAGTCTTTTAACCTTGGTTGCTCTATCAGTGAAATAGTGATGAAAATATTTACATCACTGTTTTTTTAAAGACCGAATTACACATTATAGGTGAAAGCATCTTGTAATATCAAAGTTTTACATAGAAATAACAAGGGATTAGGCCCAGCAGATCCAGATCATCTATGGAAAGAAAATTTGAGTTGGTTTAGCTCTTAACAGGATTGAAGAATTGAAAGTAGGAGGAAAACAAGCAAGAAGACAGGAAGAAATAATGTAAGAGTTACCTGCGACTCCCTGCCACAGAGGACTGAAATGTATAATAGGATCATCCATTTCTCCTTTTTTTAATTTTTAAAATTGTGATTATATTTTCAACAGATGTTCTTAGCCTGAAATAACTCCTCTGGGAGAAATTCCTGGCCTGGAAGACCTCGTCTACATAGAAGTCTTGAAGAATGGATGTTTCTGCTATTAGGATCTTTACACTGCCATCGATAACTATGCTTGAAATCTGTCACTGAAGTAGTTCCCAGATGGCTATTTTATATCCTGGTGTTTGGCTGTGGGTGTGCCAAACTGACCCTGATATTTTTAGTTTCAGGTTAAATAGTGCCAAGCAAAGGGGGTTTTGATTGTGTCCTGGAGGGCCTCATGTACCAGACAGTTTAGACTTTATTCTGTAGCCTGTAGAAGTCACTTGGTTTTAATCCAAGAAGTGGTGCTAAGAGTGTATCAGTCAGAGGGCCAGTGTGATGCATTTATTAGTCTGGGGTGAGGCTGATATCAAGATGACCAGCATAGAAGTTACCGAAGTAATTCAGGTATTAGGACCTCAACTAGGGTAGTGGCAATGGAAATTGAAAAGAAATAATAAATGCAGGAAATATGGTGGATGAAATGAACAGTTGGCCTTCACAACTGTCAGGTTCTTCTAGTAAATACTGGTAGCCTTCAACAACTAAAGATTGATGAGAGCTACTTGTCTCCTACCTTGCTACTTGGTAATGACTACAGTGAAAACAAGTCTCAGCTTTAATGCTACTATGCAAATATTTATCAACAAGCAAGCATAAAAACAGTACACAAACAATATTTTGTGACAAAATACTAAACAGCAGTCTAGACTCAGGGAGCCAATCAGGAAGGTGTCAGTCTGCTATAGTCAGCAGTGTTTTATACCACATTTATGCAAGGACAAAGGAGCCTATACAATATTCTAGCCAGCCACAAATCTTGAACACCTGTTATTTCCACAATGAAAAATTATTTCTAATCCTTTATGCTATCACATACCTCTAGTGCAGATTTACTTATATTGGAAGTACTTGTATATTCAACTTTGTAGTAGATTACTGATTAGTGTCTTTCAAATGCTAATTACTCACCCCAGAATGTGCAGATTAAAGTTAACTCAAACACATACACATCTCACTGAACTATTCTAAAGTATACTGATAACAGATGGGTACTAGACTTATGGGTTGATCACTTCCTAAGTTATATAAATGTGTAATCATTGTCGTACACCTGAAACTAATAAATATTGTAGGTCAACTGTAATCATTTTTTTTTTAATTTTTAAAAAAGTATACTGACACGATAACAAGCATTAAAAATGGTTTCAAAGTCACAAGGTACAAAATCATGTTTGAAGAAGACGAAAAAGCACTGTTTTAATGAGGTATTAGTCCTGAGGAAAAGAAAACACCTGTAGCTGATTTAAGCAAGAAAGAAATATATTAGAGGACATTGGGTAGCTCAGAACATTGCTAGAAATTGAGGCTTGGACCTGCATGGCCAGAAAGTACAAACAATAATAACAAGACAATAGACATGATGGGAGAGGGCTCTGTGGTTCCCGTCATCATAAATAGGCATCTCAAATCACTGAATCACTAATACTGGATGCCAATTCCACCACTAGAACCAATTCTATGCTAGGAGCCTACCTTGCTATGCTCCTGCAGTTAACCATAGAGCAGTTTTCTGTGCCATTTTTGAGTCAGCTGGTGCACATGATTGGCTAATCAAGTCCTTGGCATTCCAGTTTTCAGCCAACAGATTCTAAGGTAAGGAATTCTCCAAACGTAGAAGAGGGGTTCAGGTGGTAGAAATGAAAAAAAAAGGAAAAAGAAAAAGAAAAAAGGTAAGTGTCCATTAAAAGCAAGTTGAATTAGAAGTGATGACAATGTATTCAAGTAGAAATATCTCGCAGGTAGTTGGATATTGACACTGTGTTTCCCACAGATCCAGAATTACAGATTTGGGAATTGGGTAGTAATTGCATTTAGAATTAGACAGGAGTCTGGAGAGAATCTAATTCAAACTTTTAATTTATATATGAGGGATCTGAGTCTGAAAGTACTTCATCACTATAGATGCACTGCCCACCCCCACCCTCAACATCTGTTAAATGAAAATGAGGAAATTCACACTATATTAGGAGAGATAAGACAAATATATAGATAACATTAATAGAAAATAAGTAGCAGGAGAGGACTAAGGATTGAAGGCCTACTTTTTTAAACAAATATTTAAGTGCCAACTGTATAACAGGCACTATGCTCTGCCCATTAATGGTGAACAAACATTTACATATCTCTGCAATTGAGAAAATGAAAGCAGCCTGGGGTGCAGAGAGTTGGGGGAGTGTGGTGGAAAGTCAAACTGGACATGAAAAAGGGCCAGACTACACAACAACTTGTCTGTACGTTTTTAAGGATTTTGAGCTTAATACTAAAAGGGATAAACCATCTCAAAGTTTTAAGGATTTTTTTGTACATATATCATCTAATTCCTACAACCCTGAAAGGTAGGTATTTATTAGCATCCATTTACATAGGCGGAAATTGGGATTCAGAGAGATTAATTGATCTCCCTAAAAGCTACAAACAGAAAACGATGATAGGGATAGAAGGTAGGAAAATAAGCAGGGCTTCTCAAAGAGGGAAGGGGAATTCATACTTTTTGAGGGCCAATCTTATGCCAGAAAAAAAAAAAAAAATGGTTTCACTGAATGTTCACAACAATTTTGCGAAAAAGGTTCTGTTACCGTATTTTACATGGAAAACCCGAGGTCGCATGTAAGGAAGGGGAGGAACCAGGACTCAAACCCCAAGACCATCCTGCTGCACTGCTGCTGTGAAATGCTGCCTCCGTATCATCTCCTTACATTTATTATGCTCTGAAAACAAATGAGAATCACCTCTGGACTTTAAGAACCCTCAGTATTTGAGGCCGGTGAACGTATAAGAGACTGGGAATTCGGGTGTAATGGAGCAGGTCGGGTGTGGGCGTTGTCGGTGGAGAAAAGACCCCGGCGGTGTACTAAAAGGAGTCTTAATTGAAAAAGGAGAGAAGGGCTTTGGAGGCAAGCGTGAGGAGCCTGGGCTTTATTTAGCAGGTCAGTGGACACAAAGCCATGTATTATACGAAAGACATTAAAGAGCAGCAAAGCCTCCTGCAGTATTTACAGTCGATGTGTTGCAGTCCTGCCTGTCCTGTCCGTTTCGGTCTAGCTCGAGGCGGCGACCTAGATGCTTGATGGACACTACCGGTCTGATCCTTCGTGGCCTTCCCGCTCCCTGTTCTCCGCCGCTGATCTTAGGTCTCGAGAGGCGACGGACCTAAGCCCTAGGTGGGGTACCGCGTTCGCACAGCTCGGAAGACACCTGCCTTCTTCGCCTGCGCTGCGAGTTTGGCAGGAAGGGGGCCGAGCCTCTAGGAGGAAGCGCGCCGCGCGCTTTGACCCCGGCGGCGTTCCGTACCGTCGCGGATTAGGCGGCAGGAACATGGTGGCGGTGGCTCGGCGGGTTATGGAGAAAGTTACCAAAAAGACTGGCCTGTGCTAGTGCGTACAGTCTCGGGCCCAAGACCCCATCCCCACCCTGGCGAGCCACCACCTCGTTCCGAGTCGTAGGCCTAGCCCTTAAGGCCCTCCTTTTACTGCGTGGCCGCCAGAGCCGATTCTGAAGATTAAGAAAGCGTTGGCGGCGGCCTAGTCAGGTAGGGGAGTTAGCGGGTAAACAGCAGGGCGGCGAGCCCTGGGCACAGACACAGGGTTCCCGGTGGTCCGGTCCCCAAACTCCGTCTAGCCGGCTTCCAGGGGCAGGGGTAGGATACTTACCGCTAGAGAGATTGATGGTGGGGCTTGGAGGATGGAAGGGGGGCCGGGGGTGGGGGATGCAGCTTTCCATATCCGTCATCATTTCCCCATTTAGCTGGGCGCCGGGTCGTGTTCGTATTCTCCCAAAGTGGAGTGGTGGTCAAGAACTGCCAGGTTCCTTCTCGGTCCTCTCACATCTTGTTAGGAGGCGGAATGCAAGAATTGTTACTGCCCTATTGCTGAGGGGTTTAATAGTCGAGGCGCCATCTCCTTTTATGAGATGGGCTCAGACATTTATGAATTCATAGAACTGAAGCACTGGAATTCCCCGATCCTGGCTGCTCAAGTTGATTCTTTCAGCTTTTGACACTTCCCCTAGATAGGACAGAAATAGTTTCTGATTTGAAAGACGATGCAGATGATATAGTGTATTCTCTAGTGAGCCATTCCATAGAGGTGGGCATGGAAGGGAACTTACTGATTTAGAGGACTTTGGATGAGTTAAGTGAGGGCTGGAGTAAGGCCGAGAGAGAAAAAATCTGGAAATTTATGGGCTCTCCCTTAGCTCTCCTACTTATTAGCTGTGGGATATTAGGGAACTTGTTTTTTCTCCTCGTGTATTAATAAATGTCCAGTAACTGGCATTGTTATTAAGTGTAAATATTTCTAAATTAGCCTTTATTTCTTCAACAAATATTTGTTAAATACCTACTTCGTACCAGACTTTGTTCTAGACACTGGGCATATGTATTGAAGACATTTTCAGAGCCTTTGTGATCTAGTGGGATATGCAAACAAGTGATCAATATTTTACTGTTACAGAGGAAGTACAAGGATCATATAAATGGGCGAGGGGTGATCTCCTTAAGAAAATGACTTAAGCTGAGACCTAAAGAATAGAAGTGAGCTTGGTGTGAGAACTGGGGTGGGCTCTGAAGGAGGAGTGGGAGTGCCTTTGGAGAGGAAGTAGCATTGGTGCAGTTCAGAAATGAAAGGTCAACATGGCTGGAATACAAAGTTCAAGAGGGTGTTCGTCAGGGTGGGGAGTCATTCATGTCCAATGCAGAGGATCTTATAAGGCATTTTAAGTTTAAACATGATTGCTAAGGGTGATGGGAAGCCATTGAAGGGTTTTACATAGTAGAATGAAGTGAAAAACTGGTTTTAAAACTGACACTAATTGGAGAAAGGCAAGAGTGGATACAGGGAGATGGTCAAGCATGAGACGATGGTGACCAAAATTTGGGATTGTGACGTTGGGGATGAGAAGAAGTGTAAATATTTAAGACGTGTCTAAGAAGAGTCGACAGTACTTGGAGAGGATTAAATGTAGGTGGTGAAGAAGAGGAAGCTCAGAGTAGTATATGGGTTTTATGAAACAGACTCTGGCAGGCATTAGTTAAGTTTTCCCATGTGTAGATTGACTCTTTTGAGATCCATTTTTACCTGCCTCTCAAGTAATTCCCCAGTGATAGCAGATCAATTGAAAAGGATTGTAGTGCTCTCTGATTCAGGCTAATTATTTTGAAAAATGTCAGAATAGGAAAAGACTTTAGTAAATTAGCCATTTAAAAAAATATTCTGCCATGTTCATTTGGCTCATAAAAGGGGCTGCATATATTACATGATATGGATGTGCTGTACTTTATTATTTACATGTTTTCATTTACTTTTTGCTGGGTTTTTACCTCTATTAAGAGTGAAGAACTGAGCTGGTGCTTTTATTTGTATCAAATAGATTAATATATGTGTGTGTGGACTTAGCGAGAGATAATTGAAGACATGGAAAAAGATGAGATTGCTCATAGAAAATAGGTGGTAAGAGAAAAGCCTTGCGTGGGATTGAACATTAGAAGATTGGATTGAGAATGAGCAGCATGCAAGGAGACTAAGAAGGAGAGATCAGTAGTTAGGAAGAAAATCTGGAGACTGGTCTTTGGAAGCCTAAAGGAAGGGCAGGTTTCAGAAGGTGAGAGGGATCAACAATATCAAAGGTTGTTCAGAGATGTGCAGCATAATGAGTTAAAAGTACCCACTGGATTTAGGAACTTAAAAGTCATTTCAGAATTTGGCAAAGCTGTTTATCGTGTGGTGGGAACCACAGTTTTAGTGGTATGAAAAGTAAAGCAATCAAATATTAGCTGTCAAAAATACAAAAAGTTGAACTTGGAAGAGGAGATGGGGTTGAGTGAGGATAGTTTTTGTTTGGTTGTTTCTGTTTCTCAGGTTTTTTTTTGTTTGATTTTGTTGTTTGGTATTTTTGAAGAGAGCTTTGCCAGTGTTTAAGTTCTAATGGATCAGAGAAGAGTGGGAGTTTGGAGAGAGAGAGAGTATGAAATTCTGGAAGAGGCAGAGGGGAAGGAATACTTAGTATGGCTGAAAGATTTAGCCTCTGATAGGCAAGGGACATCCTTCTTTTGTTGTATTAGGAAATGTAGGTAGAGGTAGGTTTGTGGTGCTGGAAACCCAAATTCCCTTCTGATATTGAAACACAGTCATCTGGTGAGAATGCAGTGGGGAGTGGGTATCACAGATTTGAGGATAGGGACTAGAGATTTGGATAGTCACAGAATGGAAGAGAATATTGACCAGAGAAACACGGAAGGATGCCTGTGGTTAAGTGGCAACCATTTAGCTTAGTGTGTGATTTTTTTTTTTTCCTCCAGCAGTGCTCAGTCATCTGAACCCAGACTGTACCATCAACCCTTTGAGGATATATATTCCAACATATTTGTTGAATAATTACATAACACATAGGGGTGATGTTAAAAAAAAATGAAGTGCCATCTATATTTTATCAGTTCCTCATACTTAAATAAAAAGATAAAACCAAAATATACCAATGGAAGACATTTGCTATAGAGGTATGTGGTACTTTAAGTAAGAAATGATTTAATGAAAATATAATTGAGGAAAATCAGTTACAATGCTGAACTAATTAAATAGATTTAGCTATTAAAGAATGTATTTGTTGAACATATAGAAGTAGAATTAGTAGAGTTAGAAGTGGAATTAGTGGAACTTCCCACATACCCCAGGGTTGTCACCCAGTGGCATTCCTTAGCCAAATGGGTAATTACGGGTTAATTCCAGCTTATCTCATGTTTCTTTTGGGTCGTTCTTTTGGTGTCCTACTATTAAGAAAGTATAAATAAGCTGATCACAAGCTAGTTACTTTTTGAATTTTTATCTGGTTGAATTCTCCATAGCTATTCAGTGTGACCAAGATCCTTTGTATGAATCATTTCTTCTGAAATTTTGAAGAATTATCTAGCAGATAGTTAAATCATTTTTGGACCACTGTCATGTTTTAACTACAACTTGCAAGGTGTGAGGGGGACACTCAAGGTTGAAATAATCATCTGGGTTCTTTAATGAATAATCATCTTGGTAACTTTTTTAAAGTAAAATTATTACTAATTATTGGTTAGCATTCCAACTTTTCGATTTTCACTATAAAGGTCAGGAATTGGTTTGCTACAGAGATAGTAGTTAGATTTGGAAAGTAGGTTTGATAAAGTAATTTAGTAGAGATAAAAGTACAGGGAGAATTATGGATCAACTTTAGGGACTGAGTAACTTTAACAGTTAAACTTTGCTTCTAGTAAATTTGTTGGTTAAACTATGTAAAGACTAAGACTTTAGAGCATTTTAGAGCTGCCTTGTAAAAAGACATAGAGGATTTTAGGCAAGTAGTAATGATCGCTTTCAAATTAGAGGTAATGATGAAGTTTCTCAGTTGTATTTAAAACCTGAGAAGCTTTCATTGTGTCAACCCATCTGCTACAATATAAGTTGACTGTCTCATATATGCATGCTGTTTTATTAGGCTAATTCCTTACCACCTCTGGAAAAAAGTTTTGTTGTTGTTAATTTAGTCACACAACCTTAGCATATGATGAGTAGAAAGCACATTCTTTTAGGTTTAGATAAACTACTGAATTTTTAAGCCAGAAACAATTATCATTAAGACACATGCAAGTCAGGTTTGAAACTGGGTTTCTGAAGAAACTTTACTTCTCACTTATTACTTTCTATAAAGAAGCTACATGTGAAAGTAAATTACATAAAATTAATGTTGAAATATTTTTTCTTCTTTTCAGATCACTATAAAGAAAAATTCCACCAGAGAAAATGCTAAAATAGGAGTTACAAATACATGTGATTCGCTGGATGAAATACAAGCAGTTAATTTTTGTAACGTGGGGAGAAAGCCCAATTTGCCAGATTACATGTGTAAATCATTGCGTTACTGCTTTAGTCATTGTCTCTATTTAGCAATGACAAGACTGGAAGAAGTAAACAAAGAAGTGAACATGCATTCTTCAGTGCGTTATCTTGGCTATTTAGCTAGAATCAATTTACTGGTTGCTATATGCTTAGGTCTTTATGTAAGATGGGAAAAAACAGCAAATTCTTTAATTTTGGTAATCTTTATTCTTGGTCTTTTTGTTCTTGGAATTGCCAGCATACTCTATTATTATTTTTCAATGGAAGCAGCAAGTTTAAGTCTCTCCAATCTTTGGTTTGGATTCTTGCTTGGACTCCTATGCTTTCTTGATAATTCATTCTTTAAAAATGATGTGAAAGAAGAATCAACCAAATATTTGCTTCTAACTTCCATAGTATTAAGGATGTTATGCACTTTGGTGGAGAGAATTTCTGGTTATGTCCATCATCGACCCACTTTACTAACTACAGTTGAATTTCTGGAACTTGTTGGATTTGCCATTGCCAGCACAACTATGTTGGTGGAGAAGTCTCTGAGTATCATTTTACTTGTTGTAGCTTTGGCTGCACTGATTATTGACCTGAGAATGAAATCGTTCCTAGCCATTCCAAACTTAGTTATTTTTGTAGTCTTATTGTTTTTCTCCTCATTGGAAACACCCCAAAATCCAATTGCTTTTGCATGTTTTTTTATTTGTCTGATAACTGATCCTTTCCTTGATATTTATTTTAGTGGACTTTCGGTGACTGAGAGGTGGAAACCCTTTTTGTACCGTGGAAGAATTTGCAGAAGACTTTCGGTCATTTTTGCTGGAATGATTGAGTTTACATTTTTTATTCTTTCAGCATTTAAACTTAGAGACACTCATCTCTGGTATTTTGTAATACCAGGCTTTTCCATTTTTGGAATTTTCTGGATGATTTGCCATATTATTTTTCTTTTAACTCTTTGGGGATTCCATACCAAATTAAATGACTGCCATAAAGTATATTTTACCCATAGAGTAGATAACAATAGTCTTGATAGGATCATGGCATCCAAAGGGATGCGCCATTTTTGCTTAATTTCAGAGCAGTTAGTTTTTTTTAGTCTTCTTGCAACAGCGATTTTGGGGGCAGTTTCCTGGCAGGTAAGCATATAGTTTTATTATGTCAGTGCCTGTGATATATGATTAAATGTTTGCTTCAAGTGTTCAATTATTGGAATTGAAAGGTCAAGTTCCTGATTTCAAAAGAAGATTATTTTTTGTTGCTTATTTAATTTTGTTCAAGGGATTGAAGTACTAAATGAATATTGATAGGATGATTTAGTTTGATCTTTAGCAGAGCAGTACTAAAATGTTAGAAATACTCAACATGTCATGTACCTCCACCTTCTGGTTGTTCATTAATGAAGCAATCATAGATTAAAGATTCTTACAGAATATTGACATTCGAAGAGTGCTTAGAGATTATACTTTAATCCTTTCATTTTACACATGAGGAAACTGAAAGCCAGAGAAGACATCCCAGAGTCACTTGTAATAGCCAGAACCAGGTCACCTAGCTTCTGTCTAGTCCACTAGTCTCCTCACTACAGTACATTTCTTTTATATAGCCATTTCTCTAAACATTTTATATAAAACGTGCTTGGATATATAGTAGCATATCAAGTACCTGATTACAGATCAGAGACTCTCCTAAGAAAGAAAAAATGAATAAGAAATGTCTCTGTTTTTGACACAATCTCATGGGAGGGGGACTAGGCAGGCATGTAAACAAAGAATTATTACAGTGTTACAAATGCTCTAACTTGAGTACAACAGATTGAGATGTTGTAAGGAATGTCAACTGAGCTTGGTGCAATTCTCTGCTTTGCAACAGTTAATTGCTGCAGAATGATTTCTAGATGTGAGTATTTGAAGGGTGATGTGGAGACTTGCCTAGGTATGGTGCTAGAACAGGGAGCCTGTGTGGGAGTCAACCAAATGATGAAAACATTGTGAGTGTTGCCTGAGGATATCTTTCTCACTTTACTTGCCAGTACTAAGGACAATCAGAATGATGATGATGGAGAAGGTGGGAACCAAACAAGAGTTCTTCCTCTTCTCCCCATTAGCTCCTTTCCCAGTCCTACTTTTTCTTTTCCAAATTAGCCTCATTCATGCTTGCCACCTTTCCAAATCAACAAATCCTATTAACCAAGTATTTTCTAAGTCAACAAATTCTTCTTGTTTTTTTTTTTTATACCAGTGGTCATCAAATATAGTATGGATACCACTGGAGGTACACAAAAGCTTTCCAAGGAGTATGTCAACAAAGAAAATTTTAAAATCAAAGTTCAGTTTTTCACCTTCCATTCTACTCTTTCTTAGAGTTGATCTTGAGAATGCCTTTCAATTTAGGTGTGGAGCAATATCTCATTGTGTTTTTAATTTGCTTGTTTATAATGATGTTGAGCATCTATTAATGTGTACCTTAGTCATCCATTTATCTCAGTTATCGAATCTCTGTTCAAACCTTTTGCTCATTAAATTGGGTTATTCATCATCTTATGATTGAATTTTAAGTGTTCTTTTTATGTTGTAGATACAAGCCTTTTATGAGGTATATGATTTGGAAATGTTTTCTCCCAATCTTTTTCTCTCAGTGATACCTTTCGAAGAGTATAAGTTTTTAATTTTATGAAGGCCAGTTTATTAAATTTTTTATATTAACTGTTTTTAGTATCATATCTAAGAAATCTTCACTCAATCCTAGGTCACAATATTTTTCTCTTATAGTAGTTTTCTTCTAGTAGTTTTATTGTTTTAGCTTTTACATTTAGGTGTATGATTTATTTTGAGTTGATTTTTATTTATAACATGAGGTAAGGGTCTATTTTTTTAAAATATGGCTTTCTGATTGTTCCAGCACCTTTTGTTGAAAAGATTAGCCTCTCCGCTGTTGAATTGCCTTGATGCCTTTGTCTAGAATCAATTAAATATAAATGTAAGACTTAATTTCTGAGCTCTCTTTTTTGTTTCATTGATCCATGTCCTTATGGTAGTACTGTGCTGTCTCGAGATATTTTCTAATTTCCCATGAAATTTCTTCTTTGACCTATAGATTGTTTAAAAGTTTATTGTGTGATATAATTGGGGAATTTCCCATATTTCTCTTTCTGTTACTGATGTATAATTCCATGTGATTAGAAAACTTAGTTTAAATTATTTTAGTCTTTTATTCAGACTTGTTTTGTGGCCTGGCATGTGTTTTATTCTGGAGAATACATCATGTTCATTTGAAAAGAATGAGTATTCATTGTTGTTGGATAAAGTGTTCTATACATATCAGCCAGGTCAAGTTAGTTGTTGGTGATGTTCATGTATCTATATCCTTACTGATTTTCTGTCTAATTCTGCCAGTATTGAGAGGGATGTTAAAAATCTCCATTATAATTGCTAAATTGTGTATTTCTCCTTTCAGTCTTGTCATTTTCTTGCCTCATATTTTGGATCTCCATTCGTAAGTGTACCTACATCTTTAATTATTATACCTTCTTAATATAAGTGATCTTTTTTAATAATTGTGATAAACAGCATAATTGAATAGTTACAACAGAGGCATAATGGCCTACAAAGCCTAAACTACTACCTGACTCTTTTCAGAAAGAGTTTGCCAACTCCCATTCTAGGCCAGTGCTTCTCAAATTTTAATATACATAGGAATCGTCTGGGGATCTTGTTAAAATTCTGGAGATTGGAATTAAGTAATTTGGGGGAGAACCTGAAACTCTGCATTTCTAAAAATCTTAAAAGTGATGTAGAAACTCCTGATCAGAAGTACAGCCATTGAATAGCAAAGTATTAATTTAACTGTTCAAGATTAACATGAATCTACTTGAGTTTTGTCTGCATTCCCCAACTAGTTGCCATTTGGTAACTGCTGCCTATAGGCATTGTGTCTTTGAGGCAGTTAAATTTTTTAAGTTTAATTTTATTTGTACAAGTTCCAACCCTTTGGACTGATGAAAGTATCAGAAAATAATATAGCGAAAGGCAAAAACTTAGAAGCTTTTTTAGGCCAGGACTATTTTGGACATAATATCATCACTGTTAATCCAAGTAACTTCTAAGGGCTATCTCAAATCCTTTAGATTAGATTTTAACTTTTTTTAAAAATTGAACTGTTTTTGCTTGAGCATTCCAAAATGATACTGATATTGATTAGTTTCTTAATATAATCTAAGCCCATTTTTTACATTTCTTTGAGCATAATACTCAAGTGCTAAACTAATTTTTCCCATTAAAATATCCTTCAGTGGATTTCCACTGGAAAAACTTCTACTAATTGGATGGGGCAGACCCAATGTGGCAGGAAAAAAATGAACTGAAAGAAGCCTTTTAAGTAGACCAGTTTAGTCAGTCATAGACAGATTCAGTGAAAGTTAGAGATAGATTGAAATCAAGAAACTAGGAGCAAAAGATAAGGACCTAGACTAAGGTGATAGGGAAATTCTGTGCTAAGAATAAGACTAAGTATTATCAAGGGAAAAACTGATAAATCTTGAGAAGTAAAATATAAAGAGAAATAAATTGGTGAAATATAGAGTTGAAGAATGTTCTGACATGGTGGATAGTCTAAAAATGTTAAAAAGATGTTAAGAGATTGAAAGGATTGAATGGGAATGTATGATGGTGGATTTTATTGAGTTCATTTTTTTTTTAAGTATATTTTAGGAAGTCAGATATATTCATTTTACTACCAGAGAAGTAAAGCCAAACAAAAACATGAGATAATCTGCCTCATAGAGCACAATTGTATCTTAGAACTTAATTTCCTAAAATAGGCTTTTTCTCATTTAAAATTTTTTTGCATTTCAGTAGTTTTGGGTTTTTTGTTTTCCTTAATAACATGATTTTTTTGATTAAGGAAAAATTTGCATACAGTAATGTTCACCCTTTTTAGTGTACAATTCTGCCATTTGACAAACCACTTAGTTGTGTGATCACCACTACTACAATCAAAATATAGAACAGTTTCATCACCTCCCAAAATTGTCTCTTGCCCCTTTGTAGTCAGTCCCTCTTCTAAACTAGTACTTGTCAACTACTTATCTGTTTTCTGTCCTTAGACACTTTTCTTTTCCAGTATGTCATATGCATGAAATCATATAGTATATGGTTTTTTTTCACTTAGCATAATTCATATGAGATTCATCTATGTCGTTGTGTATATCAGTTTATTCTTTCGTATTGCTGAGCAATATGGATATATGGATGTCTCACTGTTTAGTCATTACTCAATCAAAGGACATTGAAATTATTTAGTTTTTGATGGTTGTAAATAACGCTGCTGTAAATATTCATAGATAGGGTTTCTGTTTTACTTGTGGGATTGCTGGATCATATGCTAAACATATGAATTATATGTTTAACTTCATAGGAAACTGCCAACTGTTTTCCAATGTGGCTGTATCATTTTGCATTCTTTCCAGCAGTATACGGGAGTTCCAGCTGCTCCACATACTTACCAGTGTCTGATATTGTCTGTTTGTTTTTTAAACATTCCAATAGGTATGTAGTGGTAACTCATTGTGGTTTCATTTCTATTACTCTATTGACTAATGATATTAAGTATCTTTTCATGTGCTAACTCACCATCCACATGTCTTCTTTGGTGAAGTACCTATTCAGATCTCTTGGCAATTTTTAAAATTGGATTGTTTGTTTTCATATTGAGTTCTTTATCATTTCTAGCTATAAGATCTTTTATCAGATATATAACTTGCAAATATTTTCTCCCAGAGTATGGCTTGTTTTTTCATTCTCTTGTGTTTTTTGAAAAGCAGAAATACTTAATTTTGCTATAGTGTAATTCATTGATCTAATTCATCTCTTACTGTTGTATGTAAGAAATCTTTACTAGACATCATTCGAGTAAAATATTCAACCCACCCCACATGGATATCTTGTTTTTCATTAGTTTTACTGAGTTTAATAACATTTTTGGAACGAGTCAGTGGTATTTGGATTAAAAAGCTGGGATTTTACCATTAATTTTTGTTGTGTTTTGTTCACAGTCTTATTCCAACTTTAAAATGCAGCATTACAGCTGTTGTTTCCTGCGGTTTGAATTATGTTCATGGAGTGCGCTATTTACTTTTCCCCTTTATATTTTTTCCTTAAATGAGTCATTAAGAAAGACACAGTGCTACTGCATTTTGTGGTAGTTTTTTTGTTTTTGTTTTTGTTAAAGTATAGTTAACATACAGAATTAGTTTCAGGTATAAAACATAGTGATTCACCATTTATATTCCTTACAATATGATCACTATAAGTCTAGTAACCATCTGTCACAATACGGTTATTATGATAATATTGACTATTTTCTTATGCTGCACGTTACATCCCCATAACTTTTAAAAATATATATAACTGGAGGTTTGTATCTCATATTCTTTTTCATCTTTTTTCTTTTATCCCCCTTCACCTTCCCCTCTGGCACCCATGTTTGTTCTCTGTGAGTCCGTCCATGTTTTGTTTTATTTGTTCATTTGTTTTATTATTTAAATTACACACATAAGTGAAATCACATGGTATTTGTCATTTTCTGTCTGACTTATTTCACTTAGCATAATACACTCTAGGTTCATCTGTGTTGTCACAAATGGCAAGATTTCATTATTTTTTATGGCTGAGTATTATTCCATTGTATATATACACCACATGTTCTTTACCCATTTATCTGTTGATGGACACTTAGGTTGCTTTTCTGTCTTGGCTATTTTAAATAATGCTGCAGTGAACACAGGGTGCGTATATATTTTTGAATTAGTGTTCGTTTTCTTCAGATAAATACCTAGAGTAGATGTCATGCATGATGTCGTAATTCTGTTTTTAAGTTTTGGGGAACTTCTGTACTGTTTTCCATAGTGGCTACACCAATTTACAGTCCCACCAACAGTTCCTGAGGGTTCCCCTTTCTTCACATCCTTGCCAACATTTATTTGTTGACCTTTTGATAATAGCCATTCTAATAGGTGTAAAATAATATCTCATTGTGGTTTTGATTTGCATTTCCCTGATAATTAATGATGTTCAACACCTTTTCATTTTTCTGTTGGCCATTTGTATATATTCTTTGGACAAATGTCTGTTCAGGTCCTCTGACCAATTTTTAATTGAATTGTTAATTTTTTTTGTTTTATATTAAGTTGTTTGAGTACTTTATCTATTTTGGATAGTAAACCTTTTTCACATATGTCATTTGCAAATCTCTTCTCCCATTGAGTAGTTTATCTTTACATTTTGTTGTTGGCTTCCTTAACTGTGCAAAGTTTTTTAGTTTGATGTAGTCCCATTTGTTTATTCTGATTTCTGTTATCCTTGCCTGAGGAGAGATATCAAGAAATATATTGCTAAGACTGATGTCAAAGAGTTTATTACATATGTTTTTTTCTAGGAATTTTATGCTTTCAGGTCTTAACATTTAAGTCTTTAATCTATTTTGAGTTTATTTTTATATGTGATGTAAGAAATTGATCCAGCTTTATATTTTTGCATGTATCTGCCCAGTTTTGCCAACACCATTTATTGAAGAGACTGACTTCCAATTATATATTTTTGCTTATTTTGTTTTATATTATTTGGCCATGTATGTGTGGTTAGTTTTTGGGTTTTCTGTTCTGTTCCATTGATGTACGTATCTGTTTTTGTGACAGTACCATACTGTTTTATTGTATAGGTTTAAATCAGGGAGCACGATACCTCCAGCTTTGTTCTTTCTCAAGATTGCTTTGGGATCTTTTGTAGCTCCACATAAATTTCATGATCATTTGTTCATTTAATCTGAAGAGTGCTTGGGTAGTATGGACATTTTAACAATATTCTTCCAGTCCACAAGCGTGCTATCTCCTTCCATTAGTTTGTGTTGTCTTCATTTTCTTTTTTTAGTGTCTTATAGTTTTGCCTTTTTGGTTGAATTTATACCTGTTTTTTTTTTTTTTTTTTTTGGATGTAATTGTAAATGGAATTGTTTTCTTAATTTCTCTGATAATTATTAGTGTATAAAAATACCACTTACTGATTTCTGTATATTAATTTTATATGCTGCAACTTCTTTGAATTCATTCTGATTACTTTTTGGTGGAGTCTTTTGGGTTTTCTATATACAGTATCATGTAGTCTGAGAATAATGACAGTTTTACCTCTTCCTTTCCAATTTGGATGCTATTTATTTCCTTTTCTTGTCTGATTGCTGTGGCCAGGACTTACAGTAGTATGTTGAATAAAAGTGGGAGTTTTATTTCTGATCTTAAGGGAAGAGATTTTAACTTTTCACCATTGAGTTGATGCTAGGTTTGTCATGTATGTATGTCCTTTATCACGTTGAGATATGTTACCTCTGTTTCCAATTTCTTGGGAGTTTTAATCATAAATGGGTGTTGAATTTTGTCAGATACTTTTTCTGCATCTACTGAAATGATCATATGATTTTATTCTTTTGTTAATATGCTGTATTGCATTGATTGATATGTAGATATTGAATTATCCTTGCACTCCTGGAATAAATACCATTTGGTCATGGTGTATGATCTTTTTAATGTGTTGTTGAATTTGATTTGCTAATATTTGAAAATTTTTACATCTATATGCATTAGGAATATTGGCCTGTATTTTTTTTTTTTTTTTTTTTTAGTGTCTGACTGCTTTTGGTACCAGGTAATGCTGGCTTAGTAGAATGAGTTTGTAAGCGTTCCTTTCTTTTCAGTTTTCACAAATTTTTTGAGGATCGGTATTAATTTTTCTTTTTTAAAAATAATTGGTAGAATTCACCCGTGAAGACGTCTAGTCCTGGACTTTTGTCAGAAGTTTTTTGATTACTGATTCAGTTTTGTTATTAGTGTTCATCTGCTCAGATTTTGTTTCTTTCTGATTCAGGCTTAGAAGATTATATGTTTCTAATAATTTATCTGTTTCTTTTAGGTTGTTCAGTTTGTTGGCATGTAGTTATTCATAGTTTTCACTTATGATCCTTTGTATTTCTATGGTGTCGGTTGTAACTTCCCTTTAATTTTGGATTTTGTTTATTTGGGTCTTTTTTTCATGATAAGTCGAGCTAAATTTTATAAATTTTGATCTTTTCTCTTATTTTTTTGGTCTTTATTTCATTTATTTTCACTCTGATCTTAAGATTTAATTTACCTCTTTTGACTAACAGGGCTTTGTTAGTTCTTTTTCTAATTCCTTTTGGTAGAAGTTTAGATTGTTTGAGCTATTTCTCATTTCTTGAGGTAGGCCTGTATTGCTATGAATTTCCCTTTCAGAACTGCTTTTTCTATGTTCCATAGATTTTGGATCATTGTATTTCTATTTTCATTTGTTTAAGATACTTTTTTGATTTTTCTCCTTAATCCATTGATTATTTATTAGCATGTTCTTTAGCTTCCATGTGTTTGTGCTTTTTTTTCCTGTTTTTTTCTCTCAATTGATTACTAGTTTCAAATGTATTCTGTCCTGGGAAATGTTCCATGTGCACTTGAAAAGAATCTGTATTGTGCTGTTTTGGCTGGGATGTTCTGTAAGTACTTATTAAGTCTGTCTGGTCTAACATGTCATATAATGCCACCATTTCTTTGTTGATTTTCTGTCTGCATGATCTATCCATTGATGTAAGTGGGGTGTTAAAGTCACCTACTCTTATTGTTGTACTGTTAGTCTCTTCATTTATTCTCACTAATATTTGCTTTACGTACCTAGGTGTTTCTGTGGTGGGTGCATTGATGCTTACAAGTGTTATAGTTTGATCTCTTTATCATTATGTAATGCTTTTCTTTCTCTTCTTACAGTCTTTGTTTTAATGTTTATTTTGACTGATATAAATATTGTTACTTTAGCTTTATTTTTGTTTCCATTGGCATGTTTTTTCTTTTCCATCCCTTCACTGTCACTCTGCGTGTGTCTTTTGAACTGAAATGAGTCTCGCATAGAAAACATATGCATGGGTCTTGTTTTTTTTGTTTTTTGTTTTATTTTGTTTTGTTTTGTTTTTACATCAACTCAGCCACCCTAAATCTTTTGATTGGATCATTTAACCACTAACATTTAAAGTAATTTTCAATAGATATGTACTTATTGCCATTTTATTATTATCAGGTTATTTTTGTAGTTCTCTGTTCCTTTTTCTCTTGCTCTATTCTTTTGTGCATTGACGACTTTCTTTAGTGATGTTTTAACTTGTCTTTATTTTTTATGTACCTATTACAGGTTTCTAGTTTGCAGTTACCATGAGATTCATATATAACAGTCTATTTTTATATCAGTCTGTTTTAAATTGATCACTTAAGTTTACATGCATTTTAAAAGCACTACATTTTTATTCACCCCCCCATATGCTTGTTTTTGATGTCATAGTTTACATCTTGTGTGTGTATGTATCCCTAAATTTATTTTGATGATATCCATGATCTTAGTAGGTTTTTTTAACCTTCCTACTAGCTTTATAATTTAATTGGTTGATCTAACTAATTATTTGCCTTTATCAGTGAGTTTTTTCTCAATGTATTTTTTTAGCTTTGGACTTTTCCAATTAAAGAAGTTTTTTTTTTTTTTTTTTAACATTTCTATTGTTGGTTTAGTTGTGATGAATTCCTTTAGCTTTTTCTTGTCTGGGAAACTGTCTTTCCTTCAGTTCTGAATGATAACTGTACTGGATAGAGTATTCCTGGTCATAGTTTTTTTGTTTTGTTTTTTTGTTTTGTTTTGTTTCCATCTCATCATTTTTAATATATCATGTCATTCCCTTTTGGCCTACAAAGTTTCTCCTGAAGGCTCAACTAATAATAATATGGGGTTCCCTTGTATGTAACCTTTTCTCTTGTTGCTCTTAAGATTCTAGCTTTATATTTAACATTTAGTATTTTAATTATGACATGTCTTGGTGTGGGCCTCTTTGGGTTCATCTTGTTTTGGACTCTCTATACTTCCTGGACTTGGATATCTTTTTACTTCACCAGATTATGAAAGTTTTCAGGCATTATTCCTTCAAATAGGTTTTCTGTCCCTTTCTCACTCTCTTCTCTGTTTAGAACCTCCAATACAAATATTGGTATGCTTGATGTTGTCTGAGATAGTCCCATAAACTATCCTTATTAAATTTTTTTCTATTTCAGTTGGGTGATTTCCACTACCTTGTTTTCTATATTGCCGATTTGTTTTCCCACATCATCTCCCCTGCTTTTGATTTCCTCCAGTGTATTTTTCATGTCAGTTATTTTTCAGTTCTGAATTTTTATTCAGTATTTTCCTTTTCTGTTGACATTCTCATTGAGTTCATCCATTCTTCTTCTAACTTCCTTGAGAAGCTTTATAACCATTGATTTGAACTCTGTTAGATTACTTGTCTTCATTTTGTTTAGTTCTTTTTCAGGGGAGTTTTGCCTTATTCTTTTGTTTGGAACATATTCCTTTGTCTCCTCATTTTGGCTTGGGAAAGGCTGCAGTGCAAGCCAAAGTCAGCATGTGGCCAGTCTGGAGCTGCTTGGAAGTGGCTTCAGCCAGGGCCTGTGAGTTGGGTGGGGCAGGGCAGGAACTCAGTGGAATGAAGGGGAGGGGCAAACAAAGTAAGATTAATGAAAAGTGACAGATTTGTGGCCAGCCAGATGGAAGGAGAGTACAACAAAATACAAATGGCACCTTCCAGCTGTTTTGTCCTCTGAGAGAGTTCCTACTGATCTCTGCCACCTCCAGCACTTGCCCTAAAGTTAGTCAGTTTAATTTCTCCGTATATGACCCAGGCACTTCTCAAATTGCTGCCTTCGTGCTGAAACTTGAAGCAAGTGGGTTCCTTAATTAGCCCTTTAAGAGCAATGTCTCAGTCACCCACAATCCATTTCTTGGGAGTAATCCCTGTTGGTTTTCAAACCCAGATGTTGTGGGGACCTCTTTTCCCACATAGATCCTCTAGGCTAGAGAGCCCAGTTTAGGGCTCAGACACCTCACTTCTCAGGGTGGATCATGCTGTTGATTTCCCTCCTGCTTGTGAATCACCACACCATGAGTGTGGGACCTGACCAGACCTTGTCTCTGTTCCTCCTGCCCATCTCAATCTGGCTTCTTTTTGCTATCTTTAGTCTTAAGGTGGTTCTCAACAGTAGTTGCTCTATATTTAGTTGTAATTTGGGTGTATTTAATGGGAGGAAGTGAGCTTTGGATATACTGACCTTGCCATCATGACTGACAATCAATCTGGTGCTAGTTTTATTGCTCAGCTCTAGATTTTTCTGAAATTAGGATAATTTATAATTCTCATAAATATAAAAAGAAAGGCAAGTGTCCATATACCCAAGGAAGTATACCCCAGGTCTTGCTCTTTAGAGATTCTCATATGCTTTCATATGCCTTTCCTTATCAGCCATTGTCATTTGCAGATTTGGGGGTTTGATGCAACTTTTTGTAAAAGCCCTTTTGACTCAAACCAGAAAAACAGTTGGTTTTTTCTACAGACAAAACAATGAGTGTGACACATGTAACAAGACCTGCCTCACATACAAGGCAAGGATGGAATCCACAGGTGCAGCACAGTTTCATTTCTAGCAAGATGGCAGATTCAGCCATATTACTTCAGTGGGCATGGGAGCAGGGAGTTTTCAAATATGCTGCCAAAACTAGAATTGTATATGTTTCATATTTTTTCTTTTGTTTTAGTTCTCTTCCTGAAGTTTTGAGCTATTTTAGTCGAGATGAGAGGGGGATAGATTGAGGGTATACTTTTTTTCCCCTCAGCTTTATTGAACTATAATAGACAGTTGCTCGTATTTACATTGTACAATTCAATGGGTTGTTTTTTCAGTTATAGTTGGCATACAATAATATATTAGTTTCAGTTGTGCAGTATAATGATTAAACCTACATAACTCACAAAATGATCACCCCACTAAATCTAGTATTCTTCTTGCCCCTTGTATATTTATTACAACATTATTAACTATTTTCCTTATGCTACGTTTTATATCTCCATGTCTGTTTTGTAACTGTCCATTTGTACTTCTTGATACCTTTTCCCTTTTTCCCCATTCCCCCAACCTCCGTCCCATCTAGTAGCACTCAGAATATCTCTCTGTAAGTTTATTTCCATTTTTGTTGTCATTGTTGTTGATTTTGTTCTTTAGGTTCCACATGTATGTGAAATCATGCGATATTTGTCTGTCTCTATCTGACCTGTTTCATTCAGCGCAATACCCTTTAGGTCCATCAAAGCAATATCTTTTTCCATCCCCTTTCATTTAGTTGGTGTGTATTTTAATCCGAAATGAGTCTCTTGTAGGCAGTATATGTAGGAGTCTTGTTTTCTTATTCATTCAGTCACTCTTTCTTTTGGTTGGAGCACTTAATTTTTTTCCATTTGAGGTACTTGTTGATAGAAATGTAGTTATTACCATTCTTAATTCATGTTTTTGATTCATGTTTTTCTTCTTAAAGAAGTCCCTCCAACATTTCCTATAATACTGGCTTGGTGCTGATAAATTCCTTTAGCTTGTTTTTGTCTGGGAAACCATCTGTCCTTAGGGTCTAAATGATAGTTTTACTGGATAAAGTATTCTTGGTTGTAGTTCCTAGGTTTTCATCACGTTGAATACTTTGTGCCAAGCCCTTCTGTCCTACATAGTTTCTTTTGAGAAATTAGCTGTCAGTCTTATGGTAACTAACTGCTTTTCTCTTGCTGCTTTTAAGATTCTCTCTTTGTATTTAACCTTTGGCATTTTAATTATATGAAGTATCTTGGTGTGGGCCTCTTGGGGTTCCTCTTTCTTGGGACTTTTAGCTTCCTGGGGTTGTATGTCTGTCTGTTTCCCTAGGTTAGGGAAGTTTTCCATCATTATTTCTTCAGATGGCTCTTCAACTTCCTGTTTTCTTTCAGGTAACCCATGACATGGATAGTTTTACCTTTAATAGTGTCCCATAGGTTCCTTAAATTATTACTATAGTCTTGGCTTCGTTTTTCTTGCCATTCTGATTGGGTGTGCTTGACTTCCCCATTCTCTATATTGGCTTAATCCTCTTTATTACGCTCTGTTGATTCCTTCTAATATACTTTCATCTCAGATAATGTGTTCTTCATTTCTGACTAGTTCCCTTTTATAATTTCCATTTCCATTTTAATGTTTTTTTTTCTCTTTGTTAAAGTTCTCACTGAATTCATCTACACTTCTAAGTTCATTGAGCATCTTTATAACCTGTGTTTTTAACTCTGTATCTGTTAGATTGCTGGACTCTGTTGTTTCTGAAATCTTTTCTGTTCTCTCATATGGTTTCTGCTTCTTTGTCTTCCCATTTTGGCTGCCTTTCTGTTTCTGTTTCTATGTGCTAAGCAAAGCTCCTAAATCTTCCGGTCTTATTAGTGTGGCTTTATGTAGTAGGTGTCCAGTAGCACAGTCCTGAAGAGTAGTTCAGCTATAGGCCAAGTCCCAGCCTTTGCCCTTCAGCAAGCAATCCACAGATGCTATACTTATAGTTGCCTCAAGAAACCACACCAGAAAACGAGGCCAGCTGCCACCAGTGTGGGTCTTGGCACTGCTCAGCAAGGAGCACTAGTCTTGGAGAGGACACACTTAGATGTGGCTTGGATGGGTCCGCGAGATGGGGGAGGCAGAGTTTCAGGGAGTCCTCTGGGTGGAGCAATCTTTGTTATCCAGTTCAGTGACATCTCAGCTATGGCTATGCTGCGTCCCCACACTAGGTGCACGGAAGGGCTCAACAGAGGAATAATGGATACAGCCACCGCTTCTGCCTCGGAGAGAGCCCTGCCTCCTGCCTCACTGACCCCTGTAAGTCCCTGGTGCCCCCTGAGTACCCTACCCACCTCTGGTGCTCAGAGCAAGCAGGTCCCTTATCATGAAAATCTTCTCACATACACGGCCCCTTTAAGAGGCAGCTGCGAGCTGCAGTTGCCACAGCCTCTGTCCCACTCAGCTGCTTAGGACTGGGCAGTCTCGCATCTTCACCCCTTTCTATCTTCTACTGTGCAGGTTGATTAATTATTTTTCTCCTTAGTTTTAGTACTTCTGTTCCTTCAGATTCCAGGTGACTTTGCTTGCTGTTTGCTCCGTATTCTGTCACAACTTTGATTTGGTTGCAAGAGAGTTGAACAAAGCCTCTATCATCTACGCCATTTTTTCTCATTCAGGTATACTTTTAATTTGATGGGTTTTTTCACTTCTGCCAGATGCTGTGAAGCAGGAATATATGCTTTTGTTCTGCTAAAACACCAATAACAATGATCTGAATATTATTTTATTCATAAAGTAAGAACATATTTTTCTTTCCCCCAACTGATATTCCATCTTTTAAGTTTTTTTCTAAATTTTAACGACGAGATAATTTTTCCCATTTTAATAATAGGAAGACCTGCCATTTATTAACTTTTGTGCTGTCTACGTGCTATCTACCATTCTATGTACTTTATTTAATCCACATGATACTCTGAGGGCTTGTGAGATAGGTACCATTATCATTCCCATTTTATAGATAAGAGACATGCTTGCAAGATTAGGAAACTTGCTCAAGACTACCTAGCTGGTATGAATCCAGGCAGTGTCCCTTCACAGCCTCACTGTTAATCACTTTTCTTAGTTCTGGGTATTTTTAGAGTTTAAAATGTGCATAGAGATTATTTAGTGTAGTCTGTTTATTTTGCCCATGGGGAAAGATATGATTCAGTCGACTACCTGAGTTTGATTTCCATACCAGTGTTTCACCTGCATCAAGACTGCAGTCCCCCCAAATTTCTATTTTTGCTACCTCTTTCAAGGCTACTCAAAAAAAATTCTAATGCATTTACTAGGGCCTTAACTCTACACCAAGATTTTATATATAACAATAGTCATTTAGATAAAAAAGTAATACTAATTTAGATTTCTGTTTTGATCATAATGAATTTCAATTTAAAAATGCTTCATTGCAAGTTACAGCTACCATTTTTGTGTGTAAGACATATTTCACATACTTCAGATCTATAAAATAAGCTGATAAATATCTCCCATTTATAGATGCACACTCAAAGGATCAATTAATTTCTTTGTGTACACATGATCATTGACGGAGCTGGGACTGAACCAGTCTAACTCCAAAGCTTGAGTCCTTTCCACTATACTCTGTTGCCTCTACATAAGAAAAAAATAATCACTTGACTAAGTAAAGTGGCTTTCCTAATGTTCTTAAATTTCCTGAACTATGCAAAATTTTGGAAGTTGCCTATTGTTATTTAAGTATGGGTTTCTCACATTGAAAAGCATGATACCTTCATTTTTTTTTATCACTTTGTAAAATACACTTATATATTATTTCTTGGTTGGTGTTCTTTTTTTTTTTTTTAGATTTCTATGTATAACATTTCCCAAATATGGCTTACTTAAGGTGACTCGGACAAAAATGTTTAGCAACAATTATTATATCTCATATGTAAATGCCACATTTTAAAAAATGAGATACAGACTGGTATCTATATGTTGCATAAAGAAATCTTGCTCTTTATTACCTGAGAAATTTTAGGATATGAAAGTGTTAAATATTTTGACCATGACTTGAAGCCCAGCTGAATACAGATTTAATAGCTAAAGTATATTACTTACAGTTATTTACTGGTCTGCTCTTAAGTTCCGTTTATACATGCTTTGAAATTTGAACCATGTCTTAAAGTTTGATTGTGAGCTTAGGTTGACTTGGAGAAGCAAAGGAAGAATAGTACCTACACTTACTGGTTTTGATCAAATAAGTCAATCATATTTGTTATAGGGAATTGTTTAAAATGTAAGTCCTCCCAAGTCACAAATAACTTTTAAGTTGAAGCTATAGAATAAATGTTTGCATGCCAGTAAAATTGGAGCTTTCCGAAAATGGCGAATAGATAAAACAGCATAAATTTATTTTGCACCCCCTGGACATATTTGCCATCTGTTAAGACTGCAAATGTATTGTGTTGCCAAACTATTTAATTTATGTGTGTTATAGTATATTTGATGTTTTTCTAAGCTTGGTTACTCAAAATAACCTAATAAAAGTGTTTAATGATTTTTTTCTGATAAATTTGTTTTTTAAAAATTAATGACATAACATTTGAACTTTCTACTAAGATTATAAAAAGCAAATAACAGTTTGTTGTTTATGAATTGTGATCAGTAAACATCTGCATATCTGGTTGTTTAGTCCTGTTTTGTTAAGTGTTATCATCAGGACATAAAGATACTGGCTAATATCAATTAACATTTTAATTGGAATTTTAAATTATTTAATTAGGCTTCCCACTTGAGTTATCTACAAATTGATTGGCAGTTGAACTTTATCATTTATGTAGTTCACTGCTGAATTATAAACTGTTTAATAATATTTTTTCTAATGGTAGAAATTACATTTTAATTTTACAATAAAAATCTTAGTACTAGTAGCTTCGTAGAATTCTTGAAGGTAATGCAGGAGTCAGTAATAACCATTGGTATTCTACACACATGAATATTTAAAGAAAGGCCAGTCTCTACACTTATATTAATAGTGCCAAGCTTAAAATAAATATTTCTAGTACTGCTTTCAGATTTTCATTCTTTTCTGTAGAAAATTAAAAAAAAATTGTCTTAACTAAAGAAAAATAGTTTGACTAAACTAAATGAGAAATGAATATTTTTGATGATACAAAATTCTAATATTTTACTATTTACATTTCAAAATTATTTCCCCATTCTAAGTAGAATATTAGATACCATAATCTTTAGATATGAATTTTCTTTAATATATTTATGAAATTTCCCAGTAATTCTTGGTACAGAAAGGGTACTTGAACTTTTCATTCTTACTTCTAGAAACTATCCTGATATTAGGATTAATGTACAGAGATTTTTTTTTAAGAGGATGCTATTTCCTTGTTAAGTCTGTTCTTTAAAATCCTATACTTATGTCTGTGTAGCAAAATAAATAGACATGCCTATAAGATTATTGAATCAACCAATTTCATGTGGTCAGAACACTTTTTTAAATGTATTCCTTTAGATAGCAATGCACTTTCCTTTAGAATCGTTACCACTATTTTTACTTCTACAGATGCTTCACATATCTGTTTTTCTGGCCCCTGATAGCATTTGAATTTGTGATCTTTGCTTTACATTACAACATGATGAATTATTTTGTTTCTTATACTGCTATGTTGATCACAAAAGTACTTATTTATGTGAAGTTAAAGGTAGAAATAATAAAGTTGCCATGTATTGGTCACATTATTGTTTTTAGTGGTTCTGTTAATTAGTGGATGACATAATTTGAAAGTAATCCTTTTATGTGACTAGGGGTTTAATTAATCAAAGCATTTTTATTATAATAGACCAACATATGCAATAGGAGGTATAGAAGTTGAAAAGAAAGTAATGAAATTATCAATATTCATAGATAAGATGATTACCTAGCAAACCTGAGAGTTAAGTGAAAAACCAATTGAAAATGTTGTAGTAATAGTTGCGAGAATTATGCTGCATGGTTAAAGTTGTAAACTATGTCATAAACAGTTGTTTTTACTCACTGATACTGTTATCATTAACCCACCAGAATAAAAATTATGTAAATTTTTATGGACTTATATAACATAAATTGTATGAGAACATATAAAATGTATTTATGGTAAAAATACATATACTTATTTTTTGTTTTATACTTTTATTTTTTTATTTACCAAATCCACCCTCCCCCACCCCCTTGCCCTCTGGTAACCACCCATTATCTTGTCTGTATCTTTGAGTTTGGTCTTGTTTGTTTTGTTAGCTGGTTACTTTTGCTTTTTTGTTTTATTTCACAGATAAGTGAAATTATACTGTTTTTGTCCTTTTCCAGCTGACTTATTTCATGTACATTAAAACCTTCAGGACCATCTATGTGTCCCAAATGGCAATAGTTCATCCTTTTTTATGACTAAGTAGTATTACATTATATGTATGTCACATTTTCTTTATCCATTCATCTGTCAGGGTACACTTAAGTCATTTCCATATCTTGACTGTTGTAAATAATGCTACAGTGAATATAATGGTGCATATATCTTTTTGACTTGTATTTTCATAGTTTTTGGATAACTACCCAGAAGAGGAATTGCTAGATCATATGGTAGTTTTAGTCTTAAGTTTTCGAGGAACTTTCATACTGTTTTCTATAGTGGCTGCATCAATTTACAATCCCACCAACAGTGTAGGAGAGTTCCCTTTTCTTCTCATCCTCTCCAACACTTATGTCTTTTCATTTTGATAAAAGCCATTTTGAGAGGTGTGAGATAATATCTCATTGTGGTTTTGATTTGCATTTCCCCAATAACTAGTGAAATTGAACATCTTTTCATGTACCTGTTGACTATCTGTATATGTCTTCTTGGAAAAATATCTAGTATAAAACTCTGCCTATTTTTCATCGGATTGTTATTGAGTTATAGGAATTCTTTACATATTTTAGATATTAGCCCCTTAGCAGAGGTATTGTTTGCAAGTATCCTCCCCCATTCAGTTGGTTGCCTTTTTGTTTTGTTGGTGCAGAAACTTTTTATTTTGAAGTAGTCCCATGTATTTATTTTTGCTTTTGTTTCTTTTGCCTTTGAAGTCAAATTCACAAAAACACCTCTGAGACCAGTGTTCAGAAGCTTAGTGCCTATGTTTTCTTCTAGGTATTTTATTGTTTCACTTCTTACATTTAAGTCTTTAATCCATTTTTACTTAATTTTCATATATGGTGTAAGATAGCAGTCTAATTTTATTCTTTTGCTTATCACTGTTTAGTTTTTTCAGCACCATTTATTGTAGATAATTTCCTTTCTCCATACTTGGCTGTTTTGTTTTAGATTAGTTGCCTATATATGTGTGAGTATTTTGGGGGGACTCTCAATTCTATCCTGTTGGCCTGTGACTGTTTTTCTGCCAGTACCATAGTGTTTTGATTATAGCTTTGTAATATAGTTTGCAAATGGGGAGTGTGATACCCATGTTCTTTTTTTTTCTGGATTGATTTGGCAATTCAGGGTCTTTTGTGGTCCTATACAAATGTGAAGATTTTTTGTTCTATTACAGTGAAAAACTGTCATTGAGATTTCAATAGGGATTCCATTGAATCTGTAGATTGCTTTAGGCAATATGAACATTTTAACAATGTTAATTCTTCCAGTTGATAATGGAATATCTGTTTCTTTGTGTTGTCAGTTTCTTTCATCAATGTTTGGTAGTTTTCAGTGTACAGATCCTTTACCTCCTTTGTTAACTTTATTCCTAGTTATTTCATTCATTTTGCTATGATTGTAAATGAGATTATTTTCTTCATTTCTCTTTCTGATATTTTAATGGCAAGTATATAGAAATGCAACATATTTTTTATATTGATTTTATATACTGCAACATTATTTATTATTTCTAACAGTTTTTTTTAGTGGGGTTTAATGTTTTCTCTATATAAAAACATGTTATTTGCAAGTAATGATAGGTTTACTTCTTCCTTTCTGCTTTTTATTTATTGTTCTTGCCTAATTGCTCTGGCTAAGATTTCCAGTACTGTGTTTAATAACAGTGTCAAGAGTGTCAAGTCCTGTCTTCCTCTTGTTCCTGCTCTTAGAAGAAAAGATTTCAGTTTTTCACTGTTGAGTGTGACAGTAGCTGAGGGCTTGCATATATGGTCTTGATTATGTTGAGGTACTTTCCTCCTTTACCCATTTTATTGAGAGTAATTATCATAAATGGATAATGTATCTTCCCAGATGCTTTTTCTGCATCTACTGAAATGATCATATGATTTTATCTTTTATTTCATTAATGTGGTTTGTCACATTGAACCATATTTGCATTCAAATGAATTCAACTTGATTGTGATGTATGAACCTTTTAATGTAGCGTTGTATTCAGTTTGCTAGTATTTTGTTGAGAATTTTTGCATCTATTTTCATCATAGATATTGGCCTGTAATTTTCTTTTATTGTGGTGTCCTTGGCTGGTTTTGGTATCAGGGTGATGTTGGCCTCGTTAAGTTAATTAGGAAGCATTTTCTCGCTTCAATTTTTTGGAAGAGTTTGAGAAGGATAGGTATTAAATCTTTTTTGGATGTTTGGTAGAATTCACCAGTGAAGCCATCTGGTCCTGAACTTTTGTTTTTTGCGAGGGTTTTTTTTTTTTTTTTTTAATTGCTGTTTCAATAGCCTTAGTAGTAGCAATGCGCCCATTCGCATTTTCCAGTTCTTCATGATTCAGTCTAGGAATGTTCTGAGAATTCGTTCATTTCTTCTAGATTGTCCAATTTAGTGGCATATAGTCTTTAATAGTATTTTTGAATAATTCTTTAATTCTGTGGCACACCTTGTAAATGCTCTTTAATTTCTGATTTTATTTATTTGAATCTTCTCTCATCCTTAATGAGACTAGGTAGAGCTTTGTCAATTTAGTTTTATGTTTTCAAAGAACTAGCTCTTCATTTCAGTCATTTTTCTACTTTCATTCTCTGTTTTTATCTCTGATTTTTATAATTTCCTTCCTTCAACTGTGGGCTTATTTTTTTTTTTTCTAGTTCCTTAAAGTGTGATCGTTTATTTGAGATAGTTCTTATTGTTTGAGGTAGGCTTGTATTGCTATAAATGCCCTCTTAGTAATGCTTTTGCCTCATCCCCCAAATTTTGGCATTGTCATATTTTCATTTGTCTCTATCTTTTCATTTCTTCTTTTATTTCTTTTTTGATAAAATAGTTGTTCAGTAGCATGTTTTTTAATCTCCACTTATTTGTGATTTTTTTCCCCAGCTTTCTTCTTGTAATTGGTTTCTAGTTTCTTAGTATTGTGATCCGAATAGATGCTTGATATGGTTTTAATCTTCTTAAATTTATTGAGACTTGTTTTGTATCTGAACGCATAGTCTGTCCTTGAGAATGTTCCATGTGCACTTGAGAAGAACGTGTATTCGTCATTTAGAGATGGAAAATTTGATAAATATTAAAAGACTACTGCAAATATCTATTAAGGCTATGTGGTCTAATGTGTCATTTAAGGCTGATATTTTCTAATTAACTTTATGTCTGGATGATTTATCTGTTGATTCAGGTGGGACATTAAAATCCCCTACTATTATAAAACTATTAATTTCTATCTTTAGGTAGGTTAATAATTTCTTTATATGTTTTGGTGCACCTAGGCTGAGTGCACATATATTAATAAATGTTACATTTTCTTGATGGATTGTCCCCTTTATCATTATAAAATATCCATCTTCATGTTTTATAATCTTTTTGTCTTAAAAACTATTTTTTGTATAAGTGTGTCTACACTCACTTTTCGGTGGATACCATTTGCTTTTAGTATCATCTTTTACCCTTTCACTTTGAGGCAATATTTGTCTTTGGATCTGAGATGGGTCTCCTGAAGGCAGTATATTTAGGTCTTGTTTTTTAATCCAGGTCTTTTAATTTAGGTCTTGTTTTTAGCTACTCTGTGTCTTTTGATTGGTGAGTTCAATCCATTTGCAAGTAGGGTGATTATCGATATATGAGAACTTACTAGAGCCATTTTATTCTTTGTTTTATGGTTGCTCTGTATCTCCATTGTTTCTTTTCTCTTGTGTTTCTCTCTGATACTTAATTTTTTATTAAATTTATCAGGGTGACATTGGTTAATAAATTTGTATAGGTTTCAAATGTCCAGTTCGATAATACATAATCTGTATGTTGCATTGTGTGTTCACCACCCAAAGTCGAATTGGTCGTTTTCTATGATGCTTTTCATTTTTTCTCTTTTTTACATTTCATGTCTCAGCTCTGGATTTTTGTTTTGTGGTTACCATGAGGTTTATATAAAATGTCTCATAGATAAAAGTTCTTTTTATTCTAATAGTGTCTTCATTTGCCTATGCGAGTTCAGTTTTTTTCCTCTTCCCCTTTTATGTTTTTGTGTCACAAATTGTCCTTTTTTATGTTGTGCTTTTGTCACCAAATTACAATAATTATACTTATTTTGAATGCTTTATTTCCCCCTTGTAACCTTTGTGTTATAATTGTTTAATACCTTACTCTAAAATAGAGTTGTAATTTCCTTCTTTCTTTCACCTTACTCAAGTTTTGTATACTTTTGTCTTTTTGTTTCAGGTAGAAAAACTAATTTCAACATTTCTTGAAATGCTGATCTTATGTTGGTTAATTCCTTCGGCTTTTATTTATCTTAACCTTTATTTCTCCTTCATATCTAAAAAAAATAACTTTGCTGGATATATTATTTTTGGCTAGTGCTTTTTCTTTTTCAATATTTTAAATATGTTATTCCACTCCCTCCTGGGGTTTATACTGAGAAATCTGATGATAATCTAATTATGTTTCCTTTATAGGTTACAGTCTTTTTTCCCTGGCTGCCTTGAAAATTCTTTATCATTAACTTTTGAAAGTTTTAATATAATGTGTCTTAGAGAGGTCTTTTTGCATTTATATCATTAGGTGTTCTGTTAGCTTCTAGTATGCAGATGTCCATCTCTTCCTAAGATTGGGAAGTTCACATCAGTTATTGTTTTGAACAGGTTCTCTGTTCCCTTCTCTCTCTTGTCTCCTTACAAAATACCCATTTTTTTTCTTTTTTTCCCCACCTTTTTTCTTTTTTTTCTTTCTTTTTAAGTTTATTGGGGTAACATTGGTTAATATAATTATATTATTTTCAGGTGTACATTATAATTTGGCATCTGTATATTCTGTTGTGTGATTACCACTCCAAATCCGGTTTCCTTCAGCTACCATATATTTGATCCCCTTTACCTACTTCACCCTCCCCCAAACCCCCTATATTTGACCTCCTTTTACCCTGTCTACCTCTGCCCTCCTCCCATACCTCCTACCCTCTGGTAACTACTAGTCCATTGTCCATGTCCCTGAGTCTCTGTCTTGTTCATTTGTTGCTTTTAGGTTTATATCCCACATATGTGATATGTGATTTTCAACTTTTTTAGTCTGGCTTATTTCGTTTAGCATGATTATCTCAAGGTCTTATCCAGGTTGTCGCAAATGACAGTATTTCATCTCTTATGGCGGGTCCATTGTATATATGTACCACAGCTTCTTTAGCCAGTCATCTATCGTAGGACACTTCTGTTGCTTCCATGTACTGGCCACTGAATAGTGCTGCTATGAACATCAGTGTGCAAATATCTTTCAGATATGGGTTTTCAAGTCTTTGGGGTAAATGCCCAGTAGTGGGATTGCTGGATCATATGGTAGATCAATTCTTAGTTTTTTGAGGAACCTCCACACTGTTTTCCGTAGTGGCTGTACCAATTTGCAGTCTCACCAGCAGTGTATGAGGGTTCTTTTTTCTCCACATCCTCTCCAACATTTGTTATTACTTGTCCTGTTGATTATAGCTATTCTGACAGGTGTAAGATGGTGATGCCCATTATTTTTAATGTCGCTTTTTTTTTTAATGGAGTCAGAAGATTCTCAGTTTTTTAACTCTTAGTTTTCTCTTTTGTCTGAATCATTTCTAGATATCTGTCTTCCAGCACATGAATCCTCTCTTCCATCTGGTTTGCTCTGTTTGCAGTGCTTCCTAATACATTCATCTCTATAAGTATTTCAGCTCCAGAATTCTTTTTTTTAATACATATGTGGTTTCAGTATCTTTGTAAAGTACTTCTTTGGTTCATTTATTTTGTATCAGAGCTCATTGAACTGCCTTTCTGAGTTTCTTCTATCCAGTTGAGTTTCTTCATAAGTGCAATTTTGAATTCTCTGTCATTTAAATCAGTTTTCCAAGACTGAGTTGTTTCTGAAGACTTGTCATTTTTTTTCTTGTGGTACCATGTTACCTTGATTGTTCACGTTACTTAATGGGTTATTCTTCTGCCTATATATTTGAGGTAATGAACTTTTTATTGTGTAATTACAATTTTAATATTAAGATATCACTGGGTTGATTATTAGAGATCTTTCTCTGGTTTTCTAGAAGATGGTTCTATAGTACAAGTTTTGTTTTCTCTTACCTGCACTGATTGTGCCTCCAGGCTTGTGGTAGGGGTTAGAGTTAGCTGTGGTTATGGAATTTGACACCTGTGTAACCAGTGTAGTGGATGTCTCTGCTGTGTCCAGTCTTCTAGGTCTCGTGGCACTACCATGATTGTAGTGGGATGAGGCGAGTGTTGGTGAGCTGGGTTCATGAGTTCTCAGCACTGCTTCCTTGTTCCTTATGGTTGCTGGCACCGTTGTGCTGTAGCTAGGGGAATTTAGACACTCCTATACCGCACCTACCAGGTTTTGCTACATTGGTTGGGGAGGATGCCAGATTCTCAGCCACTGATGCTCCTTCTGGCTCTCCTGTTCTCCACCAGACCTAGTTTGAGGACCACACTCCAACTACTCCTCTACCAGACTAATTGGGGTCGTGGCAGGCACTGAACTGTGTCTGTGGACACCTTTCTGTCCTTCCTCTTATTCTGCCTCCCTTATGTGTTCCAATATGCCCACCTTTAGATGTGCCAATTTGTGTATCACTCAGGCATGTTTGTTGAACAAAGGAAACTTTGTTATATTATAGACCTCCGATTTGTAAATTTAAGAGGAGATCCAAATGCATCTTCTCGGTTTGCCATGTTGCTTACATCACCCTCTGAAGATAAATTTTTTAATGTCATTTAGGTGGCAAATGATAACATGTGAATATACAAAAACCAGTATCCTGGAAATCAATAATTAGTTAGAAAATATAATGGAAATGAGCTCATTCATAGAAATGATTCCATTCATAGAAGAACAGAAACATAAAGTACCTAGAAATAATGTTTAAAAATACTTATGAAATTTTTATAAAGAAATACTGTAAGGCTTTATTGAAGATGATAAGACTTAAAGAAATGGAAAAAACATACCATACCTTCTGGGAGAGAAAGACTGAAGACTGCTTTGCAGACATTTGTTGGTATAGCGGAGACAGTTTTCTAAGCTGAGCTGCACTTCTGGTGCTGTCAAGAGGAGCAAAAATAAAAGCCCAGAGTCTTCAGAGGTGAGATCTCTGGTAAATTACCTCTCGTTTTAAGATGACACACCAAAGGAAGATGGTTGAGTCATGTATATTATAGTTCTCTCCTGAATTTGCATCTTGACCTTGTGTCCTGTTATGATCCAACCTGGATTAAGTGGTCAAACCGTGATTAAGATATGCAGTGTGGTAAAGCCCCCAGTTCCCTGGAAGAAACAAACAAAAGTCCTCTTGGAGAAGGTACCATTTTCCTAGGCCTGAAATTAGCCATATAATGATTTTTTTTTTTAACATACAGTGTTCAGCTCCGAAATATAATTAGGCATACACACCTGGCGTTAAGACCAAGAAGCAGCTGAACCAATAGAAGGGAGAGGGACTAAAATGTGCTGAAATATCGGAATGATCAAACACAGATAGAAAACCGTCATACAAAGTTGATAATAAAAGGAAAGGTATTACATAATGGTGAGAAGTTGGAAACTATAAAAAGTGACAAGACAGATTTGAAAAAGAACTAAACAGAAGTTTTAGAATCAGAAAGTAAAGTGCCTGAATTAATTCAGCGTACAAGCTTAACAGATTAGATAAAGCTGAAGCAAGTATTAGTGAACTGGAAGGTATAGTTCATAAGAACTATATGACGAGCATAGAAGAGGAAAGAAATAGAGAAAATTCTATACAGAAGAAAAGGGTAAAACTCAAAGAGGATACACTAAGATCTCAATCTGTATTTTATTGGAGTCCTAGAAAGATAGGAGATAAAAGGCAAAGGAAATATTTGAAATAATATACAAGTAGACCAGTGAAACAGAAGGAAGTACAAAATCAGATCACAAAGTAATGTAGAATGGTTGATATTTTTAATAATTGGAAATTGGGTTTTCATATAGAAAAAATAAAATTGAACTATTACCATAGAGACCAATTACATTTGGATTATAAACCTAAATGTGAAAGGCAAAAACAATAAGTCCTTTAGAGGGTAATGTAAAATATCTTATTAAGCTTTGGGTGGAGGAAGATTTCTTTAACAAGAAACAAAATGGCTATTACATTTAAGAACTTTTATTAAGCAAAAAAACAGCATTAAGGGAGAGTGGGAAAGGTACAGGCATACCTTGGATGTGTCACGGGTTTGGTTCCAGACCACTGCAATAAAGTAAATATAATAAAGCAAGTCACATTAATTTTTTTGTTTATTGATGCATGTAAAAGTCTGTTTACACTGTAATATTTTCTACTGAGTATAAAGGTATTATGTTTCAAAAGATAGTGTACCTTACTTCCAAAATAATTTATTGCTAAAAAATGCTATCATCTGAGCCTTCAGTGAGTCATACTATTTTTGCTGGTAGAGGGTCTTGCCTTGATGTTGTTGACTGCTGACTGATCAGGGTAGTGGTTGCTGAAGGTTAGGTGGCTCTGGCAGTTTCTTAAAATAAGACAACAATGAAATTCGCCGCATTGATTGACTTCCTTTTACAAGTGATTTCTCTGTAGCATGCAATGCTGTTTGATAGCATTTTACTCACAGAACTTCGTTCAAAATTGGACTCAATTGCTTCTCGGCCTTTTGGCTAAGATCAGGTGCAAATTAGGAGTCAATCTTCTCAAACCCTGATGCTGCTTTATTAACTAAGTTTATGTAATATTCTAAATCTCTTGTTTTCATTTCAACAGTCTTCACCAGTGGTAGATTCTGTCTCAAGAAATCACTTCCTTTACTCATCTATAAGAAGGAATTCCTTATCCATTCAAGTTTTATCATGAGATTGGCACCACTGAGTCACATTTTCAGGCTCCACTGTTAATTCTTGTTCTCAGTTTCCACAACTTCAGTTATTTCCTCCAGTGAAGTCTTAAACTCCTCAAAGTCACCCATGAGAGTTTGAATCATCTTTCAAACTCCTGTTAATGTTGGTATTTTGACCTCTTCCCATGAATTATAAATGTTCTTCATGGCATCTAGAATGGTGAATCCTTTCCGAAAGGTTTTCAATTTACTTTGCCCAGATCCATCAGAGGAATCACTATCTAAGGCAGCTATAGCCTTAGAAAATGTATTTCTTAAATAATAAGACTGGAAAGCTGAAATCGCTTCTTGATCCATGGGCTGCAGAATGGATATTATGTTAGCAAGCATGAAAACAACATTAATCCTATACATTTCCATCAGAGCTCTTGGGTGACCAGGTGCATTGCCAGTGAGCAGTAATATTTTAAAGGGATTTTTTTTTTTTTTTTTTTTTTATTGAGCAGTAGGTCTCCACAGTAGGCTTAAAACATTCAGTAAACCATGTTGTAAACAGATGTGTTTACAGGCTTTGTTCCACTTGTAGTGCACAGACAAAATAGATTTAGCACAGTTCTTAAATTCCTTTGGATTTGGGAGGTGGTAAATGAACATTGGCTTCTACGTAAAGTCACCCCTAACAAAAGAGTAAGCCTGTCCTTTGAAGCTTTGAACCCAGAAAATGACTGCTCTCTAGTTATGAAAGTCCTGGATGGAATCGTTTTCCAATATAAGACTGTTTCATTTATATTAAAAATCTGTTGTCTCCTTCATTAATTATCTGAGATCTTTTGGGTACCTTGCTGCAGCTTTTACATCAGGATTTGTTGCTTCACCTGTACTTTGAGGCAAATTTTTCCTTAAACAGCATAAATCGAACTCTGATACCTTCTGTATTTTCTTCTATGGCTTCCTCACCTCTCTCAGCCTTCATAGAATTGAAGAAAGTTAAGACCTTGCTCTGAATCAGGCTTTGGTTTAAGGGAACTTTGTGACTGGTTTGATCTTCTATCCAGACACCTAAAACTTTCTCCATATCAGCAAGAAGGCTGTTTTGCTTCCTTATTTGAATGTTCACTGGAATAGCACTTTTAATTTTCTTCAAGAACTTTTTCTTTGCATCCACAACTTGGCTATTTGGCACAAGAGACCCAGCTTTTGGCCTATCTCAGCTTTTGATATGCCTTCCTCACTAAGCTTAATTATTGTTAGCTTTTGATTTAAAGTGAGAGATGCACAATTCCTTTCACTTGAATACTTGGAGGCAATTGTAGGGTTATTAATTGACCTAATTTCAAAATTGTTGTGTCTCACGGAATAGACTCTAGGAGAGGGAGAGATGGGGCAACAGTCAGAACACACAAAACATTTATCAATTAAGTTCACTGTCTTATGTGGACATGATTCGTGGTACCCCAAAACAGTTAAAATAGTAACGCCAAAGATCACTGATCACAGAAAACAATAACAAACATAATAATAATGAAAAAATTTGAAGTATTACAAGAATTACCTAAATGTGACACAGAGACATGAAGTGAAAAAATGGTGTTGGCAAAATGATGGTGATAGACTTGCTTAAATGTAGGGTTACTACATACCTTTTTGAAAAAAAAAAATCTGCAAAGCATAATAAAGCAAAATAAAATGAGGTATGCCTGCATTTGCAGTACCACCAATAAAAGACCTTTATTCCTTTATCTAAAATGACAGCAAAACATAGCTGTAAATCAGTTAAAAAAAAAAAAAAAAAAAGAAAAGTAGCCCCATAGAAAAGTGGGCAAAATATTTAACACTTCATAAAAGATGAAATCCAAATGATCAGAGGTATTTAACATAACCAGAAAACTAAATATTCTGGTTTTGTTTATCATAATAGCAAATTAAGAGGAATCTAAATAGCAATAATAGGTAAGAAGCTAAATAAAATTTCATACAGATGATAGGAATGCCATTTGGTCTTCACAAGAGTTAATAGGTCTACAATATATTCGAAAGTTTACAGAACTAAATGTCATCTCTGGTAAAAAAAAATATATAAATATATTTTCATGAACATATATTGCAGGGCATTTTGAAGTATTTTTAAAAGATAGTACCTGTGTACATGGATGATGGTACTTGGCAATAATTTTAAGCACTTTTTTACTTCTTTGTATTTTCTAATGTTTCTAAATTGGGCATGTACTATATTATGTAATTGGTAACATAGAATAGACCAAAAATAGGACATTTTGTCCATTTTTCTGTTATGGGAGTCAGCTTTCTATTTTATATTAAATTCTGATCAAATGAACGACCTTGTGTTAGAAAAATTTGTGTTCATGCACACAGGACCATGACTGTAGTATGTGTGGTAGCAACACAGTATGTAGAATCGTATCAGTATTGTAAAGATATACATCAGGACCGAGTAACTGTCATCCTTAATTTTCTTTTCATTTAAATGGGTCCTAAATGTCCTTTATTTATTTATTTATTTATTTATTTATTTATTTATTTATTTATTTTACAATTTTAAATTTAGTCTATAGAGAGTCTAAAGCTTTTCAAAGGAAAACTATAAATGAAATTGAATTCATTTTGATAGCTTTAGGATCTTAAATTTTTTTAAAGATTTTATTCCCTTAATTTCTGGACTTTTCACAGAAAAAAAAAAGTACCTCCTGAAGTTTCTTTTCTGATAAAGTAAATGAATGTGTTATTTGAAAAATGATTAGGTCATATGGGTTTTAAGAGGAAAGAATTTGTTCTCTGGCTTTTTCTCAGACTTATCAAGAGCGGTTATGTTTTTTTTGTGTTGTTTTTGTTTGTTTGTTTGTTTAGTTTGTGTCATTTTCTGAGAAATTTAAAAACTATATGCTGTGTTTTTTTGCCATGACTTCCAAGAAGCTTAGAGATAAATTTAGTGTTCATTGTGCATCCATTGATTCTTGTCTGCCTCAACTTATAATTGTTCTTAAATCATTCGTTGTCCTTTTTATTCCTTTTGGAAGTAATGGCCAGAAATGTAAGTAAATATTCATGTATGTAAATATATATATACATGCACACACATAAATACCATTACACTATGTAAACATGCTATTTTAAATTTCTTTTAGCCAGCAAATGGAATCTTCTTGAGCATGTTTCTGATTGTTTTGCCATTGGAATCCATGGCTCATGGGCTCTTCCATGAACTGGGTAACTGTTTAGGAGGAACATCCGTTGGATATGCTATTGTGATTCCCACCAACTTCTGCAGGTACAGAAATCTAGTATACAGTAATTAGTAATAACTACTTGTTTGTTAACATTTTCTTAATATTTGTATGACTATAGATATAAAATTTGATAACTCATGTTCTCAAAACTAATATTTTCAAAATACTGTTGCATTTTTTTTATTCCAAATGTTTAAAAGCCTTTACTCTGAGTAATAATATAATCTTCAGGATTCAATTTAAATTTTTTGTTGTTGTTGTTAAATGTGATTAGCTTTTATTTTAGCTAGAAATCAGGAAATATGAATGAATTTTCTAAGGAAATATCCTACCCTTTCTTTAGAAAGGGATATCTTATTTAAGGAAATGTCCCATGAAACAACATGGTGAAATATAATAGAATGTACACTGGACCTGAGAGTCCTAAATTCCAGTTCTGTGTTGCCATAGGCAAATCATAACTTCTCTGAACCTCTCAGTGTTTATATCTAAAATGTAAACAGCGATACCTATTCTGCCCACCTCAGAGGAATGTTATAAAGAGCTAATGAGAATATGAGTATAAAAACACCCTGCCCACTAGAAAATACAAATATCAGAAATTCAGAAGATTGGCAATATATTTTTTACACATAGTATATATATAAATATCTATATTTGTGTATATATATGAAATGTGTATTTGATTGCAGTTATATTTCAAAACAATTTTTGATCCAAAATATGTGGCAGATCTATCTGAATCTGTAAATATTGCCACATTAAAATTTTTCTTTTATATAGTTAAGTACCTTTGTAATAGAAAAAATGAGTTCTTTACCATTAATGAATTTTAATGACCAAGTAAGTTTTCATCATAACTTTCCTTGGGGTGGGGGAAACTTGAAATCAAAATTTTATTATCTGATTTAAAATATTTGACTATAAAACCCCCAAATAGACTATTCGTATTAAGTATTTTCCTCCATGTTAAAGACTTAATAAAAAGTTGAAGATTCTCATGAGAAGTAAAATAGATTTAGAAGGGTCCTATAAAATAAGATGTGATGACTGCATGGAAAAAGTAATTTGCACAGTTAGATTTTTATTCCATTGTAATTTTTATGTATTTCTTATTTTTTTTTGTAATCGTTAAGTATTACAAACATGGAACAAAATTTTTATTCTTTTAATGAAAACTGAAGTGTTATAAGAATATTGATAATACATGAAGCAAAATGTAAAGTTTTCAAAATTCCTGGTAGAAATTCCTTTTCTAGATAGCAGTGATTGTTTCCCTGTACCCTTAATTTTGTTAGCATTTTGATTTTGCTAATTGTAGGACCTTGTTTATCATCTTTACTATGGAGTACCATTGTACATTTGTTCCAGGACCTAGATTTTAATAATTGTTTTTAAATTCCATTTACTAATAGGTAACTTCTTCTATAATTTATGTATTTTATGTTAGTAAAACTTGAACACAACTTTATAAAGATATTTTTAAATATAGAAATCAAATACATAATTTAAAATATTACTTCTATATTTTATTAAAAATATTTTTTCAAGAAATAAAAGTCTTCATGATAGTCCCCACCCAGATGTTCTTAAAACATTTTTGGAGTAAAATTAGTATAATTTTGCCTTTAATAAACCTTGTACAATACCTGTCATTCGATGAGAAGATATGAATAAAGAACAAAGAGTTAGTACTATCAACATTTGGAGATATTATTCTTTCAGCTTTCAATTTGATTATTATTTTATTGATAAGAAATATAATTTTTAGAAACTAGGCTTTGATTTTCACAGCCTAATTCTTAGCACTATAGGAATTTTAGAAAAGATGATTTTTTAAAAAGTCTTGCCATTTAGTTGACAGCAACTATTATGATTCCTAGGTAATTAATTATAAAAGAAGGATAAAAATGTGACATAGAATGAATACTTCTTAAACACCAAAATAATCTTTTTTCTCCTTCTTCAGTCCTGATGGTCAGCCAACACTTCTTCCACCAGAACATGTACAGGAGTTAAATTTGAGGTCTACTGGCATGCTCAATGCTATTCAAAGATTTTTTGCGTATCATATGATTGAGACCTATGGATGTGACTATTCCACAAGTGGACTGTCTTTTGATACTCTACATTCCAAATTGAAAGCTTTCCTTGAACTTCGGACTGTTGATGGACCTAGACACGATACATATGTTTTGTATTACAGTGGGCACACCCATGGTACAGGAGAGTGGGCTCTTGCAGGTAAAGTTATCTCTGGCAGTTTCACTATTGGAAACACCTATTGTGGAAATCTGTCCTTCACACTGAAACACTAAATTTTCAAATTCTCAATTTTCCACTATACAGTTTACCAAGTATATATATGACTTGTTTTTTTTCTTTTCTCTAGCATACCTGTTACAATAATTTTAGTAATCTCCAAAAGTTTTGAGAATTATGTTATATTTATTGGAAGAAAAAATCTGACTGTTTGATCTGAGGCTTATAATCAGTTTCACTTTAATGTGTTTTCAGAATTATTAGAAATAGTAACATTTTTCATGAGCTGATTAACTTATTTGACTAGTACTTTTAAGTCTAAATGTTATGGATGCTAATTTTAATAGTCCTTCACATGTACAGTTTTATTTATGTTAGAAAGTTCACTAGAATTTTAAAAAGCAGCTGATGTGATATGGTGGGAGAATCACCTAGGTCAAGAGACTTTGGTTTTGGTCCTAATTTGCCGCAGTATTGTTATTTAGGTAAGTTACTTAATTTCTCTGGCTTTGGTTCTCTTATCTGTAAAATGAGAGGGTAATATTAAATCTCCCTGCCAAGAGAGAAATGAGATCTCTCTATATTATATGTAAATTTGTTTGTTGGTTTTCCCAACTAGAATAGACACCCTGTAAGTCAAGGACTTTGTTTTATGAATTATTTGCTTTGTACTTAGAACAGAGCCTGGCACATATTAGGGGATTCCTAAATAACTGATAGCTGAAAACATTAAATCATGAAAAAAAGGGTAATTTTCTTATTTTAGATTAGAAATAGTTCTTTTAGGTTTAACTATATCCCTTTTAAATAAAATATTTTAGATGTTTTATACTAAGAACACATAAAAATAATAATCTTAAAAATAAATATAAATAGTGTTTCAGATCAAATAAAAATATAAATGGAACTATTATAGAAGGACAAAGGCAGAGCCAGTACAGGAACTCCAGAAAGAAGGAAACAAACTCAGAGTTAAAGTAGAGATGATTTTAAACCACCTTGGTGTCACTAATTTCTTGCCAGATTTGTAACCAGGGTTTTATCATAAAGAAAAATATTGTAATTTTTTGTTTTTATAAATAAATATTGAATAACTCAATGGCTGATTTGGAGTACTGGCAAACTAACATTTATTGGGCACATTTGAAGCATAACCACTATGCTTGGTACTTTATACACATTAGACTTAATCTTCACTTGAAATCTTTTGAGGTAAATACTGTCACTTCTGTCATCTACATTTTTTAAAGGATGAAATTAAAGCTGAAAGTGGTTACATAATTTATCTATTGGTCATACTATTGATAAGTGAGGGAACCATGATTCAAGTTCAGATCTGCCTGACTCCTAAAATGTATTTTTTTCCCCATTGTACCATGTTGCCACCAAAAGCAAACAAACAAACAAACAAACAAAAACCCAAAAAACAAAAACACGAAGGTAGAGAAAGGGCGTATTCTGGTTAAGCAGATGTTTTTGTTAGCATGGTTCACCCATTTTAAAAATGTACAATGTAGAAGAAGGTAGTCAACATTAAAACTACTTGAATATAGTTTGTTTTTATTAACATGGTTCACCCATTTTAAAAATTTACAATATAGAAGAAGGTAGTCAACATTAAAACTACTTGAATATATTTATAAAACCTTAACTTTTTAATAACTCAATATAGCAAACAACTTTTTAACTTTTATGGCTGCTTCAATTCCAGGTAAAGTAGTATTCTGTGTACTTAAGAGCACAAGAGAAAAAGTTCCAGTTAATTAAAAAATCTTTAGAGATGTAGAATTTCAGAGCTAAAAGCAGGGATTGATTACTGAAATGTTCCTGAAATGCTTATAATAATAAACTATCCCCAAGTGAAATGGGAAAAAGCATGCTTTTGGTGTCTGTGCATAAATCCTTAGTTATTTTTAGATATTAATAAGAAAGTAATTTAAAAAGTAAACTTGTATTTATGTGAAAGATTTATTAATATAAACATTTTTCAAAAGGTTTGCATTTTTCTTAAATCTTAAAATTTATTTAAAGTCTATTTTTAAAAACATAGCTTTGGAAATAAATTCTAGTTGTCTAGTTTACTAATATTTGTGTCAGCCTTTTCTTAGGAAAAGTAAATAAACACCAAGATATATAGTGTGTGTGTGTGTGTATCGGTCTTCTGAAATTTTCATTTACAATCAGGAATAATTTATGAAGATTTAAAAACTCTAAAGTCAGGTTATATTTTAGGTAAATGTCAAGCAATTACTTTCTGGAATAGTATCTTTATATTTTTCGAAGTACATTACGAATAGATCATTATCGAATTTCTCTATTAACCAAGATTTATTCCTTATGTGTAACTTTCTTTATCAGAGACTTTATTGTTAAAAAGTAGAAACAAACAAACAAAAAACCAATGGAGAGAGCAAAGCTTGATAAGGTCCTCCCCTAGAGGGGTAGGTTTTGTTCCATAAGTCAGCATTGGTATACTCATACCTGAGGCACGTGGCTCACTTGCTGGTAACCAGGTTCAACCAGGCCCAGAGGCTGAGCCCTCTTTTCAGACAGGTTCTGCCAGAGACACAGCCCTCAAAGGCCATCTCTACCTCAGAAATAGCATTGAACACCCCTGCTCTGAAGAAGATGCTTTAATCCATTCTAAACCAAGTGACACAGAAAACTCTACGCTCTGAGAATTTTTTTAATAGTTAGCTTCCTAAAAACCTCCATAACAGGAGAAACATCATGACTGGATTTTATGTGAGTTAGCAAGTTAAGAGCAGATTCAAAACTAAATATCACTGCGAGAAAAAGAATATATATTTGCCCTTTATCTCATGCCTTTACTCATAATACTTCTTAGAATATGTAGTCTTCTTATACTTATGGGGTTTTACAGTATGGACCCTGATATTTTTGCCTTTTTGCTCTCGGGTAAAAAACAATGACAGTAATGACAGAAAGAAATAAATGAAAAAAATGTAGATTATCACAAAGCACTTTATCACAGACAAAGCCTTTAAAAAGAAATCTCAGTTACTTGAACTGTATCTGATGGTTGTTATATGAAATAAATGTAAGTACTTTACATCTGGACCAAAAGCCAAGAACCAATTCATAGGAGAAAGCAGAGCAAAACAAAACAAGAGAGGAGAAATAGTGTTTAAAAGACTTTAGTACTTCTTTAAGTCTCTTGATGATATCTAAAGAATATGTGTATAAGAGAATTAGTGTAGAATGTGCTGAAGAATATTTATTGAAATAGTGTGGAAGACAGATTATATAGTCATGTTTTGTAGCAGATGGAATTTGTATAATAGCTTTGTAATCTGTCATCCTCTGATCTCTAGAGAAATTTAATAGAATTGGCAATAATGAAAAGCTAACATTTGACCATCTTTGGGAAGGTATCTTCAGGAAGTATCTGTAAAACAACACATTAGTAATATGTGGAGACCATGTAGTATCTTTGAGATGATATGCATGTTTAAGGCCAATTTATGAAACAAATTTTTCATTGTCAAAGTCTAAAATATAGCAGGTTGAAGAATAAAAGAAAATTAATTCATAAAGAATGTGATATATCCTGACTTCAGAGGTCATATTACTAATAGAATCTAATTTATATTTTTTAGGCGAGGCAACCCTTGGTTATTGACCTCACAGATTGCAAGGACCTTGTCATCTTACTATCCCTATTTTTTTATTTTATTTTATTTTTTTGACACCTACAGCACCTGGTCTTCCTAGGTGGTCTCCTATCCAAGTACTAACCAGGCCCGACCCTGCTTAGCTTCCAAGATCAGACAGGATCGGGCTTGTTCAGGGTGGCATGGCCATAGACTACTAATAGAATCTAAATTCTGAAGGATTCTTTCTCACTCCTGTGTTGTCATTTTGATAATTTAACAAAGAGTATGATTGCTCTTGGTAGCAGTGTGTATTCTGAAGTTAGGTTTTGGATCTTGCGCTAGTAAATTGTAGCATGTTAAAAACTTTTTATAATTATAAAAGTGACATATGCTCAGTGTAAAAATTTTGGAAAATATAGAAAAATATAACAAAAGCCACCTGAAATCCAAACATCCAGCAATAACTACTGCTATTATTTTTGTAGATATAATTCTGTGTCATGCTTCTTCAAATTTCAGATATTTTCATGTCATTAAAATTTCTTTATAAAGTTTCCTAATAAGGTTTTACCACAATTTATTTCCATTCTTCCTAGCTGTTTCAGATTTTACACTGCCTTAGATAAGAGAGGGAAGAAGATCTTCATATGTAATTTTTTGCCCCCATTTCTATTCTTTTTTTAGAATAAATATCAGGAATTGTAGTGACTGTATCAGTGTATCATTAAGAGAGCCAGGACTAGGGTAAGGTGAGGATAGTAATTGACCTCAGGCATGAAATTTAAGAGGGTGCCAAAAATTAAATAATCAAGGTATTATTTTAATGTAACATTTAAAAATAAAAATTAATGCAAATGGAAAACCTATTAGCTATAAGACAGGTTTCTAGTTCGAATTTGTTTACTTTAGACCTTTCTGGGTAACTATTCTTAATACTTTGTTGTTTTTCAGGTATAAAACTGATTTAACAGTAAAGTTATTCTAAACTCGTTCTCAGTACAGGGAAGAAGAGTTTCTTTTTCATTTAGTAGCTATCTACATATGAGGATAAGATAACATTATTTTATTAGTGGTATAGAACAGGATTGGCAAACCTTTTTCTGAAAAGGGCCAGATATTTTTGGCTTTATGGGCCATAAGGTCCCTTTTGCAACTACTCAACTCTGCCATTGTAGTTGAAAAGCAGCCATAGAAAAAAAGGAAAATAAATGTGATTTATGGAAACAATGATATGAAATTTAAATTTTCTGTATTTTCCCATGAAAAAATACTGGATTTTTTCAACCATGTAAAAACTGTAAAATCAATTTTTAGCTCTTAGTCTGTACCAAAACAGGTAACAGGCTGCTTTCAATTTAGAATATAAACTTTCCTTTATAATTTTATTTTTTTCACAAAATTTAACTTTATAAAATATTTTCTTGATTTATTATAGCATGTCCTGTTTTTTTCATGTGAGTTGTAAGGATGATTGGTATTTTTTTTTTACCTGAAATTGAATGTTTTTGTTTTAAAATTTTTTCTGAAAAGATACTTTGAAAGGAAGATCCTTTGTATTTTCCCACATACTTAAATACAAGAATTTAAAGAAAATACACTTAAGATAGAAAAGTATTCTTAATGAGAAGGCTCAGAAATTATTACTGTAATGAATTTTCTTTTGTTCACAGGTGGAGACATACTACGCCTTGACACACTTTTAGAATGGTGGAGAGAAAAAAATGGTTCCTTCTGTTCCCGCCTTATTATTATATTAGACAGTGAGAATTCAACTCCTTGGATAAAAGAAGTAAGAAAAATCAATGACCAGTATATTGCAGTGCAAGGAGCAGAGATGACAAAGTCAGTAGATATCGAAGAAGCTGACCCACCACAGCTAGGTGACTTTACAAAAGACTGGGTAGAATATAACTGCAACTCCAGTAATGACATCTGCTGGACTGAAAAGGGACGCACAGTGAAAGCAGTATATGGTGTATCAAAACAGTGGAGTGACTACACTCTGCATTTGCCAACGGGAAATGATGTAGCCAAGCACTGGATGCTACACTTTCCTCGTATTACATATCCACTAGTGCATTTGGCAAATTGGTTGTGTGGTCTGAACCTTTTTTGGATCTGCAAAAGTTGTTTTAGGTGCTTGAAAAGGTTAAAAATGAGTTGGTTTCTTCCTACTGTGCTGGACACAGGACAAGGCTTCAAACTTGTCAAATCTTAATTTGAAACCCAAAGTGGAATATTATTGAGAGTTCATACTACCAGTTACCACTCACTTGCCATTTTTTGTACTTTTTATTTTTGAAAAATATCTTGCTACTTCTGTAGCTGTTCTCACTTTGTCTTTTCTCAAGTATTATGATATATATAAAGTGTTGAGAATAAGCATCATTTTATACTAAAAGTATGTAGAGAGTCATAAATTCTGACTCCGTAAATGCAAAAGAGATGTTAAAAATAACAATGCACTTTGAGGAATGTTTGCATATGCCTCTTATTAGAAAGAAAACACTGTCTGCTCTGCAGTGGCCAATGAAGAATTACCAATGCCTTATTTTCTAGGCATAGATTAGAGGATGTAGACCAGACAATTTGTTTACTCTTGTTAAGAAAACTACAGATTTGCTTACAGAAGACTATTAGTAGAATTACAAACCCTCTTTTCAAAAAGGAAAAAGGAAGAAATCTGCCTGAAATTAATGAAAAATTTGCTTTAAGTCGATCACATTCAGATGTCTTGCTTGTGACCTGTTACCAGTATAGCAGAGAAGCCCAAACCACTGTTTAGATCAAAACATTTTTTTTATGTAGGTAACTCAAGAGGCTAGAACTTATACGTTGCTCCTGCATACATTGTTGGGGGCTTCTGAAAGTGCTGGCAATTTTAAGTCTTTCTCAGGGTAACCATGTGTTCTTAACAATGTTTTCAACTACAGATTTCTTCCAAATAAATTGCCTTCTCTTTCAAGAAGTAATCTTATAAAAAGAAATATAGCAGTTTCTCATTGATATAGGTATTTTCAGTACTCAGAAATGATTTTAATCTCTGTAAAGTTAATGTTCTGCCATCTGCCATTAAAATTATTTTTCAAATCCTCATTAGTAACATTTTTTTTTTCACTTAAGGTCAAAAGATTGCAAACAGGTCATTTTTATATATATATATATAATGTGTTATGTAAAAAGTGTTCATATTGACCATTAAGCATAATGATGTGGTTATAATTTTTGAAACTAATTTCAGTGTTTTATCTGATTAAAGCAGGCACTGATCAGGATATTTTCTAAGAGGTTATTTACCTCCTATTTCCTTCTAGTAATTCTTATATCCTAAGTTTCATCTCTAGGAATAACAAGAGGGGAATATAATTAAATTGGTGGTAATCTAGTCATTTTTTAAATGTGTCACTTCTCATCATCAAAGCCGTTTTTCCAAGCCTCAGAAAGATGAAATAATGCCTCTACCATTTTCTACTTGGTAACTTGAATATTGAAGTTTAGTTAGAAGTCACTAAGCATCAGGGAACTTGTATACCACTATCTATGCAACATTGTTATAGTGTGATTATTTCTGTGTTTTAAATATGATTTTCCTAATACTTTGAATAAAATTTTGTTAAAAATTAATTTTTCATGTTATGTGCAAGTAACAGTTATTGAATATTTTAGTATATTAAAAACGATAGTCATAAAAATTGCCCATGCATTAGAGTTTATAGTTGGTAGTGGGTTGTTTGGAAAATTTCCAGTATTTGGTTACATATTTATATCAACATCATCCAAATGAAATATAGTGTTACTATTCAGAAATAGTATAACAGGAAAGCCAAATGTTAAAATTATCAGCAATAAAAAAAGTTAAATCGATGTTAAGTAAAATCTTTTAAATTTCTGAGCCAATATTGAGTAGATTAGCTTTAACTAAAGCATATTTCTTTCACTCTAAGGAAGAGAAATAAAAGGGTATATTCTGCTTTTCAAATAAAATGTTATTAAGATGGTACTAAAAATCATATTCAAAAGATAGCGGGTACTTTTACAGCCACAAAACATTTTCTGTGTACTTTCATATCAAAAAAGTTCTGGGCTCAAAATGTGACTTGAGCCAATTTATTAACCAAAAAGTTATGGAATATCCACTTCAATGAATTCTCCTACCCAAACAAAAAACTGTAAGTGACTTAAGAGATAGCACCCTAAATTAAAGCTGCCAATTTTTAAACATTAATGTAGCTGATAGTATAGAGAAGGAATAGTATGGGAAGGATAAATCAATTGATCACTTTTACCTAAAGGTTAAAAAATAGATCTGGCAGTTAATGAGACTAATTTTATCATGGCTTTCATTTTATATACCATATGTTTAGGTAGGAGTTAGTTGGAATGATAGGGATTATGTTGGGGCAAAACGGCCATTCCAGTAAAAAGAAATAATATGGAGATATTTTTCAACACAATGTTGACTTGCTTCCTTACATGATATCTTGCTAAAACTACAAAAGAATTACCCTCTAAAAATATCTTTTTAAAAAATGTACAGTTATGTGATAAAGAGCTAAGTTCTTTTCCCATAACTTTTCATTCAAAAATTTGTTTTAGTTTGCTCTGGCTCAGCTCTTTCTCTGGAATGCTTGTATTTTATCTTTGCTTATTGTCTCTCTTGCTCTTCTTAATAAATACAGCAGTCTACAGAAAAGACCTTTTCAGAAGATCATTTTTTGACCAGGGTTTTCATAAGATATATGCTTTTAAAAAATTACATTGTTAATTAAAATGAATTTATATTTAGTGCATTAGTGGATTTAGTAAAATCTTCATTAGAATCTATTTGTAAGTTCATGTTTTGTTTTTAAACTTTGGCTTAAATATATTTGCTGTTTTGGTTACTGCCTTTTTATATGTATTCTTTCACATTCTTTCAAAGTAATGTTCTGCATTACCTGTCCATGGGTGATGTGATAGTTAACATTATATATGCCAAAAGAAAATGGTTTAATTTTAAGAATAATTAGGCATAATTGATAGCAAATGTTCAAATGAGTTACATCTGTATTTTTGAGCATCTCTATTGGAAACTACTAGACTGTCATCTCTTTTCAGGCAGAGGCTTATATATCTTGGTATTTCTGGTATGCAGTAATATTCAAAAGAGTATTTTTCAAATATTTTTGACTGAATGAAGGAATTTAGAATCCTAAGGAGAAATTGGAATAACTTGATTGTAAATTACTACATTTTCTTTATAATTTTATTTTTAGTGGATATTATTTCAATATCTTCATTAATAACCCCTAAAGACCGTTATGGAGTCAGTGAAACTAAAAAATCTCACATTTGTAGTTAAAAAGTAACTAGTGTCAAGATTAGGGAGGAAAAACTCAGGCAGGTTTGAATGAAAACATAGCTGATGTCACCAAAAAATAGCTTTTTGTGAATTGAGTTCATTTTCATCATGACACCAGTATGATTAAGATTGAATCTTTTGTTGATTTTCTGTTAGAAATGAAGATTTATCACAAATGGAAATTATTTTTTTTAAGTCTGACAAACAAAAGAAATTTGGCTGTGCATATTAGTGACAACTAGACTGTAAAGTCAGAAAAAATTGGCCTATAAACAGAAGCAGGTTCAAGACAAGCTAGGGAAAATACAAATATCTAATTTTTTCAGCATCTTCCCTATTCACTAGTTGCAATTCATAGACATAAAATATGAAAATGAAATTTAAGGAGTTATTGTTTTGAACAACTACTTGGTTGATAAAGTAATTTACATTTATGTTTATTAGGAAATACTGTTGTTATTACTTAGACCAAAGCTGATTTGAAATTGAAAACTAGTCTAAGCACTAGGGTTTTTAAATGTTATACATAAAAACCATTTTGATTTAAAAAATCAAGTTGACTAATCATCTTGTGTGATGACCTCACAGTATTTTATAAGTATGAACTTAATTAGAATAAGTGACAGTTTTAGTAAACTTTTGTTATGTATTCTGGACCTAAAAATATTGATCTATCTCAAATCAAAGATATTTAGCAGTGTGCCAGGGATAAGTAAGAAACATGGCATATCTTTTTAGACCAGCAATGTTTATTTCATGTGCAGTAAATATGTTTTTATATAAAAACATACCAATGTATTCATGAGCAAAATTTACATTAATTTTTAGTCTTAATCATGAGTCTTTTAAGCAATTTTAATCTTGCAGTAAGCCATTTGTTGTATTCTCCTTACCCAGTACACTGAAGATTCTTTACTTATTTATTTTTTCCATAACTTAAATATAAATCTTCTTTTTTTATTATTTTTTTAAATTAAGTTTATTGGGGTAACATTGGTTAATACAATTATATAATTTTCAGGTGTACATTATAATTTAACATCTATATATTCTGTTCTGTGATTACTACCCAGAGTTCAATTTCTTTCGGCTACCGAAGATTCTTTAAACACAATATTAGATGTTAGTGACACTATACAGAATATTAAAAAAAAAAAAAAGAATTGTTTTATGGATTGTAAATGCAAATAGCACAATGAATTTTCTGTAAATAATTTAGTGTGTGTGTGTGTGTGTGTGTGTATACATATATAATATAGAATTTCAGATGGATGCCATTTTAATGCCTTTTTATAATAGATATTTATAGATTCTTTGGAGTCCATATATATATTGATTTCTTGTTTTATACAACTAGGTGGTGTTAATGAAAATGGGATGGGGGGTTTTAATTTGTAATCCACACACACACATTGATACTCATTCTCACCTCTTTCTCCTACCTAATTAGAAAGATGTTCCTTTTTCTAACATCTAACCTTTGGATTATTTTCTTCCTTTCCATATAAAACAAGTATTTGATCAGTAACAATAAAAATGGCAATGACTATCTATTGAATGTTTACTATGTTTTAGGCACTGTGCTAAGCACTTCTGTAGACATGATTTTCTTAAATCCTCACAACCACCTTTTGTTATGGATATACTTTTTATGAGTGAGGAAACAGGCAATGAACTTAAGTACTTTCCCCCAAATAACATAGCTATGGCTAAGAAATTGGGTCTCAAACTCAGCCAGATTTTATGTTGTGGGAATCTGTTCATGTCAGGAAAAGGAAGGTTTTACTTGAGTGTAAATACCTACATGCCCTTTAGAGAACTGTTTTGAGTATTTTGTCAAGGGGATAAACACCTGGCTACAAGCACATAAGCATAGGGAAGAGGGGCAACAGGTCAGTTTTAAAGACCTTCAATCATTAACTGTACTAATACCAGCCCTACTTCTTAGCCCCTCCCTAATTTTCCAATAATCTCTGATGCCAGAGCCTTTCTAGTTTGTGGTGGGTGGTCAGACTCTTGTCTCCAGCAGCATCTTCTGTGAGGCCGCTAGGGCACAACTTGTTCTTCTCTACCTTCCCAGTTCATACTCTTCTATTTTGTTTTCTGGATTTATACCAAAATCTCTGGTCTAGTGATAGATTCTCCCATTTCTCACATCTTGATGGTATAGTCACTTGTCCCATTACTACAAATAATTCTTTTCTTATTTAATGGGAACTGGAGAGATAAAAAGTCATGTGTTCACTGTCTTGAACTCAAAGCCAATGTAAATTTCACACTTAAAAAAACATGGTGACATTGACTTCTGGTCAAGATGTAAAATAGAACTTTGGTCCAGTGGAAACAGGAAAAGTCCAGGTAAAATAAACATACTCTTTATTGGAGCTATTTCAGAGTAGTATATACAAGCAAATCTAGATGAAATAAATCCCAGACAGGGATGAGTTCATTAAGTAAGCAGAGATTGAAGCAGCAACTATACCTGGGGCAAATGACTGAGTGTTGGTAGATTAGAAGTGGACCTGCCATGTACCAGAAGATTTTGCAGGAAAGAAGAAACCAACTAACCTATTTTTGGGGGGGAGGCAATATTAAATACAGTTTTATTTAGTTTTATTTATTAAGGCATTGCATTTTCCACTTTACAATACAGTGTTTATAACGTGCATCAATATTTCCTTTTCCTGTGCGTACATATTTCATATTCAAGTGTCAAGGACACCCCATTATTTACTATAGAGCAGCTCAACTTTAAAACTGCCATGGAATTTGCTACAAATTTTGGTCCTTCAATATTTTGTGTGAAACAATGCTAAATACGTGCTCAAGGTTGGCTCAATTAACCACCTGTATGAAAGGCTCTACTACCAGGAAAGCCCATAAGCATTCTTCCTGGCATGCCTCCTGCACTCTGGTACAGCCTAGTAATAATAATGGGGTTGCAGACTTTTTCCAACTCTTTCTGCTGATACTCAGATTCTTCTCTGTAGTCTGGTTCTTATCAAGCCAGTTGATGATTTCATCGCACTTGTCAAGAATCTTCTGTTTGACTTCATTAATGATCTTGCCTTGAAGTTTTTCATCTTCAACAGTTGCTTTCATGTTGAATGCATAGGATTCAAGTGAATCCTTGGAAGACACCTTGTACCTCTGCTTCTCATCATCAGTTTTGTACTTAGCTTCCTGGACCAATGTCTTACTTGCTCAGACAATTTTCGTCATTAGTGATGGTAATCTTGTTCTCTTGTACTCTTATTTATAGCAGAGACACTGAGGATGCCATTGGCATCAATATCAAAAAATGACTTCAGTCTGAGGAAAACCATGAGGTGCAGTAGGTATGCCTATGAGTTCAAACTTGCCAAGCAGTTTATTATCCTTGATCATGGCCTGCTCACCTTTATGAATCTGAGCACACCAGGCTGGTTGTCAGAATAGGTAATGAAGGTCTGTGTCTGCTTGGTAGGAATGTTAGTATTGTGCTTGATGAGGACAGTATGACTCTGTCAGCAGTTTCAGTGCCAAGAGAAAAAGGAGTGGCATCCAACAGCAGCAAAATGTAAACAGATTTTCAGATTTGTCTCCAGATAGGATAGCCACTTGGACAACTACGCTATAAGCAACCACCTCATCAGGGTTAATGCTCTTTTTCTACTCCTTTCCATTGAAGAAGTCCTGTAGGAGTTTCTGAATCTTGGGGATATGGGTAGAACCACCCACCAGGACAGTATCATGGATCTGGGACTTTTCGAGCTTGGCATCCTGAAGGGCTTTCTCTACAGGGTCCAGGGTGCCATGAAAAGGTCAGCATTCAATTTTTCAAATATGGCATCGGTGATAGCGGTGTAGAAGTCAGTTTCTTCATAGAGTGAATCAATCTCAATACTGGCCTGGGTGCTGGAAGAAAGAGTACACTTAGCACATTCGAAAGTAGTATGGAGGCAACAGCCCTCTTGTTCTCACTAATGTCATGCTTGCAGTTGAACTCTGCAATAAAATGGTTGACCATTCAGTAGTCAAAGTATTCTCCACCTAAGTGGGTGGTCCCAGCTGTAGATTTGACCTCAAAGATTCCATCTTCAATTATAAGAATTGACACATCAAAAGTGCCACCTCCCAAGTCAAAGATCAGCACTTTTCTTTCAGCTCCAACCTTTTTATCTAAGCCGTAAGCAATAGCAGCAGCAGTTGGCTATTGATGATTCTAAGTATGTTAAGACCATCAGTAGTTTCAGCATCTTTGGTAACCTGACAGAGTCATTGAAGTAAGCAGGTACTGTGATGATAGCTTTGTAACAGTCTTCTCAAAGTAGGCTTTTGTGATATCCTTCATCTTTGTCAAAACAATAGACGGTACCTCCTCTGGATAGAAACTTTTTGTCTCTTCCTTGTACTTAGACTTTGGGCCTACCAACATCATTCACCACCATGAAGGGACAATGCTTCATATCAAATTGGAAAATAGCATTATCAGGTCTACATCCAATCAGATGTTTGTCATCAAAAACAGTGTTAGTGGGGTTCAATGCAACTTGTTCTTTACGGCATCACTGATCAAGCGTTCGGTTTTCAGTAAAGTTGACATAACATGGAGTAGTTCAGTTTCCCTGATCATTGGCAATTATTTTCATTTTCCCATGCTGGAAAACACCCACACAAGACTAGGTGGTGCTGAAATCAATGCCAACTCCAGGGCCCTTTGACATGGTTACTTCAGTATACACACAGCTTGCAGAGAAGAGAGATTTGGATAGCTGCCCCCACATTGTATGACAAAACCAACTAAACTTTTGACAATAGTGTGAGATGGGTCTGTAAGGGCATTAAGTGTCTGACCAAACAATTCTTCCCCTTTCTCTGGAATTTTGCCAAGAAAATTGCAGTGGAGGAGGGCTTAGTAAGCAAAGAGTTCATGCAGCTTTGCACATCACACTTAATTGCCAAAGTTGGAACAAAATTTGGCTTCAAATTAAACTGAGACCCAACTCATTCCAGTTAAAACAAAGAAGTTAAATTGCTCAGTCTCTTGGCAGATGATGAGGCACGGGAGGTTAGGGATTAAACTAAACAAAGGTGAACTCAATGTAATTAAAGCTGCAGCTCAGCAACAGCTCAGTTCAGCTTGTGAGGGATTTTGAAAGATAAGTCCCTCACTCTAACGACCACAAAATGAAAGACATGCATTCTGAACAGACACAAAATTATGTTTTACTCTCCACTGTTTTTTTATACCTAATACAGAAAACATTTTTTTTAATTATAAGTCTAATGAAAAGGGAAGGAATTGGTCCCATTATCAAGAGTAAGCAGTCAATAGAGACTTGTAGATAACTAGCAGACAAGACTTTAAAAAAAAAAAGCGTTTTGAGGAATTTACAGAAAAGATGGATAATAGGCAAAGAGGAAATTTCAGAACCAAATGTATATTCTAAAATTAATATATCAGAAATAGAAAAGTCACCGGATGGCACTCGTGTGTGTATGTGGGGGTGGGAGGAGCAGTCCCTGACAATGGGAGTCAACATATGGCAGGAGTACTCCACAAAGAGTGATCTGGCATGGGCTCAGGCGGGTATCCACATCAAAGATATGGGAGAGATGATGGTGAGAGATGGGTTACATAAGGAGGGATTCATCAAATATGAACATACATTAAAGATAATGGGAATGGATTTTTCTGTTGAAGGGAATTGCAAATATGGAAATGGAGAGAACTAGAATGATTCCGAAGGTGCTAGATTGGAAGAGGAAGTATTAGGTAGATATAGAAATTAATATAGATGTAAATCTGTAAGTATATGTGTGCATGTGTGTATTTTTATACATATAATCCCAGGCTTTGTCTACTGAAAGAGCCTGAGATCAGTAGCAATGAACACATCTAGATTCTAGATCACAGCTGCTGAATATTATTCTCTACTGAAAGGAATCAGGCATCTTTGGAGAAATAACTGATTACTTCTGATCACTTTTGCTGGAGGAGCAAAACAAACAAGATAAGCCTGGAATATTTGTTAGTTCCAGAAAGCAAACAGTGCTAAAAGAACAAGAGAAACAAGTCAAAAAGGCATGAAAGCGAGCTTGAAGCAAATCCTATTGGCAAAAGCTGGAACAATTTGAGCATTAAAATAATGATATTAACAGACAACAGCCCATAAAGTAAAATGGGAACCTATGAAAAATAAATTAATAATTGAAAACTTTGATGAACAGGATAATTACACTAGAGAAGCATAATACAAAATCATTAGAGGAGATAGACTACTAAAAAAATAATACTTGATTTTAATTCAAAAGAAGATAGAAAAGAAGAAAAGGAATGAATAACCAATAGGACAAATGGAAAACAAATAGCAAGATGTCAGATTTAAAATTAACCTTATTGCTAATTATATTAAGTATAAATAGACTAATGGTTTCAATTAAAAGTCAGTAATTGTCAAACTAAATAAGAGTTTTGCTCCTTCAGCATGTTTTTGGGCTGCCTAACTTTTTGTTGTAGAAAGCTGTCATACAATGCACAGGATTGCTGAGGATGTCTAACAGCATCCCTGGCCTCTACCCACTAGAAATCAGTAGCAGAATCCCTCTCCCTTTAATTGTGACAAAAAAAAAAAAAATTATCTCCACATATTACCAGTTGTCACTTGGGGGACAAAATCAGGACTGATTGACCAATACTTGGTGAAAACCAAAATCCAACAATATGTTGTTTATAAGAAATACATGTTAAATATAAAGAAATTGATAGTTTTTAAAGGATGGAAACAGAATACAAATATTAATCATAAAGTTGTTACTAATATTAGTACAAATTTGAAGACAAAGAGTATTTCCAGAAATAGAGATATTCCACAAGAATAAGATCTACCTATTTAGTTAGATAATTAGGAGCTTTCGGTAAATATGGAGGAGTAGGAAGACACTATGCTTTCCTCCTCTCACAACCACATCAAAATTACAACTGAACTACAAAATAACTGTCCTAGACTTGAGAATCCCTTGAAGTCTAGCTGAACAGAGGTCCTATAATTAAGACTATACAGAAAAAGCCACTTTGAAACAGAACAGAGATGCAAAACAAGCTGATACCACACACGTGTGGTGAGAGATCTGCTACTGAGAACCCCGTGAGAAGTGAGGGGTCGCAGCTCCATATCAGGCTCTCCAGCCCAGGGTTCCAGTGCTTGGAAAAGAAGTCCTCACAACTTCTGGCTGTGAAAACCAGCAGAGATTGTGGCTAACATGGAGGGCTGCTGGAGTCATAGGCTTCCTCTTAAAGAGCCCATGCATTAAGTTACTTGCTCATGACTCACTTGCTGTGAGCTCCAGCACTGGGGCAGTAGCTCAAAAGGCACAAGTGATACATGGGGAGGAACTGAATTCTTTGGCTTCAGGGCAGAGGTGGTGGTGTAGCTTCCATACAGAAGTGCTTAAAGAAATAATTGTTCCTTTGTTGAGCCCTCTCCTCACCTAGCATGCAGACACAAGTGGGTCCCATATCTGAATCTCCAGGAACCTAGCTAACACTTTTTCCTCCACCTTGGTGATTTCCTGAGAACCCATCCCACCCAACTTGTGGGCCCACCCAAGCCACTTCCAGGCTTTTTCAAATAAGTGGCCTGTCTTGGCTTACGCTGCGATTTTCTAAAATCTCTCAAAAGTTCACAAATTCCAAGCAAGAAGCATCTAGGCTTGGCATGCCCTATACCACTTGCTCAGCAGCCTAACCATGTCACTAGCAGCAGCTAGCCTCAGTTTGCAGCTTAGCCTCTTACAGACATCTGGAAGTCCAGCACAAGTGGCAACCATCTGCAGATCAGCAGAGCACAGGCAGCAGCTGACCTTGGCTTGCAATAAAACCCCTCCCCCAAGAAGCCCCATAACAAACACACCAGCTTCAGACCACACCAGCACACCACCCAACCACCTACACGAAAGACATACCCAAAAGGAAAACGGTGCAGGCACCAGAGTCCTGCTAAAGTGAATTCTACGCCATAGAGTCAGCCCCTGCACAACGGCACCTTCACTGTAGTCATGGCCAATCCTCACAACCTACAGTTTGAGGATCAGTCTCTCCCACTGATGTGCAAACAGCAACCAAGGCTCGACTACAACAGGAGAGCACACACAACACACTCGAGAAACACGTCAGTAGCACCCAGCTCAGGTGACCAGGGAAGACTGCCCCTGGGCCTTGCAGGACACCTACTATGTAAGGCCACTCTACTAAGACCAGGAGAAATAGCAGGCCCATCAAACACATAAAAACAAACAAAGGGAGGCAGCCAAAATGAAGAGACAAAAAAGTCCTAAATGAAAATACAAAACAAAGCTCCAGAAAAACAACTAAACAAAATGGAGACAAGCAATCTACCAGATGCAGAGTTCAAAATACTGGTTATAAAAATGCTCAATGAATTTAGGGGAAGAATAGATGAAAGCAGTGAGAACTTTAACAAAGAGATAGAAAATATAAAAAAGAACCAGTCAGAAATGAAGAATACAATAACTGAAATGAAGAATACCTTAGAAAGAATCAATAGTAGATTAGATGAAGCAGAGGTTCAAATCAACAATTTAAAAGACATGGTAACAGAAAATACCCAGTCAAACAGCAACAAGAAAAAATAATCTAAAAAAATGAGGATAGTATAAGGGAGCTCTGGGACAACATCAAGCTTACCAACATTTGCATCATAGGGGTGCCAGAAGGAGGAGAGAGAGCAAGGAATTGAGAACCTATTTGAAGAAATAATGACTGAAAACTTCCTTGACCTGGTGAAGGAAATAGATATACAAGCCCAGGAAGCACAGAGTCCCAAACAAGATGAACCTAAAGAAGCCCACACCAAGACACATCATAATTAAACGCCAAAGCTTAAAGACAATCTTAAAATCAGCAAGAGAAAAGCAACTAATTACCTACAAGGGAGCTCTCATAACAATCAGCTGATTTCTCAACAGAAACTTTGCAAGCCAGAAGGGATTGTCATTAACTATTCAAAGTGATGAAAAGCAAAGACATACAACAAAGATTATTCTACCTGGCAAAGCTATTATTTAGAATCGAAGGACTGATAAAGTGCTTCCCAGACAGAAAAAGCTAAAGGAGTTAATCACCACCAAGCCAGTATTGCAAGAAATTTGGGGGAGACTTCTTTAAAGAGAGGGAAAAAAAATAAAAATATGAATAATAAAATGGTAATAACTACACATCTAGCAACAATTACTTTAAATGTAAATGGATTAAATGCTCTAATTTTTAAAAAAGTGTGGCTGAATGAATAAGGAAACAAGACCCTTACATATGCTGCCTACAAGAGACTCACTTTAGATCAAAAGACACACAGAGATTGAAAGTAAAGGGATGAAAAAAGGTGTTTCATGAAAAGAGAAACAAACAAACAAAAGTTGGGGTAGCAATACTTATATCAGACAAAACAGACTAAAATCAAAGGCTGTAACAAGAGGCAAAGAAGCACCCAGTAATCCTACTTCTGGGTATTTATCTGAAGAAATTCAAAACACTGCTTGAAGGGACATGCGAATCCACATGTTTATTGCAGCATTATTTACAATAGCCAAGATATGAAGGCAGTCTTGGTGTCTATCAATGGATGATGGATAAAGGATACAAATGCCATATGTCACGTGTGTAAAGAACAAAATAAACACACCAACAAAACAGAAACAAATTTATAGAGAACATTTTGATGGTTGCCAGATGGGAAGAGTGTTTGGGATATGGGTGAAAAAAGAGAAGGGATTAAAAAGTACAAAGTGGTAGTTATAAAATCATCATGGAGATGTAAAGTATAGCATAAAGAATATAGTTGAAATATTTTAATAACTATGTATGGTGTCAGATATATTGGGGTGATCACTTCATAATTTGTATAAATGTCTAATCACCATGTTGTATGCCTGAAACTAATATTTTATGCCAACTGTAATTGAAATATAAAAATGTATTTAAAAATAGATCTACCTATCAAAAGAACTTAAATATGCATGTGCCTAATAACAAAGCTTCAAAATACATAAAACATAAATCAACAGAAACAAAGAAGATAAAATTATTTTGAGATTTAAACACTGCTTTTTCAGGAATTGGTAGAATAACTAGATGAAAATCAAAAAGGTTATAGAACATTTGAACAATGCTTTTAACCAACTTGACTTAAATGATATTTTTCAACAGTTGCAAAGTATACATTCTTTTCATTATACCTGGAATGTTCACCAAGATAGGCCATATTCTTGGCCAAAACAATACAACTCTTATTAAATTACAAGTGACTGCAATGAAACAAAATATTGCTATACTACAAAAGAAATAAATTAAAAATCAATAATGAAAATGACAAATGAGAAAGACAAAGATATCTAGAAAAATTCCCAAATAATCATAATTGACATACTTAAAAAACAAAAACAAAAACAAAAACAAAAAACTCCTGGGCCAAAGATGAAGTCACAAGGGAAATTTTAAATATTTTAAATTAAATGCCAAAATTCTCCAAAATCATTTGTTTTCATAACCTTTCTTTGCTGGCACTTTAAGTAAATGATAGAGTAAAGCCAGCATTGAGTCAGAATTATTTACATTGTCAGTACACAGAATATAGATATTCATTTTTAATGCACATATAGGTCAAATGATATCTGGAAGGAGTTTGTCAATTAATAGATATGGTAAAGGCATATTTTAGGTAACAACCAAATCATAAAGATTTCTCCAAAGATTGATATATAAGAAACTTGAAGCTCTTTTTAAATCTAGGGCCCTTGGGATTCTTCTTGTGGAGGATTACAGATCCATGTAAAACCTCCAACACAAGAATGAACTCAGACCCTCCTCACATGGAACCCTACCTCTTGAGAGAGGACATTTCAACTGAGTGACTGCTCTAACTAGGAAGTGATTCTCCCTCTTGGGTACAGTAAGTGAAGTCCCTTACCTAAGTGATTAGGACGATTTCACAGGAGATACAACCTAGCTTATTCTGGCCCTTAAAAATTAGATATTCCTACCCAAGCCTAGGAATGGCAATTTGCCCTGGTTAAGGTAAAAGTCTTCCAATTACACAACTTCACCAAAATCCCTGAAGCACCTTCAGTCTCACTCAAGTCCTTTCATCTGGTCCATCTAAATTTTTACCTGAATTCTCAACCAGGAATTCTTCTGGACAAATGCAAAAATCAACCATTTTACACTCGATAATATATGCCAAAATTTGGGTTGGTTATACTTGCTATGATAGATTGAAAAATTCTTTCTCATCCCACCTCTCTTTGGATAGCCAAAAAAAAGGTATTGGTTAAAACCATTTAACTGATTTCTTGTATCCTTGGGAAGCCATGTATCCTTCATTTTTTAAATTATTAAGTTTATTGAGATTACATTTGTTAATAACATTATATAAGTTTCAAGTGTACAATTCTATTATACATCATCTGTATATTGCATTGTGTGCTCGACAGCCAAAGTCTAGTCTCCCTCCATCAGCATAAATCTGATCTCCTTTACTATCCTCGTCCTCCCCGCCCGCCCCCCACCTTCCTTCCCTTCTGGTAACCAACAGGTAGTTGTCTGTGTCTATGAGTTAGTTTGTTTGTTTTGTTTATTTGTTGCTTTCTCTTTTATATCCTACATATGAGCGAAATCATATAATTCTTATCCTTTTCTGCCTGACTTATTTTGCTTAGGATGATACTCTCAAGATCCATCTGTATTGTTGCAAATGGTAATATTTCATTTTCTCTTATGGTTCAGTAGTGTTCCATTGAATATATGTACCACATCTTCTTTATCCAATTATGGTTCAGTAGTGTTCCATTGAATATATATACCACATCTTCTTTATCCAATTAACCATCAAAGGACACTTAGGTTGTTTCCATGTCTTAGCTACCATGTATAATGCTGCAATGAACATAGGTGTACATATATTCTTATTAGTAAATATTTTAAATTTTTCAGGTAGACACCCAGAAGAAGGATTTCTGGGTCATATGGTAGGTTTATTCTTAATTTTTTGAGGAACCTCCATACTGTTTTCCAAAGTGGCTGTACCAACTTAACATTCTCACCAGCAGTGTATGAATGTTCTTTTCTCCATATTCTAAACAGCTGTTATTTCTTGTTTCATTGATAATAGCAATTCTAAAAGGTGTGAAGTAGTATCTTATCATTTTGATTCACATTTTCCTTATTGTTAGTGAGGTTCAGCATCTCCTCATATATCTGTTGGCCATTCGTATGTCTTCCTGGAAAAAGTGTCTGTTCAGGTTCTCTGCTCATTTTTTAATAGGATTGTTGTTGGAGTTTTTGTTGTTGTTGTTGTTGTTGTTGAGTTGTATAAGTTCTTTATATATGTTGGAAAGTAACTCCCTATCACAGGTATTATTTGCAAATGTCTTTTCCCTTTTGGTTTGTTGCCTTTTTATTTTGTTGATGGTTTCTTTTGCTGTGCAGAAGCTTTTTAGTTTGATGTAGTCCCATCACTTACTTATGCTTTTGCTTTCCTAGCCTTTGGTGTCAAGTTCATAAAATCCTCCCTGAGACCAAAGTCCATAAGTTTAATACCTATGTTTTCTTCTATGTATTTTATTGTTTCAAGTCTTATATTTAGGCATTCGATCCATTTTGAGTTAATTTTTGTGTATGATGGCAATTAGCAGTCTAGGTTCATTCTTTTGCATGTGACTTTCCAATTTTCCCACCACAATTTATTGAAGCGGCTCTCTTTTTTATCGCATATGTTTGGCTCTTTTGTTGAAAATTAGTTGCCCATATACATGTAGATTTATGTCTGGGCTCTCAATTCTGTTACATTAATCTGTGTGTCTGTTTTTTTCTGCCAATACCATGCTGTTTTGATTATTGTAGCTTTGTAGTACAATTTGAAGTGATGGAGGATGATACTTCTGGATTTGCTCTTTCCTCTCAGTATTGCTTTGGCTATTCAATGTCTTTTGTATAAATTGAATTTCATACAAGTTTCATAAAAATTGAATTTTTTGTTCTATATCTTTGAAAAATGCAATGGAATTTTTATGGAGATTGTATTAAATCTGTATATTGTTTTAGGTAAAATGGCTATTTTAACTATGTTGATATTTGCAATTTGCGAACATGGAATATATTTCCATTTCTTTGTGTTTTCTCAATTTCTTTTAACAACATTTTATAGATTCTTCACATCTTTTGTTAAATTTATTTCCAAGTATATTATTCTTTTTGTTGCAACTACAAATGTTTTTTTTTAAATTTCTTTTTCTGATAGTTCATTGTTAGCATATAAGAACACAATGGATTTTTGTACATTGATTTTGTATTCTGCAACTTTATTGTATTTGTTTATTATTTTTAATCTTTTTTTGTGGATTAATAAGGGTTTTCTATATAAAACATCATATCATTTTCAGAAAGTGACAACTTTACTTCTTCATTTCCAATTTGGATGTCTTTTAATTTTTTCTCCTGCCTGATTGCTCTGACTAGGACTTTCTGTACTTTGCTGAATAACATAGGTGAGAGTAGGCATCTTGTCTTGTTCCTGATATTAGAGGAAAAGTTTTCATTTTTTCATCATTAAGTATGATATTAGCTGAGAGTTCATCATATATGTCCTTTATTATGTTCTATCTTGTCCAATGCAGAAGACACTGGAATAACATATTCAAAGTGCTAGAGGGAAATGCTACCAACCAAGAATTATATACCCAGCAAAGTTTGAGAGAATTTAGATCTGCCTACCAAGAAATGCTAATGACCTTCTTACTGATAGGAAATGAATGACTCAGAAGAAAGAAAGAACACCAGAAATGGTAAATGTGTGGGTAATTGTAAAAATGTGTGCAAATATTTTTTCTTTTATTCTTTAATTACTTTAAGAGATATTAGATTGTAAAAAACTGTAATTATAATACTATATTGTTGAGTTTATAAAGTAAATTGATGTGATATATGTGACACTAATAGCACAAAAAAGAATGAAGGAAAAACAGCTACATTGGAGCAGAATTGCTCTATTTTACCAGGATTTGTCTACATTAACCTGATGTACATTGTGATCAGTTATGGTGCATACAGTAATCTCTAGCACAGCCACTAAGAAAATAACTCAAAATAGTATGCTTAAAAATTTGACAGAAGAATTAAAATGATATACTAAAAATATTTGACACAAAAGAAGGCTGTAAAGGAGGAACAGATAAACAAGAAATATATGAAATATGTAGAAGACAGCAAAATGAAGACACTTCCAAATAGATAAATAATTACATTAATGTGATTATACTCTAATTAAAAGGCAGAAATTGTCAGACTGGATAAAAAAGCAATATCCAAATATATCCTGTCTATAAAAGATACAATACAATTTCTAAGACATAACTAGTTGATAAATAAAAGGATATTAATATAGTTGGCATGGCTACATTAAGACAAAACAGACTTTAAGATAAGAAATATTTCTAGAGACAAAGAGGGATGTTTAATAATGATCAGTCAGCATATCATGAAAATGAAATTTTAAATTTATGGTAGCAAAAGAGACTCAAATCACAATGAAAACTAACAAAATTAAAGGTGAAATAGATAAACAACTATAATTAAGGATTTCAATGCTGCATGTTCAATATTGAATGGAAAAAATAGACATAATCAAAATGGATATAGAAGAATTAACAAACTATTAATTCATTTAACCTAACTAGTGTAGACTGCGGCAAATTGAGATGCATGTAGCCACCCACATTCTACTCAACAAAATGCACAGTCATTTCAAGTACAATTGGAACATTCTCCAGAACAGACCATACAGTAAGCCATAAAACAACCAAAGTATATTCCCTGACCACAACTAAATTAAATTACAGATCAATAGCATATATAAATTTGAGAAATCCCCACATATTTGGAAGTTAAATAACATGCTTATGAATAATCCATGAGACTAAGAAGAAATCACAGGACAAATTAGAAAACATTTTAAAAGGCACATTTCAAAATGTATAGGATGCAGCTAAAGCATTACTTCATATGTGTATATATATATATATATATATATATATATATACACACACACACACACACACACACACACACACACACACCTGAATACCAATATTTGAAAAGTATCAGATCAATAAACTAAGCTTCTAATTTAAGAAGAATAGACAAAGAACAAATTAAACCTGAAACAAAAGAAGAAAAACAAATAATGAGTAGGAAAATAATGAGTAAGGATATTTTTCTAACTCATTCAAAGAAGCTAGTTATACCTTAATATTAAAACCAAGGACTTTATAAGAAAGTAGAAAAATCAACATAAACGTAGACATAAAAACTCCTAAAAAATATTAGATATTGAATTCAACAACATACAAAGGATAGGATTATATACCATGACCAAATGGTCTTTATTCCAGGAATGCAAACCTGGTTAACAAATGAAAATCAACTAATGTAATAAAGCATATTAATAGAATAAATGCAAAATTCACATGATTAACTCAATAGACTCAGAAAAATCATTCAAGAAAATCCAACAACAATTTATGATAAAAATTTTTAAATTAGAAATAGAAGATTGCTTTGTCAGCCTGATAAAGGGAGTCTACAGAAATGTATTAATTGCTTTCTATTCACCTCATTAGTGAAGGATATATTCTTACTCTAGGGTTTCGAGCATGACTGATCTTTGACAGATGAGATCAACAGCAGTTTATTAGTCACATATACATAGTTTAGAGAAGGAGTACACTACGTGCCATGAAGGACCACATAATGGTCGCATTGGGGAACAGAGTGAATAACCAGGGACTGTGGGAGGCAGGCTTTGTAGTGTCAAGAGGGTGAGGTACCCTTTAGTGCCTGCAAGAGGATGTGATTGGTTTGTTTGAATAAGCCCATCTCCTGGCAGAGAACTGAAACCTGCTACTGCGAGATGAGCAGGAACTTCATCTGGTCTGTTTGATAAGGAGGATTTTTTTTTAAGCTATAGGACTATATTCATGAGAACAGAATGGGGAGAGGAACTTATGGTTAGGCTATTTGAGGCCTTCCCAATTTTACTGGATGATGAGGCAGCACATGATGCTAACCTAATACACCACACACACACACACACACACACACACACACACACACACCCAACAAGTAGCTAACATGATACTTCCTGGTGAAGGAAGAATGAATGCTTTCTTCCTGAGATCAGGAAAAATGAAAGGATATCCACCCTTATCACTTCTATTTGATATTGTACCAGAAGTTTAGCCATCTAATAAGGCAAGAAGAGAAATCAAAGTCATACTGATTAGAAAGGAAGACACAAAACTATTTTTATTTGCAGATCACATTGCAGAAAAAAATGTAAGAATCTATGAAAAAACAAAAGCCTACTAAAACCAATAAACCAGTTTAGCAAGTTTTCAGGATATAAAGTTAATACACAAAATCAATTACATTTTTATATGCTAGTAATAATTTGAAAAAAATTAACAATTTCATGTACAATCAAATAAAAAAGAATAATATACTTAGGAACAAATTTAGCAAAATGGGCACATACCTACACCTATGAACTTTGCTAAAAGAAATGAAAGATCTAAATAAGTAGAGACATAATAGGTTTGTAGATTGCAAAACTAGACATCATTGAGATGGTAATACTCCCCAAACTTATCTATAGATGCCAGTGTTATCAAAAATTCAGCTTTTTCTTTTTTTTTAGAAATGTAGAGGTCAATATTAAACTTATATGGAAATGCAAAGGACTTAGGATAGTCAAAATAATTTTGAAGAACAAAAGTTGGAGACCTTACACTTTATTTTAAAACTTACTATAAAGTGACAGTAATCAAAACAGTGTGCTATTGATATAAAAATAGACATATAGATCAATGTAACAAAAAAGAAAGTCTACAAATAACCCTTTAAATTTATGATAAACTGATTTTTGACAAAGTGCCAAGCCAATTCAATAGAAAAGGGAAACTATTTTCAGCAAATAGGGGTAAAACAATTGGCTATACATATGCAAAAAAGTTATCTTAGACCATTACTTCACACAATAGAGAAAAATAAACTCACAATGAATTAGACTTGTATATATGAGCTAAAAATATAAAACTTTTGAAGAAAACATAGAAAATTTTTGTGACATTAGATTAAAAAATGTTTCTTAGACATAACATCAAAAGCATGATCCATAAAAGAAACATTTCATAGACTGTAAAATTATAAATTTTTGCTTTTCAAAAGCATCATTAATAGCAATATAAGCCACAGATTAGTAGAAACATTTGCAAACCATATATAATATAATATATATTATTATATGTATAATAATATATACATATGTATAATTTTTAAATTTTTAAATTGCAGTTGACATAAGATATAATATTAGTTTCAGGTGTAAACATAGTGATTAGATGTTTATATTACTTACAAAGTGATCACCCTGATAAATCTAGTATTCACTGACACCATACATAGTTATTATTACTGACTATATTCCTTATGCTATACTTTACATATCCATAACAATTTTATAACTACCGATTTGTACTTCTTAATCTCTTCCCCTTTTTTACCCACCCCTAAAACCTCTTCCAATCTGGCAACCTTAAAAACATTATATGTATCTATGAGTGTGTTTATGTTTTGTTTTGTCTGTTCTGGTCCTTAGATTCCACATGTAAGTGAAATGATATGGTATTTGTCTTTGTCTGACTTACTCCACTCAACACAATACCTTATAAGTCCCTCCATGTTGTTGCAGATGGCAGGATTTTATTCCTTTTTATGGCTGAGTAATATTTTATTTGTATATGTGTACCACATCTTCTTTATTAATTCATTCATTGATGGATGCCCAGGTATCCTACATATCCTGACTACTGTAAATAATGTTTTAATGAACATATGGATTCGCATGGCCCTTCAAGTAGTGTTTTGAGTTTCTTCAGATAAATACTGAGAAGTAGGGTGACTGGATCCTTCTTTGTCTTTTCTTATAGCCTTTTTTAAAAGTCTGTTTTGTTTGGTATAAGAATTGCTGTCCCAGCTATTTCTGTTTGTTTGTTTTCATTTTCATAAAATATCTTTTTCCATCAGTCACCTTCAGTCTGTATGCACCTTTCAATCTGAATTGAGTTGTAGGCAGCATATATAGGGGTCTGGTTTTCTTTTCCATTCAGCCATACTTTTTTTTTTTTAATTAGAGCATTTAATTAACATTTAAAGTAATGTTGCTAGATATGTAGTTATTGCTATTTTATAATTTATATTTTTTATTATTATTTTCTTCTTTTTTTTAAAGAAGTCCCTCCAACATTTCCTGTAATACTGGATTGGTGATGATGAACTCTTTTAGCTTTTTCTTATCTAGAAATTCTTCATCTGTTCTTTGATTCTAAATGATAGCTTTGCTGGGTGGAGTAATCTTGGTTGTAGGTCCTTGCTTTTCATCACTTTGAATATTTCCTTCCAATCCTTTCTTGCCTGCAAAGTTTCTGTTGAGAAATCAGCTGACAGTTTTATGGGAGCTTCCTTGTAGGTAACTAATTGCTTTTCTCTTGCTGCTTTTAAGATTCTCTCCTTGTCTTTAACTTTTGGCATTTTAATTATGGTATGTCTTGGTATGGGTCTCTTTGGGTTCATGGTTATTTGGGACAGTTTGTGTTTCCTAAACTTGTATGTCTATTTCCTTCACCAGATTTGGGAAGTTTTCAGTAATTATTTCTTCAATAGGTTTTCAATTCCTTGCTCTCTCCTCCTTCTGGTACTTCTATGATATGAATGTTGGTATATTTGATGTCGTCCCAGAGATTTCTTTAACTATCCTCATATTTTTGGATTCTTTTTTCTTGTTGCTATTCTGATTGGATGTTTTCTGCTACCTTATCTTCTAATTTGCTGATTCAAACCTCTGCTTCATCTAATCTACTGTTAATTCCTCCTAATATATTCTTTATTTTAGTTATAGAATTCTTCATTTATGACTTTTTTATGTTTTCTATTTCTATTTTTATGTTTTCTATCTCTTTGTTAAATTTCTCCCTCTAAGTTCATGTACTTTTTCCCGAAGTTGATAGAACATTCTTATAACCAGTATTTTGAACTTTGCATCTGGTGGATTGCTTATCTCCATTTTGTTTAGTCCTTTGTCTGGAGCTTTGTTAAGATATTTGATTTGGGACATGTTTCTTTGTCTCCCTTTATGTCTGCCTCCCTGTGTTTGTTTCTATGTGTTAGGTAGGGCTCTTATGTCTCCTGGTCTTAGTAGAGTGGGGCCCAGTGGCTCAGTCTCCCCAGTTGCCTGAGTCAGGTGCTTCAGTTGTGTCCCTTGTATGGGTTGTATGTGTTCTTCTATTGTAGTTGAGCCTTGGTTGCTGTTTGCACATAAATGGGAGGGACTGACCCTTGCGTTGACTGGTTGTGAGGACTGGCAGTGACTACAGTAGAGGAGCTGTTGTTCAGGGTCTGACTCTATGGAGTAGAATTCACTTTATCAGGATCTGGTGCCTGCTCCTTGGTTGTATCATCCTCATATGTGGCCCTAGTAATGCTCTGGCTCAGACCAAAGCTGGCCACTGGGAACATGAGTCTGGATCTCCTGGGAGGGGCCTTGACACAGGCCAATTTTAGCCACAGCCTGTGCTCTGCTCAGGATCACCTGGAATGAGACACTAAGTATCTGCAGATGGCTGACCCATGCTGTGCTTGGATGTGCCTCTAGAGGCCAAGCCACAAACCAAGGCCAGCTGCTGCTAGTACCAGGATTAAGGATGTTCAGCAAGAGGTTTGGGGCATGTCTGAGGCCAGATGCTGCTTGTTTAGGTTTTGTGAACCTTTGAGAGATTTTAGAAAACTCTGCAGCATGAGTCTAGACAGGCCGTTTGTATGGAAAAGACACTAGAAATGGCTTATGTAGGTCTGCAAGTTGGGACAGTCTCAGGGAATCACCAGGGTGGGGCTAACTGTATTATGTTGACAGAGACCCAGATATAATGCTCACCTGGATCTGCATGCCAAGGGGGAGGGTTCAACAATGGAATAATGGCTTCTACCAGCACTTCTGTCCAGGAGAAAGCTGTGCCCCCAGCTCTCACCCTGAAGCCAGACAACTCAATTCCTCCCCATATGTACTCGGCACCTTCCAAATTATGGCCCCACCACGGAGCTCAGAGTGAGTGAGTCTGTCAGTGATTAAGTCAGTGTGTGGGCCACGAAAGAGATAGGCCCCTGTCTCACTCATTCACAGTCTCTACTGGTTTTCATAGCCAGAAGTTGTGAAGATTCATCTTTCAATCACTGGAACCCTGGGCTGAGGGGCCAGGTGTGGGGCTGGAACTCTTTGCTTCTCTGGGGGTTTTCTGTAGCTGAGATTGCCTTCCGATTCTCAACAGTCATGCATTGGTATAAGACCCGTTGCTCTGCATCTACTCCCCTCCTACCAGTCTTGAGGTGCCCTCTTCTCTGTATCTCTAGTTGTAGGACTCCTGTTTCGCTAGATTTCAGGAGATTCTCCATGATGGTTGTTCTGTAGTTTAGTTGTAACTTAGATGTGTTCTAGAAAGAGGCAAGCACAGTGTTTACCAACTCCACCACCTTTACTCTCTAGATGGTTATTTCAACATGGCAATGTTTTGACCAAGGCAGAGAAAGATCCCATTTTGTTCCTGAGAGGTGCTGCCTCCTCACATCTCTAAAAGAGGAAGAAGAGGAAGAGGTTCTCTCACATTTTTGGTGTCTGCTAAGAATCTGCAAATCAAATATTTGATAAAGAGTTTATATCCAGTATATATAAAGGAACTTTAAAATTTAATCATAAGAATACAAGTAACCTAATTTAAAAAACGGGTAAAGGATTTGAATGTCCATTTCACTAACAAGATATATGATTGGTTAATAAGCCCATGAAAGGCCACTCAACATCATTAGTTATCAGAGAAATGCAAATTAAAACCATAGTGAGATACCACTATACACTCATCAGAATGGCTATAATGAAAAAGAACAAGTGTTGGCCAGTATGAGAAAATCTGGAATACTCATACATTGCTGGTGGGGATGTAATATGGATGGTATAGCCACTTTTGAAAACATTTTGGCAATTACTTCAAAAGTTAAACAATATACGATAGCTAATTTACCATCATCTAGCAATTTTACCCCTAGATATCTACCCAAGAAAATGAAAGCATATATCCAACATTATTCATAGTGCCAAATGCAAAACAATCCAAATGTCCTTCTGCTAATGAATAGATTAAAAAAAGATACAGAATATTTTTATCATGACAAGGATCCCTGTGTTGCCCTTATACAACCACATTCAACTTTTTCCCCACTATACCTCTCATCCTGCTCCCACTCCCATCAGCCCCTCAACCACCACTAAAGTGTCCTCCATTTTTATAATTTTGTGATTTCAAGAATGTTATGTGATTGGATTATATAGACATTATGTAACCTTTTGAATTGACTTTTTTTCACTCAGCAAAATTCCTTGCAGATTTATCCAAGTTATTGCAGGTATTAATGATCCATTTCTTTTTATAACTTAGTAGTATTCTGTAGTATGGATGTACCACATTTGTCTAACCATTCACCTCTTGAAACATTTTATTTTCAGTTTTAGGCTATTATGAATAAAGCTATTATCAACATTCATTTATAAGTTTTTATGTGAGGATAAGTTTTTATTCCTCTGTGGTAAATGCCCAAGAGTGCAACTGCTGGGTCATATAGTAGTTGCATGTTTATTTTTTAAAGAAACTGACAAATGCTATGGATTTCTGAACATTGATTTTGTATCCAGAAACATTATTGTGTTTGCTTACTGTTTCTAGTAGTGTTCTTGTGGAGTCTTTAAGGTTTTTTATATAAAGAATCATGTCATCTGCAAATCGTGACAGTTTGACTTCTTTGTTTCCTATTTGGATGCATTTTATATCTTTCTCTTGCCTGATTGCACATGCTAGGACCTTCAATATCATAATGAATAACAATGGCAATAGGGGACAACCTTGTTCCTGGTTTTTAGTTTTTCACCATGAATTTTAATTTGGGCTGAGGTTTTGTCATATATGGGCTTTCTTATGTTAAGTTACTCTCCTTCTATACTGATTTTGTTAAGTGTTTTGATCATAAATGGATGCTGTACCTTGTCCAAGGCTTTTTCTGCATCTATTGATATGATCCTCTGATTCTTATTTTTAATTTGTTTATGTGGTGTATCACATTAATTGATTTGCATATGTTGAACCATCCCTGTGCCCTTGGGATGAAGCCCACTTGATCATGGTATATAATCATTTTAATATATTTCTGTATTCGGTTCACTGGTATCTTATTTAGAATTTTTGCATTTGCGTTCATGAGAGATATTGGTCTATAATTTCATTTTTTTGTGTTATCTTTACCAGGTTTTGTTATCATAGTAATATTGACCTCTTAAAATGAGTTGGGAAGTTTATCTTCTCAGATTTTTTGGAAGAGTTTGAGGAGAATAGGTATTAAATCGACTTTGAATGTTTGGCAGAATTCACTAGGAAAGCCATCTGATCCTAGACTTTTACTTTTTAGAAGGTTTTAATGATTGTTTCAATTTCCATACTGCTGACCAGGCTATTTAGATTTTCCAGTTAACTTCTTGATTCAGTCTAGGAAGATTGTATTTTTCTAAGTACTGGTCTATTTCTTCTAAGTTATTGGATTTAGTGTCATATACTTTTTCATAATATTCTTGTATGATCCTTTGTATTTCTGCAGTGTCTGTTGTAATCTCCTCTTTCATCCCTGCTTTTGTTAATGTGTCCTTTCCTTTTTTTCTTTAGCAATTCTAGCCAGGGGTTTGTCAATTTTATTAAGGTTCTCAAAGAACATGCTCTTTGTTGCACTTCTTTTTTCTTTTTTCTTTTCTTTTCTTTTTTTTTTTTTTTTGGTTTTCCATTTATTTTATTTCTGCTCTAATTTTGATTATTTATTTCCTTCTGCTGACTTTAGGCTTCATTTGTTCTTCCTTTTCTAGTTTTTTAAGAAAAGCATTAGGTTGTTTATTTGGGCTTGTTCTTATTTTTTTGAGATAGGCCTGTAATGATATAAACTTTCCTCTTATGACCGCTTTTGCCATGTCCCAAATGTTTTGATATGTTGTACTATTATTATCATTTGTTTCTATGTATCTCTTGATCTCTCTTTTTATTTTTCTCTGATCCAGTTATTCTTCAGTAGCATGTTGTTTAATTTCCATGTATTTGTGGTTCTTCCTGCTTTTTTTTTTTTTTTTTTTTTTTTTTTTACAGTTGTTCTCTAGTTTCAAAGCATTATGATCAGAAAATATGGTTGGTATGATTTCAACCCTTTTATATTTGTTGAGGCTATCTCTGTGTCCCTGTATGTGGCCAATCCTTTACAATGTTCCATGTGCACTAGAGAAGAATGTATAAGCAGCTATTTTGGTATGAAAGGCTTTGTAAATGTCAATTATGTCCAGTTGGTCTAATGTGTCATTTAAGCATGTGATTTCCTTATTGATTTTCTGTTTGGATGATCTGTCCATATCTGGCAGTGGGTTATTTAGGTCCTTTACTACGATTGTGTTTTGGTCTGTTTCTTCCTTTAGTTCTATTAGTAATCACTTTGTATATTTTGTTGCTCTATGATTGGGAGTGTAGATATTAATAAGTGTCATGTTTTCTTGGAGTATGCAACTCTGTGCCTTTTTATTGGTGAGTTCAGTTCATTTACATTTAGGATGATTATTGAAATATGAGGTCTTCTTATAGCCATTTTATCTTTTGCTTTCTAGTAGCTCAATGTTTCCATTGCTTCCTTGTCCTTGTGTGTCTGTTCTTTTTTTTTTTTTTTTTTTTTTTGGTTGTGTTTTGTAGATTTGCCCTCTGGTCATTCTTATTTTATGTTATATACTTCAGTTCTGAATCTTTGACATGTGGTTATCATTATAAATATGTAAAGGATGATTATCTCTTTCTCTCTCTCTCTCTCTCTATATATATATGAGAATATATATATTATTTATATATATAGAGAGAGATAAAGATATAGATGATATAGATATAGATATAGATATAGATATAGATATAGATATAGATATAGATATAGATATAGATATAGATATATCCATCCATTTTCTTCTGCATGTGCCTTATCTCCATTCTCTTTTGAGAATTTGGATCTTTGAATCCTCCCTTTTTCTGTCATTGTTGTGTCAATTTGTTCCTATGTATGCTAAAGGTTCATTACTGTCTTACATTAACAAATCTCTTCTTATTATTTAAGCGTATAATGCCCTGTTCTTAGTAAGGGTTGCACTCCTCTGCTTCTATTTGCCTGCTAGTCGCCTTACTCTTAAGTATGTATTTTTTCTTGTCATTTTGTTTTAGGCAAGCTGACCCCTTTCAGTATTTCTTGTAGTGCAGTCCTCATAGTGGAGAATTCTCTCAATTTTTGTATGTCTGGAAAGGTTTTAATTTCTGCTTCATATCTAAAGGAGAGCCTAGCTGGATACATTATTCTTGGTTGGTAGTTCCTTTCACTTAATAGTTTGAATATTTTATTCCATTCCATTCTGGTTTGTAAGGTTTGTGCTGAGAAGTTTGATGATCATCTAATGGGTTTTCCTTTATAGGTTACCATCTTCTCTTCCCTGGCTGCCCTTTGTCATTGTTTTTGATAATTTTAAACAATGAGTCTTGGTGAAGACCTTTTTGGGTTGAGATAATTGGGTGTTCTGTTGACTTTTTGAATTCCAAGCTCCAGTTCATTCCTTAGTTTTGGAAAATTCTCATCAACAATTTGTCTGAAAATGCTTTCTAAACCTTGCCCCTTTCCTTTCCTTTGAGAATGCCCATTATTCTTATGTTTTCTCTCCTGATGATATCAGCCAGTTCTTGTATTTCTCTTTCATTATTTTTCATTCTTCAGTTTCTCTTGTCTTCCTTCTGATTTATTTCTAGATTTCTGTCTTCGATATCACTGATCTTTTCCTCCATTTGTTTGACTCTATTTCCCAAGCTTGCTATTTTATTTTTCATCTCTTTCAGCATGTTCTTTATCTTCCGAAGTTCTATTTGGTTTTTTGAGCATTTTAGTCTCCTTGCTAAAGAACTGTTTCTGCTCATCTAGTTGTTTTATCAATTCCTGAAATTGTTGATATGAGTGGTTTTGGAACTCACTGAGTTTTTTCACAAGTACCATCCTGAATTCTATGTTATTTAAGTTGCATATTTCTATGTCTTTAACTTATTTTTCTGGAGGTTTTTCTCTTTTTTCTTACATGCCTTGTCACCTTGGCTTTTCATGGTGTTTAATGGACTATTTCTCTGCCTGGGCATTAATGAAAGTATATTCTTCCTTTTTTCCGGAAAGAAGATTTATTATATAAAGGTCTCTCTTTAGCCTGTTACATAGAAGGTGTTTTACTTTTGGTTTCTAGTAGGTGGTGTCTAAGCCTCTTGGATCCCTGCTTTGTTTAAAGCCTTATTAATGCCTTTTTTTTCTTATAGATATTCAAGTACTCTCACTACTCTCTGTCTCGGTCCCTGTCAGTGTTAGCGACAGGCACCCTCTAAGTTGAGGGATGGGGCCTGCAATTCAGCCTCGTGTTTGCAGCTGAGGCTGGTAAATATCAACTGTTGTTTCTTTGTCATCCCCTCTTCTCTGCTGTCCCTGCTTCTCTTCTTTCTACCCAATGACTAGACACGGCTGCCAACCAAGTACAGCTCACAGCTCTTCCAGGCAGTGTTGTTCAGTGAACTCACTTTGCCTTCTCCTCTTCCCTCCACTCCTACAGGGAGCTCTTGCTGTGAGAAACAGCTTCTTTGTTTCTCCCAGTCCACTGCCCAACACCTGGGGTTCTGACCTGTGGTAGGCCTTATTCGCAGATCCCACTCTCAGACATGAGGGTATGCACTTTAGGTGTTTTTTGTTGAGTTTTATATGTTCAGCTTATTGTTGCTTCAAGGGGAGAAATCTGGGGACGTTTCTCACTCCTCCATGTTTCTGATGTCCTCAAGACTTTTTTCTACACCTTATTTCATTGAAGTCATAACTCCTTCTATAGGTTTTAATTTTATATGTATTTCAGGCTGTTTCCTTTCTTTGCATGGACAACAAGGCTTACCCTTTTATTTCCTTAGCAATTACTATAAATGTCAATGCCCCAGATCCTGGGTGTCAGCATTTTCTCCAGGGTGGCCAGGCTTCTATGTTCACTTGCAGGCTTGATTTCAGCTTACAGTGTTTGTTTGTTTGTTTGTTTGTTTATTGGTTTTTGTTTTGTTTTGGCTCTGAGGAATTTTCTTGATTTTTTCGCAGTCAGCCTTTTTATTAAAGTGTATTTGTTGTTTGCAACCTGTGTCTACTTCAGGAAGATGGCTTTTCAGAATATAGATCCCATGATACTGCTAAAGTATATCCTCATTCTCTCCTAAGTATGAGATCTTTCTCTTCATTAAATTGGACCTCTGTTTAACATATAATCTGGTCATCAAGCAATCAGTAAGTAAGTAGAAATCTCATCCACATTCTTTAGGCTATGCCCTTGTACTCTTTAATATCTTAAAGACCTTTAGAATTTGATGAATACTTTTTCCAGGATATTCTGGACTGCTAATTATGACCAGTAGGCATGACAGAAACAAATATCAAATGCTAATGGTGCTCTAGCATGTTACCAAAAATGAGAATGTGAACTTCTCAGTTTTATGGTCCTCCTCTCGTGATCAGATAGTTACAGGTAATTAGGATTTGCAGTTTATTACTTACTAATTCACTGCACTGTGACCAGTGACCATAATCACTATACCGCTGAAACAATGAACTTTATATCAGAGCACCACTGAAGTCCAGCTGGCTTTCTCACAATAAAACATAACCTTTGCTTTAGCATCATTATGATTTTAATAAAATCTGAAATATTCCTATGAGGTTGAACTAGTTACATCAAGTCAAGCTAAATAGTTCTAATCAGACTACCACTATGGGTGCAGATCATATATCTAACTGGTTGACATGTCAATAAAGGTTTGCATTTTCTACCTGTAGTGGAGAATTCAAGCCAGAAAGAGGGCTAAGACCAGCCTTGGTGCTTGGCACAATACTATTACCAGGGACAACTATTAACAGCCACATCTGATCTTAGTTACTAAGTCCTGGATTTTTTTTTAACTCATTCCCAATTACCTTGCCTTATATGTGTTTCCATGTTTCCAGGCTATATATAACCAGAGATGGGACAATTCCCATCAGGAAAAGAGAAGAATAAAGCAAGCAGAGAAGGCATGGTACTCAGTCAGTGCCTATCTCCCAACTTTGACATGACCAAGCCTCTCTGGTTGTTTCTGACTTGCTCTCCCTTCCTTGTTGACTTCTTCATCTAGTGTTTCTCAAATTGTTGTATGCATCAACATCACAAGAGAATTTGCTTAAAACATATTTTAAAAGTCCTTGTTCCACTTTAAAACTAGTGAGTGAGAAACTGAGGATGGGGCCTGGAATGCTTAGCATGTTTCTCAGGTGGTAACACAGATGGTCCCAGCATTATACATTGAAAAACAGTCTTAGGTTCTGGGTCCTGGCTGACTAGAATTACTCTGATTCTTGGTCCTCTGATATTTGCTCACTTTGTTCTCTTGACTTCCTGTGTACATCTTTTCAAATTGTCTATTTGGCTCTGCCCTCCACTGCCTTCCAGCCTTTATCTAACTGGGCTGTAGGTCCTTGCTTCAACTGCCCTGCTACTGAGGCCCACTTTATGTATGCAACCTGTTGCTACTCCCCCACCCCCTCACCACAGCAGATCACATCTGTGGTGGCTGAGAAATTCAGCTCCTGACCAAAATCCTATGTGTGATTTTTTTCTTGGCCCGACCACAGGTAATTACAAAGGCTTTACTTGGCAGGTCTAATGGGGGGGCACTTCCCTCTCCATACCAGACTTTGTACACAACAGATGCATTAAAGTCTCTGAAGGGAATTTTTGTCAAGGACTTAAGCCCATCTGGCTAGCCAGGCTCACGTATTTTTGCTATTCTAGTCCAGGCACTCTTCAGCTAAGGTGCCTCTGTTGATGTCTCCTTATGGGGGGAGTACCTGAAGACAGGTTTTCCCATTTGGATTCAGTGCTGTACACTTTTCTACAACTAGACCTCATTTCTTCTCCTCAGTCTCCCTTGTTCAACACACTGTTCACATGTGGGAAAATGAAATTTTGATGCCTTCTCCAGTTTTAGCATTTAGCTTATACTATTGCAGTAAGTGATTAAAGGCTTCATTGTTACTTTCACTATGGCCTGTTGCTTTAATTATCTACTTCAACACTGAACAGCTCAGCTCTCTCTTCAGCTTAGTTGAGCCACTGACACTTGTGAGAGAGCTTGAGCCCAAACCACTTACTTTCAGAAACTGTGTGAGATAATTAATTTTTGTTATAGCAAGTTGCTAACTTATGAGGTGATTTTCTACACAGCATTAGATAGCTAATGCTAGAACTTTTTCACTTATTTTCTTATGTACATCTGGACTTCCAACCATTTCAAAATGTTTTACCACCTATTATCCTGCTTATTGCTAAATATAATAGCTAACACTTAAAGAAAACTTACTTTGTGCCAGGCACTGTATTAAGTACTTAATAGGCAGTGTCTGAGTAAATTACCACAACTCTCTGAGATGCATTCCTTTAGTACCTCTGCTTTTTAGGTAAGGAGATTGAGGCCCTGGATGTTAAATAAATTGCCCCAAATTACATGAATAGGAAGTGCAGTAAGGATTCAAACCCTTGCTCTTACCACTATAAGAAAATAGAACCCAGAGAAGTGACATTATTTGTGGCTACTACTGGAGGCAAAACCAGAACCCCAGTCTCCTGATTTCCAATCCAAGAGTTTGGGATAACCACTAGAGTTTGTGAACAGATTTAGTATACATTCTCAGCTGTCAGCTGGTCAGAGACTTGTTCAAAAGTTTGGTGGCAGGAAGTCTATTTGGGTGTCAAAGTTGTATACACCTATATCTTCCTCTGTTACCCTGGGGACAATAATCTGACTGGATATAGAGTCTTTGCATTCTGATGACCTGCATCAAAGCTTCTCTTTATGTCTTGATTACACTAGATAAAATTCGCTTCAGCATGACAGGAGAGATAGGTATAAGTTACACAAAATAGGGATAGAGTTAAAATTGTTCCAAGGACATTGTCTAGATGGGAATATGCACCCCAGGGGTGGGTAGTATAATTGTGGGGAAATAGGAGGATTTTAGGAGTATGGTTTTCAGGAATTAAGAGTTTAATCACGAATTCCAACTTATGAATTAATAAAATAATTCTGGGAAGCACTGAGCTAAAGCTACATATTATGGTAAAATAAGAAGCTGTATTTATCTACATGTTTATAGGATACCATTAGAAGGGGAAGGATTGAACTTTTAGAGAGAACAAAGACTTCAAACTCTTAAATCTTTGGAGCACTTGAAATATTCTCTGTGGAATAAATTTGACCAGGCTTGAAAGGGAAGTTGTCATCAATGTCATTAGTTCACTGAGGAGTTTATAGAAAATTCATATTCCTAAGCTTCTCTCAGATACTAAATCCATAAACTTCCCATGGGTCTGGGAGTCTATTTCTTAAAGCACCACCACGTTGTTCTAATGTAGTTGATTCATCACAGTTATTTGGGGTTCTTTGCTAATTTAATTATACAACCATGCATCTCATCCATTTATTTATCTATTATTTATTAACAATAACTTAAAAACTTTTCGTGCCATAATAATTAAATTTAGAAATGCTTTCAGAAATGTTTTATGAAATTTGCCATTAGTTCACACTGAAACTTTATCATTTGTTGATTTAGCACCACTGCAGTTATATCAGATTAGTAAAATTTCATTTGCAACTTGTATTCTCTCACTCCCCCAGACTTTATAACTAGTTATAAATTACAGTTATAACTTAAAGTTAAAACTGTAATTTGAAGACTCAGCCTACTCCAGGCTCTCAAAACAGTTCTCAATCAGTAAAATTTGAGAAATAAATGACTACAATTATACCTTATGTTTGGATGTTCTAGAAATTATCTTTGTACCAAGCTCCTGACTTGAACCCTAGTTCCAATAGCAGGATCATCCCAGGACAGAGGTCCTTCCTGGTTCCTTTTGAATTTCATTAGTGGTATGCATGTGTGTGTGTGTGTGTGTGTGTGTGTGTGTGTGTGTGTGTGTGTGTGTTCTGATCCCAAGGACTGAGATTCCACCAGAGGGCCAGCAATGGGTCTTTTGAACAATCTGGCTTGTCCTCTGACATTTGCCTGGTACAAAAGTCCCCAGATGGTCGTCCTGTCTTCACTGATTACATTCTATATCTACCAAGGAAACTTCTCTAATCACCTGCCACACTCTGCTGGGTTTTACTATCCTCTATAGCCCTCCCTCAACCCAGTTTAAGGTCTGATAGAGATTGTGTTTTTTACAGCCTTGGAAATCACAAAGAGTTTTCTGAAACAAGCTTTGGCATATTTAAGATATATTAAATTTCTTTACAAAAAAAACCCTCTGAATTAATTTAAGAAATAAAATGGGCTGCTAAAATCAAAACACTCGCATTTTTAACAAAGTTTTAATTTTCTGTTTTGTTTTTGTTTTTGTTTTTAGGAAAACTCAAGAATAATTGATGGAATTTACATTTCTAATTACATTTGCAACATACTGTAGGGTTAATTCAGAACACAGCCCCTCCAGATACTTAGAAGACTGATAGTTGCCTGGCCAGCAGCCAAGGAAGGCAGTATACAAAGAGCTTTCAGTAGTGCCTATTCCCAAGGACATTTTATGCTGCTCCCATAGATGTTATCTGTTCCTATAACCAAGCATCACATCTTGTTTCCATCCATCTGAGAAGACGGCTCCTCCCCCAATGAGATAACCCCTCCCTTTGTTTGTGAGCATAAAAAAAAAACTGCTTGCACTTGGTCAGCAGCAGTTTTCCTTCTTGCATCTCTGACCACTGCTGCTGCAGCTTTCCTGCCTTGTGAGTAATAAATGGCATTTCTTACCCTTCTGGTTCTCCTGGTAGTTTTTTTGGAATATCCAAACCCAGGTGCCAGTTCCAGGGCTGGGGTACCTGCATTACGCATATAAATATATAGTTTCTTAAAATAGCCCCCTGTCAAATATATATGATTTTTCTATTTGTCTACTATTATAGTAATTGACTAAACACAAGATTGCACTGATTATGCTTTCCCTTTATAGGCATAAGCAGCTGTGTTTCTACTTTTGTGATTTGGAGGTTTTATTAAGAAGTTTTCAGCATGTAATTCAAGAGCAGTTGTCAGTGTAAGCACCCAGGCACTAGATGGCAATTTTTTTTTTTTTTTACTGATGAAGGGACTATTCCATTAACACTTACATGTGTCATGTAGAAGGAAGGATACATGGATGCAATATAAAACCACTGCAACCATAATAATTGTAACAAATAGGAAGAAAACTGCTAACTTTTCAGGAAATAATGGATCAACAGTCAAAGACCTGGATTTAATCAAGATTATAAACCCATAAACCCATAAACCCATTCCCTTTTACCCCTCCCTCAACTGAGAACTATGAATAGTCTTGTTTTTTGACTTACCAAGTTTGGTGTAAGTATCAGAAAAGGTGGAGGTAAGAAAGGCAGGCCCACTGAGGGCAAAGGGAGAAAGGCTGACAGAGAAAGCCACCAAGAGGAAAAAATCTATGAAGAGAAATAGCCAGAAAAGAAGAAATAAAGGGAAGGAGACAGGGGAACTGACTAAGGTAAGGAGAAATAGAATGGCAAAGAAGCTCAATAGTCACTCAGGAGGTATATGTTATCCAAGCTTCACTTAATTACAGTTATTTTTTTCTACAGTTATTTATTTCTGCAGCCTCATGAAGAAGAATATTGGAAAAGGGGCTGGTTTAAACAAACTGGTTTAAAAAACAGAAAAGGTGAAATACTGTCATTTGCAACAACATGGATGGATCTGGACATTATCATGCTAAGTGAAATACATCAAATTGAAAAAATTGAGAACTATATGATTTCACTCATATGTGGGATATAAAACTAAAAGCAACAAACAAGGAAGACAAACAAAAACTCAGACACAGACAACAGTTTAGTGGTTACCAGAGGGAAAGGGGGAAGGAGGATAGGTAAGGGTAAAGGGGGTCAATTATATGGTGACAGAAGGAGATTTGACTTTGGGTGGTGAACACATAATGCAATATAAAGATAATGTATAATAATAATAATAATAATAATAATAAACCATGGTTCTATCATCTACCATCATGATGACCTATTTCACCAACACTTTCTATTAAACAAGGTTTCAGATTGGAAAGTTTAGTTGAATACACCATTGGAATTCTAGACAAGTGTTATTTGGGGTTAAGAATTATGGAAGTCTTTAGGGCTCTTCGCAGATATTCCTGTTTGCCCTATTTCTGGGTAAATGGCAAGAATGCACTTGCTTTTACCCTTGAACTTAGGTGTGGTCAAGCTACCTACTCTGGCCAAATGAGAATCGCAGTAATCAAGGCCATGTTTTGAGATAGTATGGTATTCATCTGTCTAACTATTTTCTCTTATTGGGAAGGAAGAAGGAGTGCCATTTGTTGATCCCGCTTAAATACTGCACTAAGAACTGCTTAGTGCCTTAACTTTTTCTATTTTCTTTAATAATAATAAAAAAAAATAAAGCTTTAAATTTTCCTCACAGTAAGTTTTCACTTGGTCTCAAGTTATAAAGTGTAAAAAAGTATTTTTATATTGCTTTCTAAGTTTGTAAATTTTCTTTTGATTTTCTCTTTGGTGTAAAGTGTATCTAATAATAGATTACTTAATTTCCAAGTGATGATATTATTCGTCAGTCTTTTAAAACATATTTCTAGTTTAATTGGATTATAATGAAAGAATGAGACCTATAAGATATCTACTTCTTCAAATTTATAAGGTTTTATTTGTAGATGATAACATAATTTTTTTTAATTTTTTGCTTTTTAAAAAATGTATTGAGGTGACTTTAGTTGCTAAAATTATATGTTTCAAGTGTACAATTCAATAATACATCATCCTTATATTTCATTGTGTGTTCACCACCCAAAGTGAAATCTCCTTCTGACACCATATATTTGACCCCCTTTACCCTTATCTACTGGCCCCGTTCCCTCTTTCTCTCTGGTAACCACTAAACTGTTGTCTGTTTCTGAGTTTTTATTTCTTTGTGTTGTTCATTTATTGCTTTCAGTTTTACATCCCATATATAAGTAAAATCATATGGTTCTAAACTTTTTCTGTCTGACTTATTTCACTTAGCATGAGTATCTCAAGATCCATCGGTGTTGTTGCAAATGGCAATATTTCATCTTTTCTTATGGCTGAGTAATATTCCATTATATAAATCTACCACATCTATTTTATCCAATCATCTATCAAAGGGTACTTCATTTGTTCCCAAGTCTTGGCCACTGTGAATAATACTGCAATGTACATTGAGATACATATATCTTTAGGGATAAATGTTTTCAAATTTTGGAGGGTAGATATCTAGAATAGGGGTTGTCAGGTCATATGGGTAATTCTACTCTTAATTTTTTAAGGAAACTCCATAATGTTTTACAAAGTGGCTATCCCACTTTACATTTCCACCAGCAATGTATGAGGTTCTTTTTCCTCCACAATCTCTCCAACACTTATTACTTGCCTTGTTGATGATAGCCATTCTAACAGCTGTGAGGTGATATCTTATTTGCTTTTCATTTGCATTTCCCTAATAGCTAGTGAAGTTGAGCATCTTCTCATATGTCTGTTGGCCGTTTATATATCTTCTTGGGAGAAGTGTTTGTTCAGGTCTCCTGTGCATTATTTAATTGAATTGTTTGTTTTTTTGTTGTCGTTGAGTTGTATATGTTCTTTATATATTTTGGATATTAGTCCCTTATTGGAGGTATTGTTTGCAAATATATTCTACCATTCAGTTAGTTGCCTCTTAGTTTTGTTGCTGGTTTCTTTTGGTGTGCAGAAGCTTTTTAGTTTGATGTAGTCCCATTCATTTATTTTTTTATTTCCCTTGACTTTGAGATCAAATTCATAAAATCCTCTATAAATCCAAGGTCCTTGAGTTTAGTACTTGTTTTCTTCTATGAAATTTATTGTTTCAGGTCTTATATTTAGGTACATTTTGAGTTATTTTTGGTGTATAGTGACACATAGAAGTCTAGTTTCATTCTTTTGCACATGGCTTTCCTATTTTCTCAGCACCATTTATTGAAGAGGATTTCTTTTCTCCATTGTATATTTTTGGCTCCTTTGTTGAAATTTATTTGTCCATATATATGTGGGATTATTTCAGGGCTCTGAATTCTGTTGCATTGGTCTGAGTGTCCGTTTTTCTGCTGATATTGTGCTGTTTTGAGTATGGTCACTTTGTAGTATAATCTGAAGTCAGACAGCATGATACCTCTGGATTTCTTTATTTTTCCCCTCAAGGTTGCTTTTGTTATTTGGGTTTTTTTTGTGATTCCACACAAATTTGATGATTTTTTGGGTCTATTTCTTTTAAAAATCCCATTGGGATTGATGGAGATTGCATTAAATCTGTATATTGCTTTGAATAATATGGCCATTTTAGCTATGTTGATTCTTCCAATCCATGAACATGGAACATATTTCCATTTCTTTGTGTTTTCTTCATTTTCTTTAATAATGCCTTATAATTTTGTTAAGTTTATTCCTAAGGATTTTATTCTTTTTGTTGAAATTGGAAGTGGAATTGTTTCTTCATTTCTTTTTCTGAAAATTAATTATTATTGTATAGAAACACAATGCAATTTTGTACATTGATTTTGTATCCTATAACTTTATAGTATTTGTTTATTGTTTCTAATCATTTTTTGTTGGAGTCTTTAAGGTTTTCTATGTAGAAAATCATGTCATCTGCAAAAAGTGACAATTTGGCTTCTTTATTCCCATATTGGAGGCCTTTTATTTCTTTCTTTTTGCCTGATTCCTCTAGCTAGAACTTCCAATACTTTATTGAATAAGAGTGGTGAGAGTGGGCCATCTTGTCTTGTTCCTGATCTTAGAGGAAAAGCTTCCAGTTTGTCATCATTAAGTATGATATTAGCTGACAGTTTATCGTATATGCCCTTTATTATGTTGAGGTATGATCTTTATATACCTATTTTATTAAGTGTTTTAATCTTAAATGAAGGCTATTATCAAATGCTTTTTCTTCACTTATTGATATGATCATATAATTTTTATTTCTTTATTTGTTAATGTGGTATATCCCATTGATTGATTTGCATATGTCAAACTATCCTTGTGCAACCAACCATCTGCAGAATGAATCCCACTTGATCTTGATGTATAATATTTTTAATGTATTGTATTCAACTTGCTAGTATTTTGTTCAGGATTTTTACATCTGTATGCATCAGAGATATTGTTCTGTAGTTTTCCTTTTTTGTGTTATCCTTACCACTTTTGGTATAGGATAATGTTTGACTCATAAAATGAATTAAAAAATATTGCCTCTTCTTCATCTTTGAATATTTAGTGGAATTCACTAGTGAAGCCATCTTGTCCTGAACTTTTACCTTTTGGGAGGTTTTTGATGATTATTTCGATTTCCCTACTATTTATCGGCCTATTTGGATTTTTCAGCTCTTTGTGATTTTGCCTAGGAAGGTTGTATATTCTAAGAACTTATTCATTTCTTCTAGGCTATTGAATTCTATGACATATAATCTTATAGTACTATATGATTTTTTTTGTATTTCTGTGGTATCTGTTGTGAGTTCCTTTTCACTTCTGGTTTTGTTTATTTGTATCTTTTCTCTTTTTTTCCATAGTGAGTCTAGACAGAAGTTTGTCGATTTTATTGATTTTTTTCCCAATAAAAATTTCAATGAATTTTTTGTTGCATTAATTTTTTCTATTTGCTTTTGTTCTCAGTTTTATTTAATTCTGCTCTAATTTTTACTGTTTTCTTCTTTCTATTGGCTTTGGGCTTCATTTGGTCTTTTTCTTCTAGTTTTTTTAAGATGTAATGTTAGGCTGTTTATTTGGGATCTTTCTTATTTCTTGAGATAGGCCTCTAATGATCTGAACTTTCTTCTTAGTATTGCTTTTGCTGTGTCCCAAAAGTTGTGATATGTTGTACTTTTATTCTCATTTGTTTTTGTGTATCTCTTGATCTCTCCTTTATTTCTTCTTTGAATCAGTCTTTAGTAACAAGTTGTTTAATTTCCATGGATTTGTGGATTTTCCCATTTTCTTTTTGTGGTTAATATGATATGATCATATAATTTTTGTGGTCAGAGAATATGCTTGGTATAATTTCAATCTTTTTGAATTTGTTGAGGCTAGTTTAATGTCCCAATATATAATCTATTCTTGATAATGTTCCATATGCACTAGAGAAGAATGTATAATCTGGTGTTCTGATCCTGTAAATGTCGATTATGTTCAGTTGGTCTAATGTGTCATATAAGGCTGATATTTCCTTAATGATTTTCTGTTTAGATGTCTGTTTAGATCTATCCATAGCTGTCAATAGATATGTCCCTTACTATAATTGTGTTTTGTCATTTTCTCCTCTTAGTTTTGTTAGTAGTTGCTTTATATATTCTGGTACTCCCTGATTGGGAGCATGTATATTGTTAAGTGTTACATCTTCTTGCTGTATTGTCTCCTTTATCATTATGAAATGTCTATCTTTGTCTCTCGTTCCCTTCTTTATCTTAAAGTATATTTCATTGGATGTATGTATGGCTACACCCTCTTTTCTTTGGTTGCTATTTGCTTGGAATATCATATTTTACCCTTTCACTTTGAGTTGTATTTCTCCTCACAGCCGAGATGTGTCTCTTGATGATATATATGGTTGGGTTTTGTTTTTTGATCTAATCTGCTACTTTGAGACTTTTTATTGGAGAGTTCAATCCATTTCTGTTTAGGGTAATTATTGATATGTAAGATTTTCCCATAGCCATTTACCTTTAGTTTCCTGTTAGCTTGGTGTCTCCATTGTTTCTTTGTTTTTGTGTTTCTGTAATAATAAAATAAAAATTATTTTATAATTTTTCCCTCTGTTTTCTCTTTTTTTATGTTAGATTTCCCAGTTCTGGATTCATGTGTGTGTGTGTGTGTGTGTGTGTGTGTGTGCGCGCACGTGTGTGTGTGGTTACTCTTATGTTTATGTGAAAAAAAGTGTTATATTATACAGTAGTTCTTTTTCTTCTGCATGCATCTTATCTCCATTCTCTTTCACAAATTGAGACTTTCTCTCCCTTTCCTTTTCTGTTTTTGTTGTCACAAATCATCTTTATTTATGCTGTGAGTTTATTTCTGAGTTGAGGTAGCTATTGTCTTTATCTCTTTTGAAATGTTTTTACTATCTTAACCATTATGTAATTTCCTGTTTCTGTCTGTCTGTTAGTCATCTTACTTTTATAGTTTTGTATTTTTTTGTCTTTTTCTTTCAGGTAGAATAACTTCCTTCAGTATTTCCTGTAATGCAGGCCTTGTGTTGTTAAATTCCCTTAGCTTATGTATATCTGAAATGTCTTTATTTCTTCTTCATTTCTAAAGGAGAACTTTGCTGGATATATTATTCTTGACTGGTAATTTCTCTCTTTCTATAGTTTGAATATTTGATTCCACTTCCTCCTAGCTTTTAGAATTTCTTCTGAAAATCCCATGATAATCTAAAGGGTTTTCCTTTATAAGTTGCCATCTTCTTTTCCCTGGTTGTCTTGAGAATTCTTTCTTTGTCATTAATTTTTGGCAGTTTTAATAATGTGTCTTGTAAAAGATCTTTTTGAATTGAGGTAATTAGGGGTTCTGTTTGCTTCTTGGATTTAAAAATCCAGTTCTTTCCATAGGTTTGGGAAATTCTCATCAATTATTTGTTTGAATAAGTTCTCTGTTTTTTTTTCCTCTTTTCTCCTTCTGGTATACCCATTATTCTTATATTGCTCTCACTGGTAAAGTCAGATAGTTCTTCCTTTTTTTTTTTTTTCTCTCAAGACTCTCTTTTCCCATCAGTGTCAATTCCAGATTTCTATTCTTGATATTGCTAATTCTTTCTTCTATCTGGTCAGATTTATTTCCTATTCTTGTTATTTTATTCTTCATCTCTTTTATTGATTTCCTCAGCTCCAGAGGTTCTATTTCGTTCTTTTTTGAAAAGGTTCATTCTTTCTGGTAAAGTGTTCCTTTGTTCATTGAGTTTATTTTGTTTGTTAAACCATTGAGTTTCTTCAGAACTGCAATCTTGAATTCTCTGTCATTTAAATCACACATTTCCATGTCTTTAAATTTATTTTATAGAGATTTTGAATTTTTTTGAGTTGCCTTTTTACTTTGGTTATTCATGGTATTTGATGGATTATTTATCTGCCTAAGCATTTATGGGAATGAAATTTGCTCTTTTATTTTTTTGAGGGTGATACCTCTATTTAGCAGTTTGATAAGTTTGTGTCTTTCTTTTATTTTCCAGTAGGTAGTGGTGAAGTGCAAGTTTTTATTTTTCTTGCATTGTTTGGCTTCTCAGACCTCTTAGGGGCTAGTGAGAAAATGCTATGTATTCCCTGGGGAGGTGAGCAGCTGCTCGGTGACAAGGTCACCTCAGTCTCGAGGCATCACCTTCCCAGGTGCTCATGATGAGAGATAGAGTTCTGAGCTCATGAAATCCCAGTTCTTCCCCTGCTCCCACTAGCTCTATACTGCCCATGGTGTCTCAGGTGTCTCCACTGGGATCAGCCCAGATGGATGTGGGCAGGGTGGGCTGGGAGAGTTCACTCTTGCCTTTGTGACTTTGTTCTCCTCCCAGTAATGGCAGCTGCCAGACCTCAGCTGCCTTGCCTCTGTATCTTCACTCCTGTATATTGGGAGCAACTATAGTCCATCTCTGCTGCTCAGAAACTATCTCTCTAATTCTTTTGGCTGCAGGAGTTGTGCTCTGTAACCTGACATTCACTGCTACAGCTTCCCCTGGGCCTGCTACTAGCTCTGGGAGGGTAAGAAGAGGTGATTAGGTTTGTTTTCTGCCTGGTAATGGTGGTTGCTAGACCACAACTGCTCAAACTCTGTTTCATCTCTGTCCCATTGCTGGGTTCAGCCATAGTATGTGCCGATCACTCCTGCAGGAATGCTCAGGGCTATAGAAAGTGAAGCTGTAACCCTATTCCTCCACAATTCTGAGAACTGCAGTGAGCTTTGGGCTGCATTCATGGCACCCATCTCTACTCTTTTTCCTTCCCTACTCCATGTTTTACTCTGATTTGCCCACCTTCAGATGTTTAGATGTATGGATCTCTCAGACATGTTTGTATATTAAGCAGGAAATCCTTTGTCAAATTATTGCTCTTCCACCTGTTGTAACTTCAAGGGGAGAGACCCAGAGGACCTCTCACCACCATGCTCCTGACATCACTCTCCTTAGAGAACATTTTTGACTGGGAAAACTTCAGCAATATGCTTGGATTCCTTCTACACATTTAAAAAAATGCGATCTCTTTTGAACTAATATGTGAAATCTATTTTTCCAATTTATTTAAAATAGAGATTAAACATTTAAATATCAAAACATTAGATTGTGCATACACTATAATCTTTGGGGATTATGTTGATTTTCTGGCGGAATTCTCTAAGCTGGACATCAAAGTCTGAATTAGAATGAATCTATAGGACCAGAGTCTTTAAATCTAGTTTGTGTATTTCCTATACAAATTATAAAAAGTGGCAACAAATTTTATCTTATAAATCTATGTGGGAGAAAGAAATGTAAAAATAGTTTTCTTGCGTAGTTGACTAGGAAAAAATAACTTTAGAAACAGAAAGCTGAGTTTCTTTCATAACTTTACCACTTGCCAGCTGTGCGACTCTCAGTAAAGTATTTAATTATCCTAAGCCTACGTCTCCAGATTTGTAAATGACAATAATAGTATTTACCTTGTGAGGTTGTGAGAATTGAAGGAGATAAGCAAGAGAAGAAAACCAACACTGTGTTTTATATAACGATAATGAAGAAACTCAATAAATTAGCTCCTTCTCTCCAATCTTTTCATGAATAGGTAGTATAATGATTTCAGAAGACTAGGTGTCAATCCTAGTTCCCTCATTGTCACTCTGTGCTTCCACTTACCCACCTGTATTAAGTTACTGGAGATAATGGCATTCTCTGAATTTTCTTATGAGGACTAAGTGAGAACTTTCATATGCAGTACTTAGAACTCTGCCTGACACATATGCTAAGTGCTCAAGGAGAATATTTATTATTAATAGTAGTAATAATAATAAGGAAAATGGCATTGAAAAGCAGAAGAGTTAATTTTTCCTTAAGCTTGCTATATTAGGCATAAATTTAATGGGAAAAAAGTTCTGTTCTTAACAAAAGTCTCTTTAATTTACACATTTGAGAGTGATATCATCAATTTAGAAAATGCAGAAGACACTGTGGTTGGTGGAATTTGTACCTTTCTTTATTTTTCAAATTCTCAACACAGAGTTCATATAACTTCTATAGTCAGAAAAATATTTACTTATAAATAAAAGCACAAGGCAGCATAAGATATTCAGAAAAATGGCTTATGGTACTGCCTGATATGAACCGAACAATGTGTTATGTTTTCTGGATGGGAGTATATATGTATTTTACATGATGCTGCCGCTGGAAACACTTTCAGATAAATGTACCATGATAAAACCAGCATATTATACTCCTATGATTTGTACATTTTTAAAAATTCTAAGCAACAGCTCCTCAGGTTTGCTTTTGGTATGGAGGCAATCCTTGAGGCATTTCTTAATTGCTGTATAGCTTTTTATTTTTGTGGAGACATACTGCAAATGAAAATGACTCTCATAGAGCTGAAAGTATCGAAGTACTTATGTTTTTTTTTTGTTTTAAATAGTAAGCTTTGGTCTAAGTTTAAACTAAAACACAGAAGTTCTTTCTGCCCTTTTACTGATACCATCTATGACATTGTGTATGTTGCTTCAATCTTTCCAGTGCTGCTGAGAACTGACCAGTTCAAAAACAGATAAGCTGAAGCAAGCTCACGATTCTATAATCACACTTTATATAGATTCCAACACAGTACAGTTCCAAACCCTAACTAGTCTTGGAGTTTAGTAGTTTGAAATGGCAGACACATTCTTTTATTTTACAAACTAACTTATAGTTCCCTTTCAAAACAATGACACATACTGCCTTTGGGTTCCAGGATACTGTGAAATTTTTTTGTCAGTCAGTTTACATTTCTAATCAGTTAATAACAAATCTCCTGGCTTCTGGGTAAAAAGTTGCATTCACAGCCAAGAAAGGCAACATAGGTAGAAAAATCACAGGGCTGACTCCAGTAGGCTATCTCTATCATGATATGCTAAGGTACACAAATTATACAGAAATTCATTTTAAAATTTGCAGCTGCTGTTATATTTTCCAATGCTACAAGTTATGTGTCACAATTTTAAAGTCCTTAAATAGATACTTATTTCCAGAATGAGTATGTATTTCATCTTGACACTACTGATTCTAAATATGCTTATTATATTTACAAGAGGCACCAAGGCACACAAAGCATTGAACCAAACCAAACACAGCTCATTGTTCTGCTTCAACCATGGAGAATTTTTTAAATATCTCTTCATTTGGTCTAAGGTCTCCCTCTATTTTGTGTCATTGGCTAAAGTCAAAATATATGGAAGTCAGAAGAAAGCAGAAGGCTTTTAGCTGACTCTACTTATTCCAAAACCACATTGAGACTCATCAGAAAGAGAAGGGACCTGGATTCGGCCAGACCTCCAGGCTCATTGCAGGGAGCTTCTCTACTGGGAGTCACTTAAGCACTCTGTGCCTCAATTCGCAATTAATGATATAAAATAAACCAGAATGAACTCCTGAGGTTCTTTCCTCATTGCTAACATTCTGCCTAAGTTCTGGGCAAGATTTCTGGGGAAACACTTGGAGGAGCAATAATTCACTCTTTTCTGCCTATCAAAAACAAACAGTAAAATATCAGAAATAAAATAAAATTTAAAAACAAATAAGAGAAAAACATAGTAACATCTACTGCTATTTATACTTAATACTTATAATAGTTTTTGTAAGTCACCAATAACCATCTTCTTCCCAAATTTATTTTTAATTCATTACTTTCCTCAATTTTTTTGAAAGACTTAACCCTCTTTATTTTGTGCTCATCATTCAGGAAAGTCTCTCCTAGCTGGGGTCTTAGCTCTACTTTTATTCTCCTCCTTCCTATATATGATTGTTTCCTACTTTAGTTTCTCTTCCTTCTTCCTCATCTCTATGTATTTACTATACTATAAAGTTCAACTTCACTTTCTCTGCTCTTTTTTCTGTATATTCACTTGTTTGGAAAAATTATACTTTCTCATCTATTAACTTACCTTTTTGTTGGGAGCCGGAGATGTTGGGAGCCCTTTGTAAGGAAATATCAGTTCCTGAAACCCTGAAGGGAGGATAAGCATCAGTTCCTGAAATTCCAAGGGAGGAGTTTTTCTCTCGGCTTTATGTTAATCCATGTTAATCGCAGCTATTGTTTCTGGATACTTGTGGTTTTGTTTTGAGCAGTTTGTTACTTTGTTACGAGCAGTTTGTCACCTACTCAAGCTGTATAAGTATACGGTGCTAAATAAACTCGAGGCTGCAGCTTTGACTGTATGCCCTCCCGAGATCTTTCTCTCTTCTCTGTCCTTTTTTCCTAACCCTAGCTCCCCCACTCAGGACTGTTCGACTCTGCCCGGCTGGCTCCGGCACCTTCTCTATGTTAAAGTTTCTTCAAATCGTACCCACAGTGCAGGTCTCTCATATCTCATATATGTGTCTGTCTATAGGACAGATGTTTATATGTCATGACATCACATCATTCTAACGTGTCTGAAATTAAATTGATCATTTCCTTCTTCTCCTTTTTCCATCAAAAATCCAGGCTAGATCATCTCTCCAGTTTTTCATTTTCACTAATAACACTATTCCTCTCTCAAGCAACTAGCCTCAAAGCATTCGGATATTTTTTGGTTGTTGTTATATACTGCTTGGTTAAGGGGAAGTCAGACTGCTTGTGTTGAAATCTCAAGGTGGCCACTTACTGGCTTTATGACCTGGGCAAGTTATTCAATCTTTCTGTGTCTCAGTTTCCTTATTTGTAAAAGGAGAATAAATATAATACCTACCTCATAAAAGTGCAAGAAATAAACTGTTACTATATTGTAAAATGTTTAGCACAGGTGTCTGCTAAAGTGTTCAGTAAAAAGTAGCTAACCAAGTAAACAAAAAAAAAAGTACATTAACACCAGGAAAAAATAAACTGAATAAAAAAGGAAATGTAATAATGTATTTGTGGTTCATCCACGAATAACAATTATTTCGTAATGATATAAATATTGGATGTGCACTTAATCAAAAATTGTGGAACAACTAATTCGATGAAGTGACTATATTTGTAGTGTATGTTCAGTTGGGACTGCGTGTGTGATATTTTGTGTCTGAGAGAGATGTATATAAGAGTGCTAACCTATCATCTTCCATAGTAGAAAGCCAATATCTAATGTCTATAAAAACATCAAGAAATAGCAATATATTGATCCTTCAGAAACATGGCTGAGTGAGAGATGCCCTCAGATCTCTCCCCTTGAAATAACAATAAGCTGAACAACTAAAACTCAACAAAAAACACTCAAGCTATACAACAGCATGTCTGAGCTTGTGATCTGCACATAAGAGCTACCATGGGTCAGAGCCCTGGGTGTCAGGTGGTGGACTCAGAGAAAAGAAGCTGCCTCTTGCAGCCACAGGGGCTCCTTGCAGGAGGAGGTGGAGGGGTGAAGGTGTGATGACTTCCCTGATCAGCCTCCCTGGAAGTGCCAGAACCTCTAGCAGCCGGTAGCAGGGCCCAGGCATGAGGGCAGAAAGCAGAAAAGCAGGATGGGACTGCAGAGAAACAACAGTTGATTTTTACCTGCTGAGGTTGCAAAACCGAGGCTGAGCCTCAGCCCCCAACTCCCAACCCAGAGGGCCCCTCCCCCCATACCGTCTGAGACTGATCACTGTGGAGCCCGAGGGGAACCTGAGCAAACACTACCGAAACTGTTGCTAACACTGACGGGGACTGAAACTGAGAGTAGCAAGTGTGATTAAATATCTGCAAGAAAATAAAGACATTTAGGCTTTTATAAAACAGGGATCCAAGAGGCTTAGACGCCACCTACTGGAAATCAAAAGAAAAGCTCCTTCTTTGCAGCAGACTAAGGAGAGAACTTCATATGATAAATTTTCTTTCGGGAAAAACAGCAGAATTCACTTCCATTAATGTCCAGGCAGATAAATAGTCCATTAAATGCCATGAAAAACCAAGGTGATAAGACATCTCAGAAAGAAAGAGAAAAATCTCCAGAAAATAAGCTTATAGACAAAGAAATATGCAACTTAAATGACAGAGAATTCAGGATGGTACTTCTGAAAAAACCCAATGAGATCCAAAACAACTCAAATCAACAATTTCAGGAATTGAAAAAACAACTAGATGAGCAGAGCAAGGAGACTGAAACCCTAAAAAGGAACCAATGTTTGCAGATGAAGAACACACTGCAAGAGTTGAAAAATGAAATAGCAAGCTTGGGAAATAGAGTCAACCAAATGGAGGAAAGGATCAGTGATATCAAAGACAGAAACCTAGAAATAAATCAGAAGGAAGAAGAGAGAAAACGCAGAATGAAAAATAATGAAAGAGAAATACAAGAACTAGCTGATACCATCAGGAGAGGAAACATAAGGATAATGGACATTACTGAAGATGAGGTAAAGGAGCATGGACTAGAAAGCAATCTTAGACAAATAGTGGGTGAGAATTTCCCAAATCTAAGGAATGAGCTGGAGCATGGAATTCAAGAAGTCAACAGAACAGCCAGTTATCTCAACCCAAAAAAGCCTTCATCAAGACAGATTGTATTAAAGTTATCAAAAATCAACAACAAAAACAGAATTCTCAGGGCAGCCAGGGAAAAGAAGATGGTAACTTATAAAGGAAAATCCATTAGATTATCCTCGGACTTCTCAGTGCAAACCTTACAAGCCAGAAAGAAATGGAATCAAATATTTAAACTACTAAGTGAAAGGAACTACCAGCCTAGAATAATGTATCCAACTAAGCTCTCCTTTAGATATGAAGGAGAAATTAAGACCTTTCCAGACATACAAAAATTGAAGGGATTCTCCACTATGAGGCTGGCACTACAGGAAATATTGAAAGGTATCAGCTCATCTAAAACAAAATAACAAAACAAAACAAAAATACATAATTAGGAGTAAAGTGAGTAAAATCAGACAAATAGAAGCAGAGGAGTGCAACCCTTACTAAGAACAGGGCATTATAGGCTTAAATAATAAGAAGAGAATTGCTGTAGCAGTATAGTTATGAATATTCAGAGTATATAGGGACAAATTGAGATAACAATGACTGAAAAGAGGATTCAAAGATCCAAATTCATTAAAGGAAAAGGAGATAAAGCACATGCAGAAAATGGATGACTGTATACACACATACACACACACACACATATGTGTATATATATATATACACACACACATATATATAACTATTTTTCATATTTACAATGGTAACCACACACCAAAGATTCAGAACTAAAATATATAGCACAAAACAAGAAGAACCAGAGGCAAAACCTATGAAAACCAACCAAAATAAGAAAATAGAAACATGGACAAGGAAGCAATGGAAATACCAAGCTACCATAAAGCAAAAGATGAAATGGTTATAAGAAGACTTCATATTTTAATATTCACCCTAAATGTAAAAGGACTGAAATCACCAATAATAAGGCAGAGTTGCAGAATGGATCAAGAAACAAAACCCAACCATGTGCTGCCTCAGGAGACACATCTCAGCTCCAAAGACAAATATAGACTCAAAATGAAAGGGTGGGAAATGATATTTCAAGAAGCGAATGGTATTCAGAGAAAAGCAGGAATAGTAGTATTAATATCAGATGAAACAGACTTCAAAATTAAAAAGACAAAGAAAGATATGGAAAGACACTACATAATGATAAAGAGAATCATGCACCAAGAAGACATAACACTTATTAATATCTATGCTCCCAATCAGGGATCCTTGAAATATGTAAAGCAATTACTAATAGAACTGAAAGGAGAAACAGATCTAAACACTATCATAGTAGGGGACCTAAATACCCCCACTGTTGGATATGGAAAAATCATCCAAACAGAAAATCAATAAGGAAATAACATCCTTAAATGATACATTAGGCCAACTGGACACAATTGACATTTACAGAGCCTTCAATCTCAAAACAGCTGCTTATAGAATCTTCTCTAGTGCACACAAAACATTCTCAAGGATTGACCACATGTTGGGACAAAGAGATAGCCTCAGCAAATATAAGAGGGTTGAAATCATACCAACTATATTCTCTGATCATAATACTTTGAAACTAGAGATAACTGCAAAAAGAAATTAGGAAGAACCACAAATACATGGAGACTAAACAACATGCTACTGAAGAATAACTGGGTCAGAGAAGAAATAAAAAGAGAGATCAAGAGCTACGAAGAAACAAATGATAATGTCAAAACTTGTGGGACACAGCAAAAGCGATCATAAGAGGAAAGTTCATATTAGTACAGGCTTATTTCCAAAAACAAAAACGAGCCCAAATAAGCAACTTAATGCTTCATCTTAAAAAGTAGAAAAAGAAGAACAAATGAAGCCTAAAGTAAGCAGAAGGAAAGAAATCACCCAAATTAGAGCAGAAATAAATAAAATTGAAAACAACAATGACAACAACAAAACACAATAGAAAAAATAAATACAACAAGGAGGTGGTTCGTTGAGAAGGTTAATAAAATTGACAAACTCCTAGCTACACTCACTTAAGAAAAAAGAGAAAGGACACATATAAACAAAATCAAGGATGAAAGAGGAGAAATTATGACTGACATTGCAGAAATATAAAGGATCATGTAAGAATATTATGAAAAAGTATATAATAACAAATTTAATAACCTAGAAGAAATGGACCAGTACTTAGAAAAAATATAATCTTCCTAGACTGAATCAAGAAGATCTGGAAAATCTCAATAGACTGATCAGAAGTATGGAAATTGAAATAATTATCAAAAACCTACCAAAAAGTAAAAGTCCAGGACCAGATGGTCTCACCAGTGAATTCTACCAAACGTTCAAAGAAGATTTAATATCTATGCTCCTCAAATTCTTTCAAAAAATCGAAGAGAAGGCAATACTTCCCAACACATTTTATGAGGCCAATATTACTCTGATACCAAAACCTGGTAAAGAATAAAAGAATACTACATGAACACAGATGTAAAAATCCTAAATAAGATACTAGCAAACCAAATATAGCAACATATTTAAAAGTTTATATGCCACGATCGAGTGGGCTTCATCCCAGGGGCACAAGGATGGTTTAACATACGCAAATCAATTAATGTGATACACCATATAAACAATTTAAAAACTAAGAATGAGATGATCATATCAATAGATGCAGGAAAAGCCTTTGGCAAGAAACAGCATCCATTTTTGATCAAAGCACTTAACAAAATTGGTATAGAAGCAAAGTACCTTAACATAATAAAGACCATATGTGGCAAACCCTCAGCTAACATTATACTTCATGGTGAAAAACTAAACATCTTCCCTCTAAGATCAGGAATAAGGCAAGGCTGTCCACTATCACCACTGTTATTCAATATCACATTGGAGGTCCTAGTGAGTACAATCAGGCAAGAGAAAGATATAAAAGGTATCCAAATAGGAAACAAAGAATTCAAACGGTCACTATTTGCAGATGAAATTATTCTCTATATAGAGAAACCTAAAGACTCCACAAGAACACTACTAGAAACAATAAGAAAATACTGTAAAGTCTCTGGATACAAAGTCAATGTTTAAAAATCCATAGCACACCTGTATCCTAATAATGAAGAATCAGAAAAAGAAGTGGAAAAAATAATTCCTTTTGCAATTGCAACAAAAAAGAATAAAATACCTTGGACTAAATTTAATGAAACATGTGAAGTACCTATATAATGAAAACTTTTAAAAGAAGTTTTAAAAGAAATAAATAAAACTATTAAAAGAAATCAAAGAAGATACAAAGAAATGGAAAGATATTCCATGTTCTTGGATTGGAAGAATCACCATAGTTAAAATGACCTTATTACCTAAAGCATTATACATATTTAATGCAATCCTCATCAAAATCTCATTGGCATTTTTTAAAGAAAGAGAACAAAAAAGCATCAAACTGCCAAAGTCATCTTGAGAAAAAAGAACGAGGCTGGAGGCATCATTCTGCCTGACTTCAAATTATACTACAAAGTGACAGTAAACAAAACAGCATGGTATTAGCAGCAAAACAGACACACAGACCAGTGGAACAGAATCGAGAGTCCAGAAGTAAACCCATATTTATATGGGCAAATAATTTTTGACAAAAGAGCCAAAAACATACAGTGGAGAAAGGAAAGCCTCTTCAATAAATGGTGCTGGGAAAATTGGAAGGCTACCTGCAAAAGAATGAAACTAGACTGTTGTCTATCACCACACACCAAAAGTAACTCAAAATGGATTAAGGACCTGAACATAAGACTGAAATCAATAAAATGCATAGAAGAAAGCAAAGGTGCTAAACTGAAGGACCCTTAAAGAGGATTTTATGAATTTGACCTCAAAGGCAAGGGAAGTGAAAGCTAAAATATATGAATGGGACTACATTAAACTGCTCAGCGAAAGAAATTGTTAAGGTAGAGAGACAACCATGCGAATGGGAAAATATACTTGTAAGGAATGCCTCCAATAAGGCATTCCAAAATATGATGGGGAGGATGTGGAGAAAAAGGAACGTTAATACACTGCTGGTGGGACTGCAAATTGGTATAGCCACTATGGAAAACAGTATGGAGGTTCCTCAAAAAACTAAGAATCGATCTATCATATGATCCAGCAATCCCTCTACTGGGTATTTACCCCAAAGACTTGAAAAACCATATCCAAAAAGATATTTGCACACCGATGTACCTAGCAGCACTTATTCAGTGCCCAGTACAGGGAAGCAACCGAAGTATCCTACGATAGATGATTGACTAAAGAAGCTGTGGTACTTATATACAATGGAATATTACTCAGCCATAAGAAGAGATGAAATACTACTATTTGTGACAACATGGGTGGACCTTGAGATAATCATGTTACTCGCAATATGCCAGACAAAAAAAGTTGAAAATCACATGATATCACTTATATATGGGATATAAACCTAAAAGCATCAAATGAACAGGACAAACAGACTCAGGGACATGGACAATGGACTAGTGGTTACCTGAGGGTACTGGGTGTGAAAGGAGGGAAGAGGTAGAACGGGTAAAGGGGGTTAAATATACGGTAGCTGAAGAAAACTGGACTCTGGGTAGTAATCACAATAGCATATATAGATGTCAAATTATAATGTACACCTGAAAATTATATAATTGTATTAACCAATGTTACCCCAATAAGCTTAAAAAAAAAAAAGAAATAGCAATATAAGCATGTTATTGAGAAGTATAGATGAAAATACTAGGGAAAAAACAAATTAAGATACTGAACTCGAATTGGGTTAAGGATGCAATATTTCCAAGCATTACTCCTTTTGTTCTTTAAAAATATTATAGTAATATTTGACTTTTAAAATGACATTTAAATATGACTTTGATAAAATCAAAATTTAAAAAGTAATTTATTAAATTGTGGAGAATGTATTTAGATCTATAAATCCTGGGAAAATTTTGATATTTTAAGAAAGTATTATTTATCCATTTTAATTTCCCACACTGTAACTTGTAGTCTAAGCTAATTCAGAAAATGTTTAGGGGAATTTATGATAAATTTATAACTAAGGCCTTAAAAAATGTTGGGATATTTAAGTGACAGTTTAGCCTTTTAAGGTATCATGAAAGGCCACTATGATTTCTGAAAAACAACCCTTATCACTGTTAGGAACAGAAAGACAAGTTTGCAAGGAACTCTAAAACTGACTCATGATTAAACAAACAGGGTTTCTTTAACTGTAAATATTTATTCAGTGGTCAGACCCAAGATGGTTTGCCATATTTATTGTTTTATAATATTTCCATCAGATGTCATTGCCACCAACATACTTGGAGCAAAATATGTGGAAACCAATTATTTGCAAAGTATGTTGAATTTTACTGATCGAAACTAAAGCTTCAGCATGATTGAAAAAATATCCTCTATGTGCTTGCTGCCTAATGTATTTAGATGGATTTGTTATTCTTTTCTGAAAAATTAGACCAACCAAATTTATAGCATATAATAAAAGTGAGGAATTCAAAATCTCCAATTAATAATTTTAGTAATTAATGGTTTAGAAATGATTCGTTAAAATTGTCTAAACCTAATTTGATGGTAGATGAACTGGGAGAGCCTTAATTGGAAAACACCTTGGGGCTAATTTCTTTTTGTTATAGCTTGTTCCACTGAGCTTTGAATACCAATTATATCTCATAAGCATGATAAGCTTACTCTCTGCTGCTTAACTCAGAATGAGTGGGAGGTTTTTCTGAGGAAGATGAGTACCAGTAAGAAACTAAGAGAAGTGCTGGTTAGCAAAACGAAGTATATCATTATAGAAGATACACAGAAACAACCCTTGAAGTGTACTTGGCATAGTTTTAGTTCTAACCTGTTCAATAACTTCAAAAAAAAGAGAAAATAAGTAAATCAGAAGTTATTCCAATCTGAATATGTGAATAAATTAATCATTGGGAGCTAAATAAATAAATAAATAAATAAATATAAATAAAAAGTGAGTGCTTCTAAAAACAACACCCTTAGTGGAAAGATGACAGGCTTCGATCAGATTTCTTTTCACACTCAGGTTTCAAGGCATGCTGATGACCACATTTTTTTTTCTTCTGAGATGTTTTCTTCCTTCCATCTATGAAATTGGATTTTGAACTATCACAATGAATTAAGACTCTTTTTACTTATTACTTTCTTGCCTAAAAGTAACACTATCTTGGTTCCTAATTCTTCCTCTTCTCAGTCAATGAGTTTTAAAAGAATTCCAAATCTGCTGCTGTGATCCCACACTAAATTATACATTTGTTTTAAATTCAGGCTCATATTTAAAAAGCTTTTCTCAAGGTTTAAGATGAAATTTATCAATAAGATGATACATTCATACTTAATTCTCCTACTTGAATGACCATTGAAAGTACCCGAGTTACTTTAAAAACATGCTCATCCTGGATCACATCTCAGAGATTCTGATGTACAGCCTGGGCATATGCATTTTTGTAACCTCTCCAGGTCAGTCTAATGTGTGGCTCCTGCTGAGAAGCACTATTCTGAGAACTGGTGCTCTTGACACTATAGAGTTTGCATGTTCCTCAGCGTGATTTGGATATACACTCTTTGAGTAAAGTGGATATATTTGTTTTTTTCTGTCTATTACTTTGATTTCTATTTTGTTCTATTCTTTGCAAGGGTAAATCCAACAAAATGATGTGTAAATCATTTAAGGGGGTGCCTACCAATGACATATCTTTCTGATCCAGTCTCACTGGTTTATCTGAACTACGAACAAAAGAACCTAATTTGTATATACAGTAAAATATTTCTTAGGATAATAATAATCAATAAAATTCAATAATGAAAACCATAATATTTCTTAGATTGCTCATAGTAATTAAACATTTTTTTTACCCTTATAATTACCATGGCAGAGCTTTATTTTAAAAACAATAAGTCATTGAAATTTCTTTAGTATAGGAATGACATTTTTTTTCTCAAAGGAAACATGGAAAAGGACCAGGCAGAAAAATATGAGTTCAACTTTGGGCTTCTGAATTTGAATATCTTTGATAAACCCAAGTAAAAGGGTCAGTTAGTTAGTTGGTTATCTGTGAGAGGAGAAATTTGCAAGTTTCTAGAAAGAAAAGGTAACTGAAATTATAGGCAAGATGAAGGGCCTTGGGAAAGAGTGAAGAATGAGAAGAGTGGGAAATTCCAACATATATGGTCAAATACAAGAACAGCAACTTGAAGGGGAAAAAAACCAGCAACAAATATACCTGTATCCCAAACTCTTATCTGTATCTCTAATTATTTCTCATATAAAACTAGAAGTAGAATGATTAGGTTAAAGAGCATTACAAATTCTTGATACAGACTGACAAACAGCTTTCTGGGAAGATTATAACAAATTTCCTCTCCCCTCACCAGCACTAAATATAATCTTTGTCAACTTGGTTGATAAAAATATCATTGGATTATCTCAGGCAACTGTAGGAAATAAGTTACATTATAGAAACATAAATGGTGTTACTACATAAATGAGACCAAGAGACTCCCCAATGCAGAATTGTATTTAAACTGGGACTATGTAACAAACATAGGAAATACCCAAAAAATTTGTTGAATTAAATCAAAATCAAAATATAAACATTTGTTTACATAGCCTATTTATAATAAACAAATGTTTTCATATCTGCTTCCTAGGCTGTGTTGAGGAGGGCTCATGACTGTTCAGCTGGATAGTTGAGGAAGAGCCCCCCTTTAGAAATCTTTCCTCCAACAGGCACCACCAATATACCACTCAGGAAAATAGAAACAACAATGGTGTTTCCAATTTTAGCTGAAAAATTCAAAATCATTTTATAAATGTTTTTAACATTGCTTGGAAAATGGGCATCAATCAATGTCTAACATATTTGTCAATTAATTAGTTTAACTTCACAATATAAATTTACTAGTAACTATTCTATTTTTTGGTTACCTCAAGAATAATGCATTATCTCAAGAATAATGCATTACACTCCAGAATATATCATGATTAAATTCAAAGCCTTTTGGCTTCACTGTCTAATCATAATGTGAATAGATCAGGGTTTATTCCAGCTAATAAATTTCTGATATTAATCCACATAACTATTTTCTTAAAAACATTCTGGTCTCTTGTAATGTATTTATATTTTTTCTGAGTCCATCTGAGATGTTATAGATTGAAATAATATTTTCTTTTTACACAGACCATGTTTTAAAATTGGTTTCTGTTCTGTATATTATATGTAGATCCTGTTGCTATCTCCAGGTCACTACTCTTAGGTAGTTAGTCTGGCAAAAGCACAGGATTGAAGGCTGAAACCACCCTGAAGACCTTCCTTAATGACTTTCCAGAAACATCTCTTTTATGGTTATAAATTACCTCAAATCCTAGAGCACTAAGGCCATAAAAGCTGTTGGCTAAGCCAGCCACAAATGCATGCTTAGAAAGTACTACCCTAACCTGCCCACAACCTCAGCCGCATTATACCATCATTATAATATCATGACTATGCCTGAAAGTTCATGAATCTAATCATAACAGACTAGATTCTGGGTAAGCACACGCACAGTAGGCAAAGTTTTATATA
>CM053514.1:48540346-48560917 GCA_028627145.1 Eidolon dupreanum | reverse complement strand
TAGTACCCATCTAGACACCATACATAGTTATTACAATATAATTGACTATATTCCCTACGCTGTACTTTACATCCATGGTTATTTTTGTAACTGTCAATTTGTACTTGTTAATCCCTTCAACTTTTTCATCCATCCCCCCAACTCCCCTCCCATCTGACAATCATCAGTATGTTCTCTGTATTATCTCTGAGTTTGTTTCTGCTTTCTTTGATCATTTATCTCATTTTTTAGATTCCACATATTAAAAAAAAAATCATATGGTATTTGCTTTCTTTGTCTACTTCATCTAAATGGAGCTCCAGCTCATCCGGTCACGCCTGGAGCAACGCCAAACACGTGACTTGTTATTTCTATGAGCAAGTGGGAACATCTATTTAGAAACTCTTTTGACCCAACCCCAAACCTAAGCTCCCGGCAGGCATTAACCCCCTACTCTACCCATAACCGGAATCTCAGGCCTAACTTCAACTGGAACCCTCAACTCAACCTGAATCCTAACCCTACCTCTATTTTGAACCCTAGTAGTCACCACAACCCCAACCTAACCCTCAAAGTAGAGCTAACCTTCATCACTCTCCTGGACCCCACAACTAACCTGAAACCTGACCTGACACTCACTCTGACACCTACCCTTAACCGGATCCTGAAACTTTCACTCTGTTCATGAACTCCTACCAAACACTAACCTCAACTCTAGCCATAACCTTAACCATAAAATGAACTTTCATCCTGACTTCACATCTAACCTCACCCCCAATCCCAGCCCTAAGCCTAAAATTCGCCCTAATCCTACCCTCGATATAAAGCGACACAGAAAATGATCCCGACGTCCACGCAAACAATAAACTAAAGCTGAACCCGACCTTAACACTGGGCCTTCCCCGGCCCTTACCCTAACAAGAGAGTAACTCCGATTCTAAGCCTAATTCTCACCCCAGTACTAAGCGTAGATTCAGGTGTGACGGCACGCGTTTGAGTTTCCTTTCGAAGGCATGGGCCATGCTGAATGGCGTGTGCTCAGGTCAGACTCTTTACTACATGCCTTACAGGTAAGCGTGATACTGTGTCTGACTAAGCACCGATTCAGACCGAGTTTCAGCGCTCACCCAGTGTGCTAGTGCCTTGTCAAAAACCTATGTTGAACACGTCGGACACAGATCACATGCACTGAGAGTGTGTTTAGTTTCCATTCGCTGAGAGACCAACGTGATGGATGAAGCTCGCAAGTAACTGGAAAATCGGATTTAGACCGCGATTGCCCAAAGGGTTTCCGTTGTTATCACTCAAAAGACCCACGGCCAAACGTAACTTGCAAGTAGCCCATGCCGTGCGCGTTAAGTACAAGTGAGAATCCACCCGTCACTACCCGCTCTACACGGTGTGTAAGAGTCCGAAGAGTGTAAGGCCACTGGGCTAAAGTGTGTTTCCAAAGAGCTTCCTAGGACTGCATCAGAACGAGTCACCTCCTAAGCTTAGCCGTAGGCATAACAGGACATGTGTGAGGTTCATTCCAAGAAAGAACCCTGCTGAAAGAGTGTGGTGGAGTCACTTGCTTAACCTCGTGCATTACATAAATGAGTGTGAGTTGCATTTCCCGACAAAGTACTTCTGCAAAGGCACATACGGTGCTCACACAGTGTGTTAGTTCCTTGACTGAAACATCTTTTGGAAACGTCGGTCACGTCCCACATGCATTAGAAAATGCATTTGGTATCCACTCGCGGAGAGTCTCCATCGGGGACAGAGTCTGCAAGCAACTTGTCCTAAACAAAAGAGTTTTCATCACATTTAAAAACACTGCTACTACGCACAAGACAGGTCGTGTTTCGGTTCCTCTCGCCGAAGGAATGCTGTGCCGAGCACAGTGTGCCAGGATCCCACTTGGTATGAATTTACCACAAGTAGGATCCCAGTGTCAGCTACTCGCTTTACGTGGTGCGTGGGCATCGGGGGAGTAACAGGCCACTGACCTGAGGAGCATTTCCAACTAGGCTCTTGATGTGGTCCTGCAAACAGTGCCCATCGCAAACTTAGCTTCATGGAGACAAGGATGTATTTGACTTCCAGGCTCAGAAAGAACCCCGTCGATCCGACTGTGCTCAAGTCAATCTCTTTACTGCCTGCATGACAAAGTGTGTTCTCCCATCTCTAAGAACGGTTCTGAGCCATTTGGATACCGACAGGATGTGCCAGGTTTTGCCGAAAACATCTCTTGGAATGGTCGGTTCCAGACTGTGAGCATTGGAGAATGCGCTTAGATTTTCTCCGCTGAGAGATGAAGCGCAGGAACACAGCCTGCAAACAAATTGTTAGAAACAGTGATTGCACATCGTGTGGGGAGAATGAGATTTAGTTTCCTTCAGCAAAGAAACCCTCTGCCGAACCCAACTTGCACGTTTCCTGCATGGCGCGTATTGAGGGCAAGGGAGGTCCGCCCCCTCACCGGACACTTTGCACCATGTCTTGGAGTTTTGATGACTGGAATTCTACAGCTCTAGAGCGTGTTTCCGTCGCTTCGTGGAAAAGTTCTAAAAGGACGGCAGGTGATCGATCTCGCAACATGCACTAGTGTCAGGTTTAAAATAGGTTTAGAGGTTGCTTTGAGCTTAGGCTTCCATTGAAGGTAGGTCTCAGTTTTCTCCAAAGACTAGAGCAAAGGTAAGGTTTAGGCAGACTATGGTCAGCGTCTGGATCTGAGATAGGTTTAGGGTTTAAGTGGGAATCCAAGTTAGCTTTGTCATTAGGATTTGGGTTTATATTAGGCTTGGGGTTAGGTTTAGGGAAAGCGGTAGTTTTAAGGTGAGGGTTAGGCTTAGCTTTCCAGATAGGGTTAAGATTTGGGGCAGGGTTATCGTTAAGGGTAACGATAGTGTGGGGTTCGTAGTGAGCTTATGAGGAGGTTTAGGGGTGGGGGCCAGGATTGGAATTATCTTTCAGGTGAGAGTTGGGGTCCAAAGGAGGACCAGGGTTTGCTCAGGGGTAGGGTCAGAGCTACATTTTCAGGTTAGATTTAGGGTTAGATTTAGGGTTAATGAAGGCTAGGTTTAGTGTGAGAGTCCAGTTTGGGACGAGCTCTGGGAGTAGCTTGGAGCTGAGGGCCGAATTTAAATGAGGGTAAAAATCAGGGGAAGGACGAGAGTTAAGATGAGCTTCGCACAGTTAGGGTGTGGGTTACACAGTTAGGGTGTGGTTAGGGTTGAAGGAAGCTCAGAGAGCAGAGTTAGTGTTCAACTATGGGTTAGTGTGTGGGCTAGGACAAGGTTGAAGGTTATGCTTAGGGCGAGGCTTTAGCTTAGCGTTAGGGTTGAGGTTAGGGGGCGAATTCATGGTTAGGGTTAAAGTGAGAGTTAGTGTTGAAACTTTGAAGAGGAGTAGGTTTAGAAGTAGGTTTGGGAGTAGGTTTAGTAGGCCCGGGTTGGTGGTGCGAGTTCAGGTTCGGATAAGGGCTCGGTTCAGGTTATGAGTCAGGTTTGTGGTTAGGGTTAGGACCAAAGTTAGGGTTTGGCTGACGGTTAGGGTTAGGGTTAAGTTTAGGTGCAGCGTAAGTTTTGAAGGCAGGGTTTGGGTTGACATGAGGGATGATATTAGGGCTGGGGTGAGGGCAATTTCAGGGTTGGTGTTAGGAGGATGTTTAAGTTTAGAGTTTGGGTTCAGTCTACATTCAAGGTTCGTGTTCAGATTTGGGTGTCCCCTAAGGTTAGAGTTGTCTTTAGATTTGGGCTCAGGCTTTGCATCTTCAGAAGGGCTCTGTTTAGATTTAATGTTAGGTTTGGGGTAAGGGCTAGGTTAGCTTTAAGGGTAGCAATAGATCTAGGTGTAGGGTTTGAGCTAGAGTTGGGCTCAGGGTTTGGGACAGACTATGGTTGGTGTTGGTGTCAGGGTTAGAGTTAGGGTTATGCTTTGAGGTAGGATTAAATTGAGAGATAGCCTGAAGTGTTAGGCTTTTGCTTAGGGTAGTGTTTACACTTACCGTTAGCTTTAGAGTTAGCATGGAGGGTTGCGTTTGCGTTTCAGGTTGGAGTCACCGTTGGGCTCCAGTGTAGGGGCGCGGGTAAATTTGGGATAATAGGGTTAGTGTTAGCTCTCGGGGTTGTGGTTAGGGTTCGCGTTAGCTCTCAGATTAAGGGTTTACTGTCCGTTCGGATTAGGTATGCCCTTAAAGTTATTTTTGAGGAGATGGTTTGGGCCACGTTAGTGTGAGGGTCAGGGCTGCATCAAGGGTTAGGGTTAGGCTAGTTTCAGCCTTATGGTTGGGGATGGGTCCGGTGTTAGGATGAGGGTAAGCCATTCAGTTAGAGAGAGCTTTGAGTGTCTGGTTTGCATTTCGTTAGTGTTAGGCTGAGGGTTACGTTGAAGCTGAGCCTACAGATCAGGGTTAGATTTGGCTTCTGAGTTAGGGTGTATGTGAGGTGGTGGTCTTCCAGTCCGCTCCGTCTCTTGTGCATTGTGTAAAGCAGGCGGTAAGGGGGTGGCCCTCACTTTTCATTACCCTGGACCAAAGGGGAGCGTTATCGACCGAGTTCAGCACCGTGTGCCCTCAGGCAAAAGGAACTGAGCCCACTCTGCAGTGTACGCGGTACCATGTTAAAACGTGATCTGTAATTTCTAGGTTGGAACGAGTGCCGTGTAAGCTGGGTCTCGCGTTGATCTGTCGGGGAACGGAAGCTAAACGCATTCTCGGATGCCTTTGCTTTTACCATCCTTTAGAAAAGATGGCGACAAGGTCCCAGCGCACTGTTGCTCAGAACAGTGCTTAGACGGTGAGTGGAGGGCGCACTCTCCCCCGATGCCTGTCGCAAAGGTTTTGCGTCGCGCGTCAGCAGTATTCTCTTGTAGAATGGAGCTCAAGCTCATCCGGTCACGCCCGGAGCAATGCCGATCACGTGACTTGTTATTTCTATGAGCAAGTGGGAGCACCTATTTAGAAACTCTCTTAAACCAACCCCAAACCTAAGATCCCGGCACACACTTACCCCCCATTGTAGCCATAACCCGAACCTCAGGCCTAACTTCAATTGGAACCCGAAACTCAACCCGAATCCTAACCCTATCTCTATTTTGAACTCTAGTCGTCACCACAACCCCAAACCCTCAAAGTAGAGTTAACCCGCACCACTCTCCTGGACTCCACGCTAACCTGAAAGCTGACCTGGCACTCACCATGACACCTTGCATCCTGCCTCAGGAGCATTCTCTTGTAGAATGGAGTTCAAGCTCATCTGGTCATGCTGGGAGCAACGCTGACCACGTGACTTTTATTTTTGCTAGCAAGTGGGATCATCTATTTAGATACTCTCCAAGTTACTGGAGATTCTTCCAGCCTTATATCTAGAAATGTTTATTGACAGCCTTACAAATTCTGAAGCCTCTTTATAATTTTTCTGATTATTGACCTTTGTTTTTCTCTTGTTTTTGTAGACCTATGAGGCATCTATACAATGACTAATATAACCTGCTAAATCTACAGTAAACACATCTTGGGAAGTTGAGACTCAAATACATAGAATCATGCAGAAGACTACTTTGTATTCAAAATAAACCAAGAAACTAACAATACATTTATTTGAATGTAGGACAGTTTCATTCTTCTAACTGCCGAAATCCGCCCTTTTTATTACAAAACCACAGGAGTTGTCACTTCTCTTCCTTCAAAACTGAGGAATGATCAAGAGCCTGGCTAGAATTGTAGCCTCACACATTGCAGCACTTGGAGCAAACTCCTTAACACTTGGTTAAGTGTTGCCTGGGCTCTTGGGGCCCTTGCCTGGTAACAAGACTGATTGGCTTATGTGTTCTGTTCATGTTAGGATATAGTCTTTATTGTATTTGTGGCATTCAGATGCAATGTGCAAAATCTCTGGACATCCAGGGACACCCTGTCTGGAAGAACTGATGTGAAGAATGTGAGATGGAGGAGCTATGTTGGGGTGGAGTATGGGGTTAATTCAAACTGCTCCTCCACAAACATGGGAGGCAAGGAGAACTGCTGGGTCAGCAGCCCCAAGGAGGATAATGAATAAATAATTCCCTGGGCTGTGCTTGGCCATTGCTCCCATGGACACTATCTGCCCCTTTAGCCATTCCCATGGACAATATCTCCTTGCTTAGCTCGAGGACACGGCTGGTCCAGTCCTCCCCAGCACTAGCTAGGAAGCCCGTGCGGCTCTCATCTGCAGGGAAAGACCCTTGGTCCCTGGGAGGAGGCAACCCCCATCCCCATTGTTTGTATGTAAAACAATGCCTGCTCTTGGCCGGCTGCCATTTCCTGCACTGCAAACGATGAAGTGCTGAAGCCTCCTTGTATTGTGAGTAATAAGTGGCGTGTCTCACTATTCTAACCTTCCTGGTGGTTTTTTCAGAATTACCATGGCCCAGGTGCAAGTTTCTGGCATGGAGCTCCTGTGTTACACACGACATATCACACACTCATTTTTTGCAATCACCATATAGTCATCCGTACATGATGCAAAAAAGCACAAGATGAGACGTGAGGTAAACTTTGAAAGAATAACAGGATTTCTACTCTTTCAGAAAATGTCTGAAAGAAGCTTCAGCTCGGCTTTTGCCTCAGCAGTCGGGGCTCTGATCCAAGTTTTGGCCTCAGCCATACCAAGCCTCCATGGGCCACAAAGTTAGTTCTAGGTTTCCTCCTCCTGAGGACCAAACACTCCTCTAGTTCTGAGGTGGATTTGGCCCTGACTTGTGTAAGCCAAGGAGCATAATCTCCAGCTGGACAGACATGGAAGTCTTTGCGACCCTCGATGTCCATGGTGATGCAGAGCATAAAGTTTTCACATAATGATTTGGGGCCGGGGTGTGGGGAGTGGTAGTTATTTGTGAATAACTTTCATGTGATTCTTTTTACATGTTTGCAATGTTTATCTTTGATTGAAGCATAGATGGAATACGAGATTGTATTAGATTTGGGTGCATGATGTAGTGATCTGACATCTACCTACCTTCCAAGGATTTCACCACCAATAAATAGTCTAGTAATTACCTGTCACCCAGGAAACTCTCAAAATATGATAGACATGAGTCCCCATTCCTCTTTTCCCATCTTTCACAAACATGCCCAACCAATTCTTTACAGATCTCTGCGGGGAAATCAGAGAGGAATCCTTCCCACACTCATCTACACACTGATACATGCAGAAGACACTTGATGCACACATGCTGATCGGCACTCATGGGAAGGCATACACTCGAGAGCCCCACATCTGCGAACACACATGAAAACACACACCGACACTCAGAAATTTTCACACAGACACACGCATGCAGACACTCACATATTTATGCTTGCCTGGATGTCCAAACCCATGAAACTACACACAGACACACACACACGTGAGGTCACTGAAAACACCCAGCCAGGTGCTCTTTTGAACGCAGTGTTCCAGACACTTAGGACATGGCACAGCTACTAAAGACACGTAGCAAAAAAAGCCAAATAGAGGGGTCGTCTGACGCAGAACCACAAAGTCCCCCAGAGTGAGGCAGGATTCGCAGCCAGGGCCTTGAGCCAGCCTATGCCTTTCTCATGTAGTGCCCTACGTGACTGGGCCTTGCTCAGGTTCCTCGGGCCTCTGGCTGGCCTTGGCTATTGAGGAAAGCAGGTATGCCTGGCAGCATTGCTAGGGGAGGGGGCTCAGAACCCGAACTTTCTGAGGTACAGGCTAGGCCTGCAAACCAGCTGACAAACCACGCACCTCTGAAAGCCAGGGCCTCACTGCCTCAGCCTGCCTGGGCAGAGAGCTTGACAGGGGCCAAGGTCTGAGAAGCTGAAATGATTGGTTAGGGCCCTGAGATATAACATAGAGGGGAGAAGTGTCCTGGATGAGGACTACGGAAGGGCAGTGTGGACGGGAATGGAGTATGATAGAGGAAGTGAGGATCTCCAGTTGAGACGAGGGGGGTCGATGAACATGGCAAAATGAAAAAGGGAAGGAAGGTAGAAAGGACAGCAAGGCTGGTTGGAAACCCGAAGGAGGAAAGAAATGGGGTATTTGGAAAGAGCAGGACTTGGAAGGGACAGGGGGAGTGGCTCTGACAGTTTTTAATGGACGGCTAATGGATTGGGGGTTTTAGGGAAATAAATGGTGCTCTGGGGGTGTTGGGAGGCACAGTAGAGGGCTGGGTGATGTGTGAGCCCACTGCCTGGCCAGCATCAAATCCATGGACTACAGCTGTGATTGATTGAGATCTAGTCCTCCCTCATAAAAGCCTTAATTGGGCAACTCATCGGTGCCAAGAAAGGGCCCAGAGGCAATGAATCCACATCAACTCACCCCTGTTGGGCTCAGAGCTTCCCTCTGGGGGTTCGAGGTTCCCCTGGGCCAGTTTGGTTTCAGTCTGCAGAAGAGGAAACTGAGTCCAGAGTGAGAGGTAGTGAATGCTCCCAGAGAGAAAGAGCCTGGCCAGGAAACAGTGGCTTGTGGTCTCTTCTTGCTCAGTCAGAAGACTTGGAGCTAAAGCATGCAAACTGGTTTCCCAGAGCATCAGGGCCAGAAGGAGATTGAAACCCTACAAGCCCATCTGCCGCACGGGCCATCTGGGGTCTTGGCAGGTGCTGATTCTTCAGCATGGGGCAGGGCAGCCTCTCCCAGACCTCCCAATTCCATGTCATTGCTAGCCTTGGCCCCCAATTGGATGGACACAACCCAGCTATCTCTTGTCCTGGGCCATCTCTGAAGCTCGGTTTATTCATCCCTGGTGGCACTGGTCGCGAGTGTTGCAATAACCCTATCTCTAATTTGATAGTTAATCATAAACCTAACACTGACTCTAACCTTAATACTACCCCTTAACTCATAGCCAGACCTTAACATTAACCACGACCATAGCACTAAACCTAACCCTAACCCTAGTCCTTATTTATTCCTAGCCCTAACCCTAATTTTGTCATAAAATCGAACTTCAAAGCTCACTCTACCCCTAACCCTAATCATAAAATGACACTTAACCTTCTCTCTAACCCTAAGCCTAATTGAAATTCTAACCCTAACCCTAACCCTCATCCTAACTTGAGCCCTGAACCTAATTCTAAACCTAATTCTAAACCTAAACCGAACACTAATTTAAACCTTAAATTTACCTCAAAGCTAACTCTAAGCTTAACCCTTCCCTTAAATCTAATCCTAAACCCAGCCCTAACCCTAGGCCATCCATAACTTAAATACAACACTAATCCTGACCTGAATTTAAAGATAAATCCTAACTTCAAAGGTAACTCTAAGCTTAATGTTAACCTTAACTTAATCACAATCTCAACCTAGACCAGAGCCTTTGCCCGAAGCCTAAATTTAACTCTAACCCTAACCCTCATAGTTAACCCATCCCTAACCTTAAACTTAATTAAAAACTTAACCCTAGACCTAACCCTAAGCCTAATTCTAGCCCCAGCTCCAATTTAAACTCACACCCTAACATCAACGTTAACGCTAACCCTAACGTGACCTTATCCATAATCATAAAATCAGCCTTAAACCTAACCCTAAATCTAACCCTTAGCCTAACTTGAAGCTTATTCAAAACATAACCCTAACTGTAAACCTAACCTTAAACAGAAACACAAGCCTAATCATAACCCTACCTCATTCACAAAACCTAACCTTAAACATAACCCAATACCTCACCCTTACCCTTAACCTAACTTCAACTGGAACCCTTATTCTAATAGCCTTAAACCTTAACCAAAAGCCTAACCTAATTAAAACCCAAAACCTAATCACAAAGCCAACTCTAGACCTGCACCTAATGCTAACCTTAGCCAGTAACCTAACACCATACCTAACCCCAATCATGAACTCAACTATTACCCTAATTCTAAATCTTTCCTAAACCCGAGCTTTACCCTAAGATTAACCCAAATCCTGACCCTAATTTCAATGCAAAGCCTAACCTCAAAAGTAAATATAAGCCTAACCCTAATCTGAACCCTATTCATGAAGTCATCACTAAACCTAACCTTAACCCTAGCACTACCCCTAACCGTCACACTAAACTTCACTGTCAGTGCCAAGCTGATCAGGAAGGGAAGGTTTTGGTGGTGAGATGTCTAGTTGAAAGAATGCATGAGGGGCCGACATGAGAACGAAGTGGAAGGCACCGACTTTATTGAGGGGAGCATGCTTCTATTGTGGGGAGCACACTTCTATTGAGGGGAACGTGCTTCTGCCCCCTTAGGGAACCACATGGGCTCCACATATGTCAGAGTACAATAGTGGCATTCTGCCACACATGCGTGATACAATAAGCTGAATCATGCTTACATGAGCTGGGTGCAGCCACCTTACCACATTAATGTAACATTCTAAATCCGGGGTCCTATTCCTAGCTGCGAGCCTGGATCACAGCCAGACCTGGGACCCACACTCACCCTAACACAGACTCTAATTTATTTCTAACCCTAACCTCAAAGCTAACCCTAAACCTAATCTAATCCTAATTTTAACTCAAAACCTAATATTAACACTAACCCAACTCCTCACCCTCACCAGAGACCTGATCCTAACCCTATTGCTCACCCTAAACCTATCTGAAACCCAAATCCTAAAATCAAATCTAAGGCTAACTCTCACCCTAAACCTAAGCATAAATCTAGCCCTTAGCCTAGCCCTAAAACAAACCCTAATCTGAACCCAAATTTTAATTTAATCTCAATATTTTAACAATAATCCTGACCCCAAACTTAACTGGAAACATAAACTCAAACATATCTTTAACCCTAACCTTAGTTCTAACTGTAAACCTCGCCCGTTAAAACCTAACAGGAACCTTAAACCTCTCTTAGCCCTAGACTCCCCCTAACCCTAACCCCACCCCAACCCTAATTTAAACCCAATCCCTGACCTAAAGCTAACTCTAACGGTAGTCCAAACACCAAACCTAACCTAAAGCCTATCCACAACCTAACCCTAACCCTAACTCTAACATTAAGCCTAACTCAAAACGGGACCTTAACCCTCACCTTCAACCAGCACTTATCCTACCCCTAAACCTCACCCTAATCCTAACTTAAATTGAACCCTAACCTCAAAGCTAACACCAACCCAACCATAAACCTAGCCTAACACAAAAGCTAACCCTAAACCTAACACTTGTCCTAAGGCTGAACCTAGCCCTTATGCCCAATCTCACGCTAATACAAAGCCTAACACTAATTCACACTACAAGCCTTCCCTCAGAACTAACTCTAACCTAACACTGATTCTAATCATATACTCAACCCTAACCCTAACACTAACCCCGATGCTAATAAAAACTGCAACTTCAGTCTCGAATCTACTATAACATTAATGCTAATGCTAATCATAAACTCAACCCACATCTAACTCTAACCCTAAGTCAAATCCTAAGCCAACCTTAAATCTAAACTGAACATTAACTTTAATCTTCCCCCTAACTCAAAACCTAAACTTAATCCAAATTGAAACCAAAACCTCAACCTCAAAGCTTACTCTACCTTGAACGCCAATTTATCCCCAGTCATCATCTCAATCCTAACCATATCCCTGGCTATAAACTTCACTCTAACCCTAAGCCTAAACCCAAACCTTTCACACAACCTAAGTATAAACACTACTCTGACCCCAGCCCTTACACGAACCCTAAACTAAACCTAACTCCAAATGAACCCTAAACCTAACCTCAAAGCTCATTTTGATCCTAACCTTAACACTAACGCTAATCATAAACTCAACTCAAAACTCATCCCTAAGCCTAAATCTAAAACTAACGCTACCCTAAACCCAACACTAACCCTAGCCCTTACCTTCAGCTTACACATAACGCTAACCCTGACCCTAATTTAAACCCACACAATAACCTCAGCTAAGGTTGACCCGAATTCTAAACCCAAACCTGATCATAAACTTTACCTTATCCCTAACCCTAGCTTTAACTTTAACCCAAACCCCAACTCAAAAACGAAGCCTAACCCTAACCTTAAACTTTAACCCTAAGCCTCACTTTGATTTAAACCCAAGCCCTCATCTCAGACTTAACTCTAATTTTGACCCTGACCCTAACTCACACTCTACCCCTAACCCTACCTTAAAACCTAACTCAAACCATAACTCTCACCCTGACCCTAACTCAAAACCTATCCCCAGTGATAACCTTAATCCTAACTCTAACCATGACCCTCACTTCAGCCCTAGGCCTAACTCTAAGCCTAAACTAAACTGAATCCTAACCCTAACAATAACATGCTATGCTTAATGTTACACCCAAACTCAACCATCAAGGTAAACTTAATCCTAATCCTATTGTCAAACCTGATCCTAACCCAAATCCGGACCTAATCCTTGCATCAACCCAAACGTAACTCCTAACTGGAACTCTAAATCTAATCCTATCATCCATCCTAACCTCAACTTCAACCCTATCCCTTACACTAAAATGAACCATAAGCCTAAACCTACGTACAGCCCAAAAGAGTAAACCTAATTCTAACCTTAACCTAAAACATTAACCCTATTTTTACCCTCACCATAATCCAAACCTCAATTGATATACTAATCTCAACTCTGAGCCTAACACTACTTGTAACCTCACCCCAGCCCTACCCCTAAAACTACCCCAACCCTAATTCTAACAACTCTCACATTTACCTTAAGCCAAGACTCAAATCCTAACCTTAATCTTAACCCAAACTCAAGCATAAACCCAAACCTAACACTAATCCTAACATCAACCCTACACCCTAATTCTAACCCCAACCCTAACACTGCAAGTAACCCTAACACACCTCTAAACCTATCAGACCCTAAACCCTCACCCTAACTTTAGCCCTAAACCTTATATAAAACGTAATCCTAACCACAACACAAAACAAACCATAAACCTAATCCTAACTCAAACCTTAGTGTCAACCCAAATAATAATACCCTAACGCTAAACTCACCCTATACTAACCTCAAACCTGACTGTAATACGAACACAAACCTTTACCTGTGCTAATTCTAATTCTAACAGTAAACCTAAATCGTAACACTAACCCTAAACTGAAACTGAAAAGGAATTTTCACCTCAACCCCAAACTAATCCTAACCCTAACATTACCTTAAAGCTAACACAACTGTAACTTTAAAAACCTCAACTCAAATCCTATCCTTAAAACTAAAGTTCACCCTAAGCCTAATCCTCAGCTCAAGCTGATGCTAACCCTAGAAACAAACTCAATGTAACCCTAAACCTGACCTTAATTTTAACCCTAACCTTAATCCTAACCCAAACTCAAACCCTAGCCCTAACCAAAAGCTTAACACTGACACTGAGCCCTTCCTTACCCTAACCCTAATACCATCAAAGAGAAACCCTAACCTCAGCCCTAACTCTAACCGGAAACCTAACACTAAGACTAAACAAAACCCTAGCCTTACTTTAATCCCACACCAAACACTAATTAAACGCAAACCCTAAACTCAAAGCTAACTCTAGCCGTAATGCGAACCATAAACCTGAGTCAAAACCTATTGCTAACCCTAGCCTGAATCTTAAGCCCAACCCTTACCAGAACCCTAACCCTAAAGCTAACCCCATTTTAAATCCAAAGCTTCACCTCAAAGCTAACTCAAACCCTAATCCTAAATCTAAACCTAAACCTAACTATAAAATCAACCCTAACACTCGCCTTAATTTTAACTCTAATAATCCAACCCTGAACGCTAACTCAAAATCTTTCCCAACACGAACTCTAAACTTAACCCTAACCCTAACTCAGAATCCAAACCTAACCCTGACCCTTACCTGATGCTAACCGGAAACTTGACCTTAGCTCTTACACTAACTCTAACCTTAACTCAAAACCTATTCCTAGCCCTAACCCTTACCTAATGCTAGCTCTAACCCTAACACTAACATAATTCAAAGCAATAACTACAAAGCTAAGTCTAATTGTAACGATAATCCTAACATAAACTCAACCCGAACACTAACCATGATCTAAATTCTAACCTGAACCCTAAACCCATCACTAGTCATCATGCTAAACTTAACCCTAAGCCAAACCCTAAATTAAACCCAATCCTAATCTAAAAGCTAACCCTAACCCTCACATTAATCATAGAATCAACTCTAATTGTAATGCTATCCTAACACTAAATCTAAGCCTTGCCCTGATGCCAACTCAATACACAAATCTAACCCTGACCCTTATGCTAAACTTCAATCTAAACCTACCCCTTAGACTAACCATAGGCCTAACACTAACTAAACTCAAACTCTAAACTCAAGGTGATCTTTAACCATGTTGCTAATCTTAACTCAAAACTTATCCCCAATCCCAACCCTGAACCTAACCTAACCCTCACTCTAGGTAACCCTAACACTAATGTATTACCCCAAACCATAACCTCAAAGGTAACTTTAATGTTAACCATAACCCTAATCATATAAACAACCCTAACCCTAACCCTAACCATAAATAACATCAAACGTTATCCTCAAAGCTAACTCTAACCCTAACCATACACCTGTCTTAACTCAAGAGCTAGCACTACCCTTAATATCTGAAATGTAACCCTACCACTACCACTAATGCAGAAAACAAAACCTATTTTAAACCCAAGTACTGACCTCAAGGCTAAGTCCGTCTCTAACACTAATACTAATACTAATACTAATACTAATACTAATACTAATACTAATACTAATACCAATACCAATACTAATACCAATACCAATACCAACACCAATACCAATACCACTAATACTACTAACTCTATCCCTGACTCAATCTTAACCGTATACCAAACTCTAATGTTAACTCCAAGTCTAATCCTAACTCAAAACCTAACCCTAACCCTAACCCAAGAATTAACTTTTACATGAACACAATTTTTAACCCAAACCCTAACCTAAAGATAAATCTAACCTTATCACTGAACTTAATCATAAACTCAATCGTAACCCAAACTCTAAAACTATTACCTTAACCAAAACTCTACCCTCTAAATTAATATTTAAAACTAACCATAGCCTTAACAGTAAAGTTTATGCTAACACTAGCCCTTACCTCACCCCTAACCCTAACCCTAGTTTAAATGAAAACCCAAATCAGAGCTAACGCTATCCCTAATACTAATGCTAACCCTAATTCCAAACTACCCCTAACCCTAACATTGACTGTAGCTTTTACTCTAACCCTAATACTATCCTAATTCCTAATGCTAATTTAAACCCACAGCCTAACCTCAATATTAACCCTAACCCTAACACTAACTCAAAACCTGACCTTACCTGTAACCCAGAACTTCACCCTAAACTGATCTCTTACACTAGCCTAAACCTAATCCTACCCCTACCTTAAACCCAAATTTTAACTTTAAAGTTAACTTTATTCTTAAGCCTAAACTTAATCTTAATTATAAACTCTAACACTAACCCTAATTGTAATGCTAAAGCTTAACCTAACCCTAACTCTAAACTTAACCTGAAATGTAACCCACACCTAGCCCTTATTCTAACTCTACCTTAACCATACCCTTAATTTAACCCAAAACCCTAACCTAAAGCTACATTTAAACTTAAATATAACAGTAACCTGAATTATAAACTCAACCTTAACCTTAACTTAACCCTAAATGAAAACCTAACCTGAACTCTAACCCAAACTCTAATCCTAAACCTCACCCTAATTAAAATACAACCCCCAAATGAAAGTTAATTTTAACCCTAATTTTAACCCTAACCCTAACTCAAAAAGTAATAGTATTACTTATGCTAAACAAACTTCTAACCCTCACCATTACTTGAACTCTCTAACCTTAATCATAAACTCCATGCTAAACCTAAACTTATCACCAACTCTATCTCCAACACAAACCCTCAACCAAGCTCTAACACTAATTGTAAACCTAACCCAAGCTCTACTCTCAACCTAACTATAACCCTAACCTGGATGTAAACCTAAACTGTAATCTCGAAGCAAATTTCACCTGTTTTATCTGTGTAACTAATCATAAATCAACCCTAACTTTAACACAAACCCTAAACCTAAACCTACCTCAAAACCTAATTCTAACTAACCTTCCCCTAAATTTAAACCTAACTCTGACACTAACCCTTATAGTAACAGTTAATTCTAATTTATAACCAAATCATAACTTCAAAGCTAAGTCTAATCATCTTAAGAAACCCAGAGCTAATCCTGACTACAACTGCAACTCCAACACTATCCTTTTCAACCCTATTCCAAAACCTATCCTTACCATTAAAACTGACCCAAAATCTAATCCTAGCCTAGACCTTACACTAACCCTAATCACAGCACTAATTTCTAACCAAATCCTGACCTCAATGCTAAATCTACCCCTAATCCTAAAATTAATTATAAACTCACATCTTAACCCAACCCTAAACTTAAACAGAAACAAAACCCTAACCCTAACCCTTACCCTATCCCTACACCTAACCTAACACTAACCTAAACCTAACTTCAACCTCAAAACTTTCATTAACTCCAGCCTTACTGTTAAGGCTAATCATACACTCAAACGTAACCCTAACCCTAATTGAAATCAACCCATAACCTCAAAAGTGAATCTAATACTACCCAAATCATTAACTAAACTCTAACCCTAACCATAAACCTAATATAAACCTAACACTAACCTTAACTCAAGCCAAACCCTAACAGTAACCGTGACCATAACCATAAACCTAACTCTAACCTGAGTTGAAACCACATTCTAACTTCGAAGCTAGCTCTCAGTTTAATACTAACCTTAATCTTAATCACAAGCTCAACCTAAACCCTAGCCTTTACCTTAAACCTAACCTTAACTCTAACCTTAATGCTCATTGTTGTTAACTCAGCCCTAACTCTAATTCTAAACGTCATTAAAAACCTGACTCAAACCTAACCCTAAGCCTAACCCTAACTCCAGCCCTAGTTCAAACTCAAACCCCAAGCTCAATGAAAACTCTAATCCTAACCTAACCTAACCTTATCCACAATCATAAAATCCATCCTAAACCTAACCCTAAATCTGACCTTTCCCCTAACTTGAAGCTTACTCAAAACATAACCCTAACCGTAAACCTAACCTTAAACAGAAACTCAAGCCTAACCCTACCTCAAACTCAAAAACTAACCTTAAACCTAACTCAAAACCTAACCCTAAACCCCAAACCTAATCCTGACCCTAAATAAACTCAAACCTTAATCTCAAGTCTACTATAACACTAAACCTAACCCTAATCATAAACTCTACCTTAAACCTAACCTCAACCCTAACCCTAACTCTACTGTAACTCTAAAATTAACCCTAATTCAAACCTAAATCTAACCTTAAGCCTAAACTTAACTCTAATTTTGATCTTTTTCCTAACGTTAAATGTAAATTTAATCCAAATTTAAGCCCAAACTTTAACTTCAAACCTAACTTTAACCCTAAGCCGAAACCTAACCTTAATCGTAAAATCAATAGTGAACCTAAGCCGATTTATCATTTACGGCCGGGAATAGATACCACCTCAAGTAAACTTTTACTCATCGGTATTGTCAATTTGTCTACAAATCTTAAGCATATGAAAAATATTGAGAGATGAAAAATGTATTTGGTATCACAGCATTATTTTAATTGTGATCATTTTTATACCCCAAACCAAATGTATTACCCTTACTTAAACATTTCCAGGTTCAGAGAAGCTAATTTATCAATAAGTGTGTAATATACCCTTCTCAGTTTCTCTCATTTTTAAGTCACAGTGTTACTGTGCTGGATATGTTCTCATAAGAAGGATGCGTATGTAATTGGAAACTTACTCTCACATTCCTAAGATGTGGTTTGCTAGATGTCTCTGTGAATCGATTAAAAAAGTCAAATCAAATCAGAACTTCCTAATTTGTCACTGGATTGTAGTAATAAAATTCGTGACTCAGGTTTAGTAAAGCGAAACATGTTTTTGTATCTTTTTAATAATTTTTTAATTTTTCAATTACAGTTGGAATACAATGTTATGTTAGTTTCAGGTATATAACACGATTAGACATTTCTATATCTTACAAATTGATCACCCCCAATAAAGTACTAAAGCACTTTTCTGGCACTATGATAGTTATTACAATCTTATTGACTATATTTCTCATGCTATACTTTCCATCCACGACTATTTGTACTACTGAATCCCTTCTCCTTTTTCACCCACGCACAAACCCTGCCTCCCCTCAGGCAACCATCAAATGTTCTCTGTATCTATGAGTTTATTTCTGTGTTGTTTGTTTGTTTGTTTGTTTGTTTGTTTTGTTCTTGATATTCCACACATAAGTGAAATCCTGTGGCATTCATCTTTCTCTGCCTGAAGTACTCCACTCAGGACCACACCCTCTAGGTTCATCCTTGTTATTGCAGATGGCAAGATTTCATTTTTTGTTCCGGCTTAGAAATATCCCACTGTATATATGTACCACCTATTCTTTATCCATTCATCTACTAATGGACACCCAGGTTGCTTCCATATCTTGGCTATTGTAAATAAGCTACAATGAACATATGGATTCACATGTCCCTTCAAAGTAGTGTTTTGGGTTTCTTTGAACAAATATCCAGAAGTAGGATTACTGGGGTTTTCTTTGTCTCTTGTTATAGCCTTTGATTTAAAGTTTATTTTGTCTGGTATAAGTGTTGCTTCTCTAGCTCCCCCCACCGCCATTTTGATAAAATATCCTTTTTGATCCCTTTATTTTCAGTCTGAGTGCACCTCAGGATCGGAAGTATATCTCTTTTAGGGAGCATATGTAGGGGGTCTTATTTTCTTATCCATTCAGCCACCCTGTCTTTTGATTGAATCGTTTAATTTACTTACACTTAAATTAATTGTTGATAGATAGGCAGTTATTGCCATTTTATTTTGCATATCTTTAATCTTTTTCCTTCTTCTTAAAAAAGCCCATTTAACATCTTGAAATACTAGTTTGTGTTGATGAACTCCTTTAGCGTTTGCTTGCCTGGGTAGCCCTTTATCTGACCTATTCTAAATGATAGCTTTACTGGGTAGTGTAATATGGGTTGTAGGTTCTTTCTTTTCATCACTTTGAATATTTCATACTTATCCCTTTTGTCCTGCAAAATTTCTGTTGAATAATCAGCTGACAGTTTTATGGGGACTCCATTGTAGGCAACTAACTGCTTTTTTCATGCTGCTTAAAGGTTGTCTTTAACCTTTGGCATTTTAATTATGATGTATCTTGGTGTGAGCTTATTAGGGCTTTTCTTGTTTGGGACTCTGTGCTTCCTGGGTTTTTATGTCTACTTCCTTCACTAGGTGAGGGAAGTTTTCATCATTGTTTCTTCAAATCAGTTTTCAATTCCTTGCTCTCTCTCTCTCTTCTCCTTCTAGAACCCCTATGATACAAATATTGTTATGCTTCTTGTTGTCCCAGAGGCCCCTTAATCTATCTTCATATTTTTGGATTTTTCTTTTCCCTGCTACTGTTCTGATTGGGTGTTTCTGAACCTCTGATTCAGTCCAGTGCTTCAACTAGTCTACTTTTCATTAGCTTTAATGTAGTTTTCATTTCAGCGATTGTACTCTGCACTTCTGACTGGTTCTTTTTTATGCTTTCTATCTTCATTTTTATGTTTTCTATCTCTTTATTAAAGTTCTCGCTGAGTCCATTTATTCTCCTAAGTTCACTGAGCATCCTTATAACTAGTGTTTTGAACACTGTATCTGGTAGATGGCTTGCCTCCATTTTGTTTAGTTTTTTTTTTTCTGGAACTTTGTTTCATTTTTTCCACTTGGAAATGTTTCTTTGTCTCCCTATTTTGGCTGCCTCCCTGTGTTTGTTTCTATGTATTAGGTAGGGCTGCTATGTCTCCCGGTCTTAGTAGTGTTGCATTATGTAATAGGTATCCTATGAGGCCCGGTGCTGCAGTCTTCCCTGGTCACCTGATCTGGGTGCTCCAGATGTATCACTTGTATGGATTGTGTGTGCCCTCCTGTTGTCACTGAGCCCTGGTTGCTGTTTGCACAACAATTGGAGGGATTGACCCTCAGGCTTCTTTGTGAGAACTGGCCGGTGAGGGGCTGACCCTACAGAGGAAAATTCACTTCAGCGGAACTCTGGAGCCTTCCCAGTTAGCCTTTTGGGTTTGTCATTCTCAGATGCAGCCTCGTAGTGCTGTGGCTCAGTCTAAAGCCGACAACTGTCATGCTGAACCTGTAGCGTCCAGGAAGAGACCTCACCATAGCCCTAGTTCAGCCCTACCTGTGCCCTGCTGAGGGCTGCCTGGCAAAAGTCACCAAGCAATCCACAGATGTCTTCCACCCACGCTGAGTTTGCATGTGTCTCAAAAGGATGAACCATGAACTGAGGCCAAGTTCCGCTAGTGCCAGGCTTCAGGCACCTCAGATAGAGGTATGGGGAATGATGAGGACTACTTCTGCTTGTTTGGGTTTTGTAAACCTTTAAAAGATTTTAGGAACGTTTACAGCATGAGCCCAGACAGGCTGTTTATATGGAACACCTACTGGAAACAATTTATAAGTTGGGTGTGACAGAGTCTCAGGGAATCACCAGATGGGACTACCAAGTTAGCCAGGTTGATAGAGACTCAG
>CM053514.1:48466018-48539846 GCA_028627145.1 Eidolon dupreanum | reverse complement strand
ATGATGGTATAATGCGGCTGAGGTTGTGGGCAGGTTAGGGTAGTACTTTCTAAGCATGCATTTGTGGCTGGCTTAGCCAACAGCTTTTATGGCCTTAGTGCTCTAAGATTTGAGTTAATTTATAACCATAACCATAACCATAACCATAAAACTAATATAAACCCTAATGCAAGACCCAACCATAAAACTAAAGCTAACCTCTACCCTAACTCTTACCCAAGGGTAAACTTAACCATAACTCAGATTTCAATAAAAACTCAATCCCTGACTTCAAATCTAACTATAAATCTAACTTTAATCCTAATAATAAAGTCAACAGTCAACCATAACTCTAACCATAACATTCAACCTAAATCTAAACCTAAACCTAACCTTATACTCATACCAAATTTTAACTCTTGATCTTTCTTTAACTTACTCCAAATTTTAATCTAAAACTTAACCTCACAGCTAACTTTGAGCCTCACTTATTTTTAATCCTAATTATAAATTAAGCCCTAACAGAATCTGTACCACTTATTCTAACTCAAACTGAACCCTAAACCTAACCCTAAACCTATCCTGAAGGCTAGCCCTTACACTAATCCTAACCCCAAACTGGGTGATAATTTTAGCACAAAACCTAGTTTCAAAGCTTACTCTAACCCAAACCCTTACCCTAGCCCTAATCATCAACTAAAGCCTAACTATAAACTGAACCATAATTATAGTGCTTAACCTAATGGGAAAGCTAATCCAAAATTAATCCAAAATGCAGAAATAGCCCTAAACTTAACCCAAACCCTAACCAATCTCATTACCTACACTTTACCTTAAACCAAACCTTGAACCTCACCATAAACATACCCCTTATCCTAACTTTCCCTAAACCTAAATATCAACCGCTCCAAAATACTAAGCCTAATTGAAAACTTGAACTAAACCTTACCCTAATCTTAAACCTCACCTTAAACCTAGCCCTTACTTAATTCCTACCCCTAACCCAATCCTAATTAGATCCAAACCCTAAACTTAATGCTAACCATAACACTAACCCTATTTTAAGCCTAATCATAAAGTCAACTCAAAACCTATCCCTTAACATAACCCTAACTCTAACCTTAAAGCTAACATTAATCCTAACCCTAACCCTAATGGAGTCCTTGGTCTTTGCTCCTAACCCAAGCAGAAATCAATATGGAACCCCAAAACAAAAGCTAACCTTAAAGCTGAACTTAACACTAACCCTAATCATAAAATCAACCTTAATACTAATCTTAACCATATATCTACAACTAAATGTAACCATAGCCTTATCCTAATGCTAACCCTAACTCAAAATCTAACATTAATCCTAACCGTAAACCTAATCCTAATTCTAGACCTAGCACTTACTCAGATCCAAAATTAAACCTCAATGCTAATATGAACAATAAGCCTAACTTTACAAACACTAACCCTAAACCTAAGCCTCATAGAAGCCTAAACTCTAACATAAAATCTAATTCTAACTCTACTCCTAATCCTAACCAAGATCATAAACTCAAACCTACACTTAAATTTAAACCAAACCTAACCCTAGACTTTACCCTAACCATAATAAAAGCACTGATCTTAAATACAACTCAAGCTAAGGATAAATTTAGGACTAGGACTATCCCAACTCAATCCTAAACTTTGGCAATATCCTGGTTTGAAGATGAAAAGTCACTTGCTGAGAAAAGGGCTTTGATGTGACTTTCTTCAAATGTTTTTTTTAAAATAGTATAAAATCATTTTCTAAAAAGTATTGTCAATCTTCTTCAATTAATTTTTTGCACAGTGGATTTATAAATTTAATCTAATTGTGGAAAAATCAGTGTTTAAGATACTAATATTTCAAAAGGACAGAATTATAACATTATATTAGGGTCTGGGTGTGTATAAATCTATGTTTGATGATGTGGGGGTATTATGTGTCTGTTTAAGTGTGAGTATAAATCAGTAAGTGTGAATCAAGTGTGTGCTGTGTGTACCAAAATCTAGATGAGTGTATGAGGGTTTTGTATGATTTTCTGCAAATAAATCAGTAATAATTTTTTGGACATAGGTGTGTCAAATTAGTGAGAATGGTGAGAGTGATGTAAGAGCTCAAATGGAGAGATGGAACACCGAGGCTATAAGCAGGAAGCAGCATTTATTGATGCTGGCACCAGATTAGCAAATTCTTATCCAAAGGCTGAACCCCAATTATAACATGGTGGGCAGTTTTATACTATCCTGTACTTCCACATTCCTATACAGCTACAGATATTCAATATAAGGAAGGAGAACATTGATTGGCTGCCAAACTATAAGGAAACTGGCTTAATCATTTAAGCAGGTTTTCAGGCTGCTGTGTCAGCCAGAGAGTCCTGGGATGGGGGGTGCAGTTAGGAATGGATATGGTCAGGCAGGGTCAGAGGCAGGGTCAAGCTACCACAAGAGCAATAATGTCAATAATATTGTGATAAGTTCCTTGGTGACAGATGATGAAAACACTTAACTGGACATGTCGTAGGGTATAAAAATGTCAGTTCACCACATTTTATATATAAAACTAATAAAATATTAACCACCTATGCTTAAATAAAGTAGATGAATTAGCAAAATGTCAGAAAAATTAAATAAATAAAATCAGCCAGAAAGTACCCTTCCCTTCCTCCAAATAAATAACCAATTTACTAGGTTGGAGTTTCGTGTGATGCTTCCCTGGAGCCATCTGGGGACCTGTGGCATTTCATGTCTGGCCTGCTTTGAGCTCATGTTTGCTGGCCTGCATAGGTTGGGGCAGAATCCTCAGGAGGACAAGAACTTCTTCACCTTGGGAAGATGAAGCCCTGCCCAGTCATTGGCACCGATGGAGGCCCAGAATACCTGAGGCAAAAGCTTGATCTAGGACCCTGATGGCTGAGGAGGGGGCTTGGCTGAGGCTTCTCTCAGATGTTTTTCTAAATAGTCAGCACCAAACCTTTCTTTTTCTAAGGGTTTCACTCATGCTTTCTTTTTAATTTTTTTTTTTTGCTTAATATATTTATGAATGTCTTGTGACTGTAACAAAATGGTTGTCCGAGATGACATGTGTTCCAAGTGGGCAGGATGTCTAGTGAGCAGTTATTGCCATACAACCCATTCCCTTTGCTCCTTTCACCCTCACCCATCCCCCTTCTCATATATGATTTTAAAAGAATTGGTACCAGAATCTATTTATGCTAATGTAGGGTGGAGGCAATAGAATTAAAATGTTAATCAAACCACAATCAAAGACTGCAATATGCTGATCAGCCCTGTAGCCAGGCCAAGAGAACACCTTCAGAACAAAGGAAGATTTCTACTGGAATTGCTAACAGCCCATTCCTCACACCTGTGAAGGGGAAATAGGAACCAAGAATCATTCCCTATGGCTAAAACCATGGGAAGTCTATGGATTAAAGGCTGAGAACTGCCAGTCGGCCTTTCACTCTATATATTCTTACCTTTTAATGGACATACTCTTTCCTTTCCTCACTGTATGTCCATGTTAAAGAAAATGGGAACTAAAGAATGACATAAAAATTGAATTCCTTGAACACTCAGGGTCCCTCTCAGGTCCTTTACTCTGTCTCTCTCACTCTCTCACTGTCCCTCTCACTCTCTGCCTCTGAGAGGAGACCACACTCTGTCTGTGGAGTATTATCCCTTTTCTAATAAACTTTCCTTTGACTCTAAGTTTGTATGTGTTAAATTCTTTCTACACTCTGCCAAAAGACCCTTTTCTTTTCTCAGTACGGGGTTTCGTCTCCCTTCACTTGGGGAAATTTGCCCTGTCTTACATGAATGCAGGTTTTCATCATTGACTACACAGCATCTGATATTGTTTTGGTTGTATTCTGGATGGTTTCTGGGGAGAAATCATGAGAGAGTTTCAGACAGAAGCAAATGCATCTACATGGCAGAAATTATTATAAAATATTTGGACCTGTTCCTTTCCTGTGGTGCCCTATTTTAGTCCAAGGCCAAAGAAATGGATTGCACCTTCTCCTCATCAAGATCATTCATTTTTTAAACAAAGTTTAAATTGAAAAATATTAAGAAATGGAGAACTTATTTAGGGTCACAACATTCTCTTCATTTCAATACTTCTTTATACACAATACAGAAATTATTATGCTTTAACATTTCTAGCTTTAAAGAAGCAAATTTATCAATAATAACTGAATATGGCCATTTCTAGAATATCTTATTTTCAAGACAATGGATTAACATACTTAACATGTTCTCATAAAACTGTAATACACACATAATGTTGATGCAGGACAGGGCAAATTTCCCTGAGTGAGGGGGAGACCAAGCCTTGCACCAGGAGAAGACGATCCTTTTGCAGAGTGTAGAAAGAATCAACACACATGCTAAAGTTAGAATCAAAAGGAAAGTTTATTAGAAAAGGGATAATGCTCCACAGACAGAGTGTGGTCTCCTCTCAGAGGTAGAGTGAGAGAGACAGAGTAAAGGCACTGAGGACACTGAGTGTTTGAGGAATTCAGTTTATATATCATTTTTTAGTTGCTGTGTATTATAGTTTAAAAGATTTTGTTAACCCATTTCTTTTGATATGGATATATAGTGAGGAAGGGGAACGGGAAGAATATGTAGTGTGAAAAAGTAAGAATATGTAGAGTGAAAAGTCTGCTGGTAGTTCCCAGCCTTTATTCCATAGGTTCTCCATGGTTTTAGCCATAGGGAATGACTCTGTTTGTTCCTGTTTCCCCTTCATAGGTCTGAGGAACGGGTTAGCAATTTCAGCAGAAATCTTCCTTTGTTCTGAAGGTATCCTCCTGGCCTGGTTACAGGACTGATCAGCATATTGCAGTCTCTGATTGTGGCTTGATTAACATTTTAATTCTCTTGTCTCCTCCCTACGTTAATGCCAATCATTTTAAAGGGACTTTCAGATTACCTAAATACCCTTTGCTAGCCATCTCTGTGTATTGATTAAAATATAGCAATAAAATCAATACAACTTTTCTCATTTGTCTATTAATTCTACTAAATGAAATTCCTGACTCAGTTTCAAAGACCAAAACCTGCTGCTGTGTTTGTTATCAAATAAAATATAATGCATATATAAGTTTAGGGTTAGGTTTAAGGTCGAGTTTATATTCAAGGTTATGGTTAGTATTGTAGTTAGAGTTAGCTTTGAATTTAGGGTTTGGGTTTAAATTAGCGTTAGGTTTAGGGTTAGAAATAGGCTAAAGGCTAGGTTTAGAGTGAAATTTGGGGTTAGGTTAGGGTTAGATTTTGAGTTCAGGTTAGGATTTGTGTTAGTATTAAGTTTATTGTTAGTTTTAGGGTTTTGGTTACTATTTGAGTTATCTGTAGGTCAGAAATTGGGCTTAAATTAGGGTTGGGATTTAGCTAAGGTTAGGGAGAATCTGTGACTGAGACAGGTTAAGTGTTAGGGTGAGGGTTACCTTTAGGCTTTGAATTAGGTTTACAGTGAGATAGGGTTAGAGTTATGGTTATGCTTGAGTTTATGATTATAGTTAAGGTTAGGTTTAGGGTTAAAGTTAGCCTTAAGGTTAGGGTTTAGTTTTAAGTTAGGGTTTGTGTTAAGGTTAGGGTGAGGGTAAGGGCTAGCTTTAGGCTGAGATTTGGGCTTAGGGGTAGAATTTGATTGAGGTTAGATTTTAGGTTTTAATTAGGGTTGGGTTAGGTTTACAGTTAGGGTAAGGGTTGTGGTTAAGGTTAGGATTAGAGATAGGGCTTGAGTTTATGATTAGGTTTTTGGTTAGGGTAAGGGTTAGGGTTATTTTGAGGTGAGGGTTTGGCTCTAAACTAAAGGTAAGTTTAGGGTTTGGGTGAGGGCTAGATTTACTTTAGATTTGTAGTTACGTTAGAATTATGTTTTAAATTAGCTTTAAAGTTGGATTTTGAGTTTGGAGTCAGGTTAGGGTGAGGATTAAGGTTCTGTTTTTGATTAGGGCTATGTTTTGGGTAAGCTTCAAATTAGGGTAAGGGTTAGATTTAGGGTTAGGTTTAGGGTTGATTTTATGACTGTTGTTAGGGTTAGGTTAAGGTTAGAGTTGTTTTTTTAGGTCAAGATTAGATGCTGATTTAATTAGGTTTGAGGCTAGGGTTAGGTTTGGGGTTATGTTTTCAAGTAAGTTTATGGTTAATGTTAGGGTTAGATTAGGTTTAAGGATAGGGTTAGGGATGAATGCATGTTTAGGGTTAGGTTTTTGGCTTTAAACACTTGCCAGAGTTTAGGTTGAATTAGTGATTAAGTTTTAGATTTTGATTAAAGTTAGAATTAGCTCTGAAGTTAGGTTTTGTGTTAATTTAGAATGAAATTTAATTTCAATTTAGGTTACAATTTGGGGTTATGGTTAGGTTTATGATTAGGTTTATGGGTGGTATTGGATTAGAGTTAGCTTTGGGGTTAGGTTTTGGGTTTAAATTAGTGTTAAGATTAGGTTCATTTTAAAGTTTCAGTTAGGGTTATGTTTTACGTAAGCTTTAAGTTAGGATAAGGGTTAGATTTAGAGATAAGATCAGATTGATTTTATAATTATGGTTATGGTTAGGTTAAAATTAGAATTCCCGTTGAGGTTAGGGTTTGAGTTTAAAGTAAGGTTTGTTTTAGGGTGAGTTCTGTGATTAGGTTATTAAGTTTAGGGGTAGTGTTAGATTTTGATTGGGGTTTAGGGTTAGGGTTGGTGTTGAGTTTATTTTTAGGGATAGAGTTAGGGTTAAGATTAGTTTAGGGTAAAGGCTAGGGTTACAGTTGAGTTTTTAAGATTAAGCTTAGTGTTAAGTTTAGAAGTCAAAGTTTAGTTTTAAGTTAAGATTAGGTTAATCTTCTCTTTAAGTTATATTCTAGGGTTAGGCATAGGTTTATGATTAGGTTTGGTGGTAGGATTAGGGTTGGGTTAGAGATAGGTTTACATGTGAGTTTATGATCAGGGTGAGTGTTAGAGTAAGGGCTAAGATTATGTTTAGACTTAGAATTAGGTTTGGGGGTTAAGTTTAGTTTCTTTGTTACATTCATGGTTTATTTAGGAGGCAGATTTAGAGTTAGGTTTTGGTTTAGGGTTAGGTTTGCTTTGGGGTAAGAGAATGGGTGTAAATTAAGTTTAGATTTGTGGTTAAGATTATGTTTTGAATTGGGCTTAGCATTAGTAGTAGGGTTAGCATTAGCTTGGAAATTAAGTTTTAATTTAAATAAAGGCCAGGGTTAGGAGAAGGTAAGGGCTAGTGTAGGGGTATCTTTAGGGTTAAGGTTATAGTTAGTATTAGGTTTTGTTAAGGGCATAGGGTTTTGGTTAAGGTTACAGTTGAGTTTATGATGAAATTTGGTGTTAGAGTTAGGGTTAGAGTTAGTTCTGAGGTAAGGGTTTGGGTTTAAAATAGAGTTTAATTTAAGATTAGGTTTTGTTTAGGGCTAGCATTAGGATATGGATTTGTGTCAGGACTAATATTAGGGTAGAGTTAACTTTTGAGGTTAGGGTTTAATTTAAAATTGAGATACGTTTAGGGTTGGAGTTAGGGTGATCGTTTGAGTTAAGTTTTGGAGTTAGGTTTTGAGTTATGGCTACGATTAAGGTTAGGGTTAAATTTAGACTTAGACATCAAGTTAGGATTAAGTTTGAGTTTAGCATTAGGGTTAATGTGAGTGTCAGGTTTAGAGTTAATTTTGAGGTAGGGGTTGGGTATAAATTAGGGTTAACATTGTGTTTAGAGTTTGTTTAAGAATAAAAGTTAGGATGATGTTTAGGGTTAAGGCTAGTCTTAGGGTACAGTTTGAGTTTATGGTTGGGATAGAGTTAGGTTTAGGGTTACGGTTAGAGGTAACTGAAATTAAGGTTTGTGTTTAAATTAGAATTTGGTTAGGTGTAGAGTTCATTTAAGTGCTAGCATTGGGTTATGGTTATGGTTATGGTTAGGTTTTGAGCAACATTAAAATTGGGCTTACGTTTAGGGTTAAGGTTATAGTTAGCTATATGGTTAGAGTTTGGGTTTAAAATAGGATTATGATTTGCTTAAAATTAAGGAAAGGGCTACATTTAGTGCTGGGTTTAAAGTTAATGTGAAGGTTAGGTTTAGAGTTAGGGTTATGTTTATAACAAGTTATAAACCTTGAGACATTGTTTTAAGCTTTGGGTTCAATTTAAATTAGGTCAAGAATTACTGTGAAGACTAAAGTGAAGGTTAAATTAGTGTTGTTAGTGTAGATTTAGAATTGAGTTTATGATTATAATTAGCATTAGTGTTAGCGTTAGCTTTCAGTTTTGGATTTATGTTTAAATAAGGCTGGAGTCAAGATGAGGTCTAGGGCTGGGTTTGGGCTTGGGTAAGGTTAATGTTAGGTTTTGAGATAGGTTTAGGGTTAGAGTTGGGATTCAAGTTAGCTATGATGTTAGGATTTGAGTTTATATTTGGGGTTAGGGTTAGGGGAAGTGGTAGGTTTAGGATGAGGTTTTAGGTTAAGGTTGGGTCAGGGTTTCATTTAGGGGTAGTATCTAGATTAGGGTTATTGTTAGTGTCAGTGTAGGATTTGAATTGAGTCTATGATCAGATTTAGTGTTAGTGTCATGGTTAGAGATACTTTTCAGGTGAGGGTTTAAAAATAGGATTTGGAAGTTTTAGGGTTCAGGTAAGAGGTACATTTAGGGTTAGCCTTATGGTTAGGTTTAGTGTTAGAGTTAAGTTTAAGATTGGTTACAGAAGTAGTTTTGAGTTCAAGGTTTAATTTAAGTTAGGGTTAGGATTAGGAAAGGACTAGAATTATAGTTAGGTGTAGAGTTAGAGTGTGAGTTAGGGTTAAGGTGAGGCTTAATATTGAGCTTAATGTTGAAGTAAGCTCAGAAATCAAGGTTAGTGTGAAATTAAAATACAGGGTAGTATGTAAGGTAGGGTAAGGTTTTGGGTTAGGGTTAGGTTTTGAGTTAAGATTAAAGTTAGGTTTGGGGTAGGTTAAGGTTGGCGTGAATTTATGGTTAGGTTAAAATTAGGGTTAGGGTTAAAGATAACTTCAAGGTTAGGATTTGATATTTAATGAGAATTAGGGTCACAGTCAGAGCTAGGTTAATGGTGAGGTTTAATGTAAGGATGAGGGCTTGGTTCAGCTTATGAAGTGTATAGTTTGAGTTAGGATAAGGTTAGGGTTTAGTTAATGAATAGAATTATGGTTAGGATTAGCTTTAGGTTGAGATTTCAAGGCAGGGTTTGGGTTTAAATTAAGGATGGCATTAAGGTTATTAGGTAAGGTCAAGTTTAGAGTTAGTGTTAGAGTTATGTTTGAGGCAGGCTAAGGAATTGGGTTAGAGTAGTGTTAGAATTAAGGTTAAGGTTGAGTTTATGATATGATTAAAGTGAATGTAAGGGTTAGAGTTAGACTAAAGTTTAGATTTTGGGTTTCCAATACAGTTAGAGTTAGCAGTAGGATTAATGTTAGGTTTAGGTTTTGAGTTAAGTTTAGGGTTAAAGTTAGGGCTAAGGTTATAGTTAGCTGTGTGGTTAAAGTTTAATATACATGGAGGTTAAAGTTAGGGCTCATTTTACAGGTAGGGTTAGGTTTAAGTTAGTGTCGGGGTTAGGGTTCAGGTTCCATGTTGGTTTAGGTTTAGGGTTGAGTTTATCATTGTGGTTAAGGGTAGGGTTATATTTAGATTTGAGCTTAAGGTTTACATTTTCCTAGGGTTTTTTGTTAGTGTCCTAGTTGGGTTTTATGTAAGGGCTAGCTTTAAAGTTAGGATTAGGTTCAGTTTAAGATTTTAGTTAAAGTGTGGTTTAGAGTTAGGGATAGATGTAATATTAGGGTTAGGGTTTGGGTTAAGTTTTGAATCAGGGTTAGATTTAGAGTTAGTGTTGAGTTAGGTTTGTGGTTAGGGTTGAGTTTATACTTACTATTAGGGTTAGAGTTAGTATTCATGTTACTATCTGTGTTTAACAGGTTCAGCTCTAAGTTAGTCTTTGGGTTAGGGTAAAAGGTAATGATGGAACTAAATTTAGGATAATAGAGATCGTGTTAGCTCTTGAGTGAGAGTAGGTTCATGGTTAGGATTAGAGTTAGCTTTGAGGTTAGGGTTTAATGTAAATAGGAGTAGAGTTAACTTTAGGTTATTGTATATGATTAGCATTAGTATTAGGCTTAGGGTTAACTTTAAAGTTACCTTTGAGGCGATGGTTTGGGTTACATTAATGTTAGGGTAAGATTACATATATGTTAGAGTTAGGTGGTTTTACAGTTATGGTTGTGGAATGGTCCATGTTAAGGTTTATGTTATGGTTAAGATTTGATTTAGTGTCAGGATGGTGGTCTTTTAGTCATCAAACTTCTACACATTGTGTAAAGCAGGTAGAAAAAGCATGACCTTTGCTTATAATTAGTTTTTACTGATCAGTATATTTGCCAGCTAAGTTCAGCATGGTGTACCATTAGATGAATGGAACTGAAACCATTCTGTAATGCACATAGTACTGTGTTGAAACACAACTAATAATCTCTGTTACTGACAAAATACTTGTAAACTGTGCATCACATTTATCTGTCAGGGAATAGAAAAGAAACACATTCTTGGATACACTTGGTTTACTATCTTTTGCCAAATGTTTTTGGCAAAGTACTAGCACACTGTGCTCAGAACAGTGCTTAGACAGTTAATGTAAATCATACTTTTCTGTGATGCCTATAATAAAGGGTTCAAGTCGAGCACACTATAGTTGGTAGGGTTCTTTTGCACAATGGAAATCAAATTCATCTGGTCATGCATGTAGCAAAGTGTATCATGTGACTTAGTAGCAGTACCTTTCTAAATGCAATTTGGAATATCTTTTTGAAAACTCTTAACCCATTCCTAAACCTAACTTTATACTGCACACGAACCTCGACTCTAATCGTGACCTGAAATTTAAACCTAACGTTAATGCTAACTTTAATTGAAACCCTTATTCTAACCCTACACCTAATATTAACCCCAATATTAACATCAACCAAAACCCTAATTCTACAAGTAGAATCAAATCTGACCATTATCCCAAACTCTACACAAAAACTAACACATACGATGACACTCATCATGACCATAAACTTGACCTTAATCCTAATCCTAAATTCAGACCAAACACTAATTTTAACTTTAACGATAAACCTAACCCTAAACTTAACTTTCATTTATGTGTGTATGTATGTATATATGTATGTATGTATGTATGTATGTATGTATGTATTTATATTGAAATTGGTTAATGCAATCCAGTAAGTTCTAGCTTTACATTTTAAAACTAAGACATATATATTTATTTTGTGTGTTCACATCCCACAGTTAGACTTTTTTCTGTCACCACATATTTAACCTCTTTACTGTCTACTTCCCCTCCCTCCCTCCCTTCTACCTTCTGGTAGCCACCAGTCTATTGTCCATGTTCATGGGCCTCTGCTTGTTTGTCTTGTTCATTTATTGACTTTAAGTTTATATCTCACATGTAAGGGATATCACGTGATTTTCAACTTTTTCTGTCTGGCTTATTTCACTTAGAATGATTATCTCAAGATTCATCCGTATTGTTGCAAATGGCAGTATTTCATCTCTTTTTATGGCTGAGTAATATTCCATTGTATATATGTACCACAGCTTCTTTAGACAATCATCTATCGTAGGACACTTCAGTTGCTTCTATATCCTGGCCACTGTGAATAATGCTGTGATGAACATCAGTGAGCAAATATCTTTTTGGATATGGGTTTTCAAGTAGTTGGGGTAAATATCCAGAATCTCCATACTTGTTTCCATAGTGGCTGTACCAATCTGTAGTGTCACCAGCAGTGTATGAGGGTTCTTTTTTCTCTGCTTCCTCTCCAACATTTCTTATTACTTATCCTGTTGTTAACAGCTATTCTAACTGGTGTGAGATGGTATCTCATTGTGGTTTTGATTTGCATTTCCCTAATAGATAGTGATGTTGAGCATCTTTACATATATTTATGATGGTTGCCTGATGGGAAGCAGGATTTGTAGGTGGGTGAAAAAGGGGAAATGATTCAGAAGTAAAAATAGTAATGGGGGAGAAAAGTATAGCATAAGAAATATAGTCAATGATATAAATACTATGTATAGTGTCAGAAAAATACTAACACTTTCCTGGGGTGATCAATTGTAAGATATAGAAATGTCTAATCATCATGTGATAAACCTGAAACTAATATAATATTGTATTCCAAATGTACTTGAAAAATAAAAAAATGATTAAAAAGATACAAAAGCATGTTTTGCCCTTATAAATCTTAGTCATGAATTTTACTAAAATTCAATGAAAAAGTAGGAAATTACTTTAATTTGATTTGATTTTTTTAATTGACTCACAGAGATGTCAAGTAAACATCTTAGAAATGTGAGAGTAAGTTTCAAAATATATATACATATTTCTTATGAAAACATATCAAGCATTGTAATACTGCGATTTAAAAACAAGAGAAACTGAGAAGGGTGTATTACACACTTAGTGATAATTTAGCTTCCTTGAAGATACAAATGTTTAAGTGAGAGTAATACATTCCATCTTGAGTATAAAATTATTGAAATTAAAGTAATGTTGTGGAGAAACAAAGTGGAATGAGAGACATCCTTAAATCTCTCACCTTGAACCAACAATAAGGTAAACATCTAAAACTCAACAAAAAAAAACCCCAAACTGCACACAAGGACATCTGAGCATGAGATCTGTGCATAAGGGTTACCACAGGTCAGAACCCCAGAGTCAAACAGTAGACTGAGATAAACAAAGAAGCTGCCTGTTGCAGGGGGAGCTCCTTGCAGAAGGAGTGGGAGGGGAGAAAGTGCGGCACATTCTCTGTACAGCCCTGCCTGGAAGAGCGGTGAGCTCTATGTGGCCAGCGGCAGTGCCCAGTCACCAGGGAAGAAAGCAGAGAAACGAGGATGGCAAAGAAACAACATTTGATTATTACCACCCACAGTTGCAAAACGTGAGGCTGAGCCACAGCACCCATTTCCCAACCCAGATGGCCTCTCTCTACATAGCCTCTGAGACTGAACACTATGGGGCCCCAGGGGAATCTGAGCAAACACTACCGAAACTGTGGCTAACACTGACATGGACTGAGACAGGGTAGTGAGTGTGATTGAATATCTATTTAAAAAAGGCATTATTAAAACTTTATATAAATCAAGGATCTAAGAAGTTTAGATGCCACCTGCTGAAAAACAAAAGAAAAATGCCTTCCTTGCAATAGGCTAAAGAGAGACCTTTAATAATAAAACTTCTTCCTGGAAAAAAAAAGCAGAATGCACTTCCACTAATGCCCATGAACAATCAAGGAGACAAATCATCTCAGAAAGAGAGAAAAACTTCCAGAAAATAAGCTTATAGACATAGAAATATGCAACTTAAATGAGAGAGAATTCAGAATGGTACTTCTGAAAAAAACTCAATGAGATCTGAAATGATTCATATCAACAATTTCAGATTAAAAAAAAAAAACAACTAGATGAGCAGAATGAGTTCTTCAGCAAGAATATTGAAACTCTCGAAAAGAACGAAATAGAACCTCTGGAAATGAAGAACACACTGAAAGAAAAAAAATGAAATAGCAAGCTTGGGAAATAGAGTCGACCCAGTGGGGGGAAAGGATCAGTGATATCGGAGACCGAAATCTAGAAATAAAAGGAAGAAGAGAGAAACTGAAGAATGAAAATTAATGAAAGAGAAATACAAGAACTAGCTGATATCATCAGAAGTGGAAACAAGAATAATGGGCATTCTCAAAGGGGAGGAAAAGGAGCAGGGATTAGAAAGCATTTTCAGACAAATAGTTGATGAGAATTTCCCAAATTTAAGGAAAGAGATGGAGATTGGAATTCAATAAATCAACAGAACACTCAATTATCTCAACACAAAAGACCTTCTCCAACACATATTGTATTAAAATTATCAAAAATCAATGACAATGATAGAATTATCAAGGCAGCCAGGGAAAAGAAGATGGTACCCTATAACAGAAAACCTAATATATGATTGTTGGACTTCTCAGCACAAACCTGACAAACCAGAAGGAGAGGAATAAAATATTCAAACTATTAAATGAAAGGAACTACTAGCCAAGAATACTGTATCCAGCAAAACTCTCCTTTATATATAAGGAGAATAGAGACCTTTTCAGACATACAATGATTGAGGGAATTCTTCACTATGAGGCCTGCATTACAGGAAATATTGAAAGTGGTCAGCTCACAAAACAAAATGACAAAAAAAAAATAATTAGGAATAATGTGACTAGTAGGCAGATGGAAGTAGAGGAGTGTAATCCTTACTAAGAACAAGGCATTATAAGCTTAAACAATAAGAAGAAATTTGCTATAGCAAAATAGTAATGAATGTTCAGCATACATAAGGACAAAGTGAGAGAACAATGACTGAAACGGGTGGGTTCAAATATTCAAATTCACAAGGGGAAATGGAGGTAAGGCACACGCAGAAGAAAATTGACAACTGTATATATGTAACTATCCTTTACATATTCGTAATGGTTACCATACATTAAAGATTCAGAACTGAAGTATATAACAGAAAACAAGAAGGACCAGAGGGATAACATGTAAAACTGAAACAAAATTAAAAGAACAGACAAACAAGGACAAGGAAGTAATGAAAACACTGAGCTACCAGAAAGTAAAAGGTAAAATGGCTATATGAAGACCTCATATTTCAATAACCACCCTGATTGTAAACGCATTGAACTCATCCATAAAAAGGAACAGATTTGCAGATTGGATTTAAAAAAAAAAAAAACCCAACCATATGCTGCCTCCAAGAGACCCATGTTAGTTCCAAAGACAAATATAGACTGAAAGTGAAAGGATGGAAAATGATATTTCAAGCAAATGTCATTCAGAGAAAAGCAAGAGTTGTAGTACTAATATTGGATGAAATAGACTTCAAAATAAAAAAGATAAAGATACTGAGAGACACTTCATAATGATAAAGGGAATCATGCACCAAGCAGACATAACACTTATTAATATCTGTGCTCCCAATCAAGGAGATGCAAAATTTACAAAGCAATTACTAACAGAATAAAAAGGAGAAACAGACCAAAATAGTATCGTAGTAGAGGATCTAAATACCCCACAGTCGGATATGGACAAATCATCCAAACAGAAAATCAATAAGAAATTCACATGCTTAAATGACACATTAGACTAACTGGTCATAATTGACATTTATAGAGCCTTCCATCCCAAAACAGCTGCTTATACATTCTTCTCTGGTGTACATGTAATATTCTCAAGGACTGACCACATACTGGGACACAGAGATAGCCTCAACAAATATAAGAGGGTTGAAATCATACCAACCATATTCTCTGCTCATAATAATTTGAAACTAGAGAATAACTGTAAAAAAAAAGCAGGAAGTACCACAAATACATGGAGATTAAACAACATGATACTGAAGGATAACTGGGTCAAAGAAGAAATAAAGAGAGATCAAGAGATACATAGAAACAAATGATAATGATAGTACAACATGTCAAAACTTTTGAGACGTGGCAAAAGCTGTCATAAGGGAAAGTTCATATTGTAATAATATTGGTTAATCTCCAAAAATAAGAACAAACCCAAATAGACAACTTAATGCTTCATCTTAAAAATATAGAAAAGGAAGAGCAAATGAAGCTTAGCAGACAAAAAGAAACAATCAAAATTAGAGCAGAAATAAAGAAAATTGAAAACAAAAACAAAAATATAGTAAATACAATAGAGTTGGTTTTTTGAGAAGGTTAATAAAATTGACAAACCCCCAGACTTAATAGAGAAAAAAGGGAAAGGACACAATTAACATATTAAAAATATTCTATACCACAAGCAAGTGGGTTTCGCCCCAGGGACACAGGGATGGTTCAATATATGCAATTCGATTAATCTGATACACCACATAAACAAATTAAAAATAAGAATCATATGATGATACCAATAAATTCAGAAAAAGCTTTTGACAGGATACAGCATCTAATTATGATGAAAGCACTTAATAAAATCAGTATAGAAGGGAAGTACCTTAATGCAATAAAGGCCATATACAGCAAACTCTCAGCCAACATTATACTTAATGGTAAAAAGCTAAAAACCTTCCTCTAAGATCAGGAACAATGCAAGGCTCTCCACTATCACTACTGTTATTCAATATAGCATTGGAGGTTCTAGCAAGTGCAATCAGGCAAGAGAAACATATAAAAGGCATCCAAATAGGGAATGAAGAAGTCAAACTGTCACTATTTTGATGATATGATTATCTTTATAGAAAATCCTAAAGACTCCACAAGAACACTACTAGAAACAGTAAGCAAGTACAGTAAAGTTTCTGGATACAAAATCAATGTTCAGAAATCCATAGTATTCCTATATCTAACAATGAAGTCTCAGAAAAAGAAGTGGAAAAAATAATTCCTTTTGCAATTGCAACAAAAAGAATAAAATATGTAGAAATAAATCTAATTAAATGTGAAGGACCTATATAATGAAAACTATTAGACCCTATTAAAAGAAATTGAAGAAGATAAAAAGGAATGGAAAGATATCCAGTGTTTTTGGATTGGAAGAATCAGCATATTTAAAATGAACTTATTACCTAAAGCATTATACAGATTTAATGTAATCCCCATCAAAATCCTATCAGCATTTTTAAATTAAATAGAACAAAAAAATCATCAGACTTTTATGGAAGCACAAAGCCATCCTGAGAAAAAAAGAATGAAGCTTGAAGCATCACTTTGCCCAACTTCAAATTATACTAAAGCGATAATAATCAAAACAGCATGATATTGGCAGAAAAACAGACACACAGACCAGTGGACCAGAATCGAGTGTCCAGAAATAAACCTATGTTTACATAGGCAAACAATTTTTGACAAAAATGCCTAAAACATACAATGGAGAAAGGAAAGCCTCTTCAGTAAATGGTGCTGGCAAAGCTGAGAAGTCACCTGCAAAGAGTGAAACTAAACTGTTGTCTATCACCACACACCAAAATTAATTCAAAATGAATTAAGGACCTGAATATAAGACCCGAAACAGTAAAGTGCATAGAAGAAAATACAGGAACTAATGTAATGGACCTTGGACTTAAAGAGGATTTTATGTATTTGGCCTCAAAGGCAAGGGAAGTAAAAGCAAAAGTAAATGAATGGGACTACATCAAACTAAAAAGCTTCTGCACAGAAAAAGAAACTGTCAACAAGGTAAAGAGACAACCATCCAAATGGGAAAATACATTTGCAAGCAATGTCTCCAATAATGGACTAATATCCAAAATATACAAAAAACTCATACAACTGAATAACAACAACAACAACAAAACAAACAATCCAATTAAAAAATGGCCATAGAACCCGAACGGATAATTCTCCCAAGAAGATATACAAATGGCCAACATGCATATGAAAATAAGGTTAACATTGCTAGCTATTAGGTAAATGGAAGTCAAAAGCACAATGAGGTACCATCTCACACCTGTTAGAATAGCTGTTATAAACAGGACAAGTAATAACAAGTGTTGGAGAGATGTGGAGATAAAGGAACCTTCACACACTGCTGGTGGCACTGCAGATTGGTACAGCCACTATGGAAAGCAATACGGAGGTTCTTCAAAAGACTAAGAATTGATCTACTATATGATCCAGCAATCCCTCTACTGGGTATTTATCTCAAAGACTTGAAAACTCACATCCAAAAAGATATTTGCACACCGATGTTCATCGCAGCATCATTCAATGTGGCCAGGCCATGGAAAACAACAAAGTGTCCTACGATAGATGATTAGATAAAGAAGCCATGGTACATATATATTCTGTATTATTAATCAGCCATAAGAAGAGATAAAATACTACCATTTGTGACCCATGGATGGATCTTGAGATAATCCTGCTAAGCAAAATAAGGCAGACAGGAAAAGTTGAAAATCACATGGTATCGCTTACATGTGGGCTATAAACCTAAAAGCAACAAACAAACAGGACAAACAAACAGAAACTCATGGACATGGACAATAGACTACTGATACCAGAGGATTTGGGGAAGGAAGGATAGTGAGGTAGGTAGGGTAAAGGGGTTAAATATGTGTTGACAGAAAGAAATCTAACTATGGGAGGTAAACACGCAGTGTAAATATATATCCTTACAGTTAAAATGTACAGCTGAAACTTACTGGATTTCTTTAACCAATGTCACCATAAAAATAAATAAATTAATAATAATAAATAATGCTCTGGTACCAAATACATTCTCAATTTCTCAATATTTTTTCAATCACTTAAGATTTGCAGACAAATTAACAATTCTGAGGAGAAAAAGTTCACTTGGAGTGCTATCTATTCTTGGCCTTGGACCATAAATCAGCTTAGGTTCACCATTGAGTTTACAATTAGGGTTAGGCTTAGGTTTAGGATTAAAGTTAGCTTTGAGTTTAGGTTTCAGTTTTTAATTAGGGGTATGGTCAATGTTAGGGTTAATATAAATAGCTCATATTAGGTTAGGATTAGGTTTAAATTTAAATTTGAGTTATGATTATAGTTAGGGTTAGGATTGTGGTTACAGTTAGGTTTTAGGTTTTGGTTTTGGTTTACATTAGAATTAAGTTTAGGGTTAATTTAGGTGAGGCTAGAGTTAGCATTTGGTTTAGAATTAGTGGTAAGCTTGGGATGAGTATAAGGCTTATTTTTAGAATTAAGGTTAGTGTTATGGTTGGATTTGGGTTAGATTTTATATAAGGGTTAGTTTTGGAGTAAGGGTGGGTTTATGGTTTGGTTTAGGTATAGCTTTAATGTTAGTATTTGTGTTAGGTTTAAATTTATAATTAAGTTTTAGTTTCAGCTTAGTTCTGAGGCTCATGTTAGGATTTAATATGGATTGTGATTAGGGTTTGTGTTAGGGTTATGACTAGGGTTGGATTAGGTGCTGAATTAGGGTTAAGGTTATATTAAGTTTGAATTAGGTTTAAAGTTATGCTTAGGGTTGAGTTTATGATTAGGTTTAAAATGAAGGTTAGTATTGTGGTTTGTTTTTAAATTAGGGTTTGGTTTAAAATTAGAAATTGAGTAAGAGCTAGATTTCAAGTAAGGGTTAGAGTTAGGGTAGTTTTAGGTGTGAAGGTACAGTTAGAATATGGGATTGGAGTATAGTTTAGTTTGTATAGGTTTAGGGCAAGAGATGTGTTTATAAAGAGGTTTAAGATTTGGTATAGGATAAATTTTATGTTAGGAGATCTAGCTAGGGTTTGGGTTACATTTATAGTTAAGTTTAGGATTAAGATTAGGTTTAGGGTTAGCTTTGCAGTTAGAGTTAAATTTACATTAGGTAAATTTAGGGTAAGGGTATGGTCATGTTTAGGTTTACGGGTAAGGTTATGGTTAGGATTCAGTTTGCAACTAAGTTTAGAGTTAGGATTAGGGTTAGAGTAAGTTTTGATATCAGGGTTTGTGTTAAAAATAGGGTTGAGAGTTAGAATTGGGATTATAATTGGGATTAGGGTAAAGACTTGCCTTAAGGGCAGGGTGAGGGTTAGGGTTTTGAGTTTGGATTAGTGTTCAATTTAGAGTTAGAATTAGGAGAAGGATTATTGTTAGAGCTGATTTTATGTTTAGGGTTCGAGTTTAGTTAGTGTTAGGCCTACAGTTAGTCTAAGGGGTAGGTTTAGATTGAAGATTAGCACAAGGGTCAGGATTAGGTTTGCGTATTGAGTTAGCATCGAGATAAGGGTTCGATTTAACATTAGTGTAGTTGTATAGTTAAGGCTGATTCTATGAATATGGTGAGGGTTAGGGTTAGCTTTTAAATTAAAATTTTTTATAATTTTAGGCTTAGGGTTAAGGTTAGCATAATATCTAGTGTTGGGTTTAGGATTATGTTTATGGTCAGGGATAGAATTTGGATCATGGTTAGAGTTCAGGTTAAGTTTATGTTAGGAATATTGTTATGGTTAGAGTTAGCTTTGTATTTGTGCTTTGCATTGCATCAGTGTTAGGATTAGAGTTAAAATTTGGTAAAGGTTAGGGTTAGTGTTAGGTTTAAGGATAGGTTTTGAGTTAAGGTTAGATTTAAGAAAGGGCTAAGATCTGATTTAAGGTTAGCATAAGCAGCAGAGTTAGGTTTAGATTTTGAATTAGGGTTAGGGTAAATTTAAGTTTAGATTCAATGTTGGAAGAGAATTCAAGTTAGTTTCAAGATTGGATTATTGAGTTAAAGTTGTAGAGAGTTAGGGTGATTTACAGTTAGGTTTAGGTTTAGTTTTAGAATTAGAGTTAGTTTTATAGTGGGACTTTGGGTTTAAAATTGGGTTAGATTTATGTTTAGAGTTATTTTAAGGGTTGAACTAATGATTCAGGTTAGGGTTAGCGATAGGTTTTGACTCAGATTTAAGGTTTGCATTAGAGCTAGAATTAGCTATGAGTTTAAGGTTTCAATTTAATTAGTGTTTGGTGTTAGATTAGAGAAGACTTGAGTTTGATTTTGTTTAGGGTTAGTGTTAGAGTTATTATTAGAGTTAGCATTGAGTTAGTGTTTCTTTTCTATTAGGGTTATGGTTAGAGTAAGAGCTCATGTTAGTATGTTTTTTTTTTTTTTATTAAGATTAGGTTTTTAGTTTGGATTAGGATTGAAGTTAATTTTGAAATTAAAATTAGATTTAGGGTTATGTAGAGTTCATATTTAGCTTTAACATCAGCTTTAGTTGAGGATTAGCATTAGGGTTGATTTAGTTTTAAGGATAAGGTTTGAATTGAGGTTTCTAAAGTTATTGTTTGTGTTAGCTTTAAGATAAAGTTAGGGTTAAGATTAGTTTAGGGTAGAGGTGAAAATTCCTTTTAAGTTTTAGTTTAGGGTTAGAGTTATGGTTAGGTTTACTTTTAGAGTTAGAGTTAGCTCAAGTAAAGATTGTATTCATATTAGGGTCAGGTTTGAGGTTAATATTAGGGTGAATTTAGCATTTAGGTATTATTATTTGGGTTGACATTAAGACTTTAGTTAAGGTTAGGTTTATGGTTAGATTTGTGTTGCTGTTAGGATTATGTTTAATACAAGAGTTAGGGTGAGGGTTTAAGTTTGGGATAGGTTCAGAGTAGCTTTAGAGTTGCTTATAATGGGGTTAGAATTAGGGTTAGGGTTTAGTATTATTTGCTTTGATGTTATGATTAGTGTTAAGTTTGGGTTTATGATTGAGTTTGAGTTAGGTTAGGGTTCGGGTTGGGTCAGGGGTTAGGGTGAGTGTGGGAGTTGGGATTAGGGTTTGGATTAGCTTTAATTTTAGGTGTATGATTAGGCTGAGGTTATGAGTTTTGTTAGCTTTAAGGTTGAGATTATGTATAAATTCAGGTTTGGGTTATGATGAGATTTAGGGTCATCTTTAGGTTTTGGTTGAGATTTGGAATGTAATTTCATTTTAGTTGATGGTGAGGGTTAAATTTGAGGTTTGTGTTAGTGTTAGGTTAGGGTTAGAATTACCTTTCAGTTAAGATTTTGAATCCATATTATAGTTAGTGTTGAGGTAAGTGTTAGGGTTAGTTTTAGTTTTCCATTATAGTTTTAAATTGGAATCATGTCAGGAGTAGGGTTGGAGTTAAGTTTATGGTTTAGTTTGTGTTGATTGCAGAATTATAGTTAATATGGTTAAAGGTATGGCTAGGATTGAGTTTAGGATTAGAGTGAGTCTTTGGGTTAGCCCTAGGGCTAGGGTTAGGCTTAAGTAAATGGCTAAGGTTAGATTTAGGTTATGGTGTAGATTAGGGTGTGGTTTAACTTTATTTTTGGGGATTGTTTTTACGGTTAGTTTTAGGATTAATTTTAACAGCGGTTGGTGTTATGGATAGTGTTTGAGTTATGTTTAGGGTTAAAGCTAATGTCAGAGTCAAGGTTATTGTTTGGCATGAGGTTAAGTTTCTGGTTGCAGTTGAGACTGTTTCTAAAGTGTTCTTCCAACCTGACTGTAAGAAAAGTACTGATAACAAGTCACATCACAAACTTTGCTATGTACATGACTGGATTAGTTAGAGTTCCATTCTACAAAAGAATCCTACTGAATATAGTGTGCTTGAGTCAGGCCCATATTACAGGCATTGCACAAAAGTGTGATTTCCATGGTCTGTCTAAGTATTGTTCTCAGCAATATGCCAGTACCTTGTCAAAAACATGTTTTTGAAAGGATGGTACAACCGAAGGCATCATAGAATACATTTTGTTTCTATTCCCTGACATATCAATGTCATGCATAGTTTGCAAGTAACTTATTAGTAACATAGAGATTATAGGTCATGTTTAAACAGAGTGCTATATGCATTACAGAATGGTTTCAGTTCCATTTACCTAATGAACACTGTACCAAACTCAGATTGCAACTATCCAGTTTGGTACATACATATAAACGTACAACAACCTGTAACAACAAAGTTACTGATGACAAATCATGTCATAAACTTTGCTATGTATGAAAAGATATGTTTGAGTTCCCATCTATGAAAGAACTCTGCTTAATAATGTGCTCCAGTCAAATTTTTCTTTTACATGCATTACAGATAAGTCCATTCTCTGACTCAGCACTGTTCTGAATACAGCTGCAGTGTTCATAGTGCACTAATACCTTGTCAAAAACATATTTTGACAATAAGGCCACATTCCACTTGAATTAGAATATGAGATTAATTTCCATTCCCTGAGAGGCAAAGTTGAGAAACACACTTTGCAAGTGACTTGTTAGAAACATAGAGGTTACAAATCATGTCTAGAAATAGTAATAGTCACATGTCATAAAAGGTTTCAGAGGCATTCAGAAAATCAACACCCTGCTGAATAAAATTTGCAAATATTCTGTTTGGCACATATTGACTACAAGTAAGTTTTAACCCCATACTAGATGTTTCACACAATGTGTAAGAATTTGACAAGTAAAATATTCTTCTAAAGCATATTTCCAGTTACCTTTTTGGAAAAGTGCTGATAACACAGCACATGATAAATCTTGTAACATGCAGCAGAGAATGTGCTGAATATAATGTGTTCAAGTCAATCTTTTACTACATGTATTACAGATAAATGTGATTTCCATTTTCCAAATCATGACTATCCTGATCACACTTTAGGTACTAACACAGAGTGTTAGTAACCAGTCAAAAATACTCTTTGATGAGCCCATAGGTGACTCCCTGCATTACAGAATTCATTTAGTATCCATTCATTGAGAGTCAAATTTGAGGAACACAGTTTGTAAGAAACTGGGAAGAAACATAGAGATTACAATTGATGTTTAAAAACAGTACTACACACATTAGAGAATGGGCTTCATTTCCCTTCACCAGGTAAATACTGTGCTTAACGGTGTACTTTTTTGAAAACATCTCTCAAAAAACTCAACCATGGACCAGTTGCATCAGAGATGTGCTTCTATTCCATTCACTGAGAGACAAAGTTGAGTAACACAATTTGCAAGCAAATTGTTAGATGTGTAGTGATTACGAATCACATTTATGACAGTAAAACACACATGGCAGAATGGTTTTCCATTCCATTCACCAAATATAAACACTCTGCTGAGCACAATTTGCAAGTATTCCATTCAGTACATGATAATTACAAGTAAGGCCAAACCCTTTATTACATGCTTTACACAAAATGTAAGATTTGGGTGACTAAAACAATCATATTCTAAGTAGAGTTTCCAATTATCTGGTAAGTAAGTTACAAGGCATACCATAATTTTTGTGACAGGTATTATAGAATGCATTTGAGTTCTGCTCCATGAGAGAACTCTGCTGAATATAGTGTGCTCATGTTTAACTTTTTTGCTACGTACATTACAGATAACTATGAATTCTATTCTCTTTCTAAGGAGTGTTCTCAACACAGTTTCAATGCTGCCACAGTGTGCTAGTACCTTGCTTAAGTCGTCTTCTTGACACCTCTTTCACAGACCACATGCATTAGAGAATAAGTTGTTTTCATTTGCTGAGAGAAAAATGTGATGAACCCCATTTGGAAATACCTTGTTGGTAAAATAGAGAAAACATCTTGTTGGTAAATAGGTCAGACACTGGTTCAATTTTAGTTTTAGCATTAACTTTAAGGCAGAATTGGAGTATAAGGGGTAAATTTGAAGTCATGTTTAGGATTAATGTTAGGTTTAGGTGTATCATTAAGATTAGGGTTTGAATCGACATTCAGATTAGGGGTAGATTTCAGGTTGGAGTGAAGTTATGGTTAAGATTGGGGATAAAATTAGGGTTAGTGTTTTGGTTAGGAGTAATATTTAGGTTAAATTTAGAAATAGATTTACTATTTTAGCTTGCAGGTAGATTATTAGGGCTAGGGTTTGTTTTAGTGTAAGAAATAAGGTTGAAGTTGAGGTTAGGATGAATGATAGGGTTAGCTTTAGAGTTAAGGTTAGGTTTTTGTTGTTACTAAACTTAGGATAAGGAAGACACAATGGTGGCTTCCCATCCAGCCCTTGTTCTGGTCCCAAATAATTCAGGCTTTCTCAGTATAAATCTTGCACAAGCCTCTGACCCAACACTGGTGTTCCGGTTCTGGAAACTGGATGTCTGAGATCAGAGTGTGCCATGGTTGCAACATGGTGAGGGACCTCTTCTTGGTTGCAGACTGCCATTTTCTTGTTTTCCATATGTTGGAAAGAAAAAAGAAGTAAAAGCAAACAAACAAAAATATGTTTAGCCGAAAATCATGCCAACTCTGATGGAAAATAAAAATTACTGAAAAAGAGGAAGAAAAAAATGGCATAGATGATAGAGGTTCTGTTCATCCCTCTGGTGACTAAATCAAAGTTGTGGTAGAAACAAGGAGCAAACAGCAATGAAAAATCACCGGGTTCTAGATGAACAATCCATACAACTAGGAAGAAACCCAAGAAATCACCTTGCAATGGCAAGAGTTAAGATGGGGTAAGGACACAAGGCTGTTGAGTCTCAAGCAGCTGAGTGAGATGAAGGTTGCAGCAGCAGCAGACGCCTTTTAAAGAGGCCACATCAGTGAGTGGTTTTTCTCAGTGATGGACCTGCTCGCTCTGAGCACCAGTGCCAATTCGGCTGTGCGCAAGGGACACCAGGGACTTATAAGGAGACATTGTCAGAGTGAGGGCCTAGATGAGACTCACCTGTACAGAAGTGCCAGCAATATCCATTGTTTCCTGTAGAGCCCTCCCCACTCCCAGTGTGCGGACACAGCATCACCATAGCTGAGACATCATCAAACTGTATAACAGAGGTTGCTCCTCCCAGAGGATTCCCTGAAACTCTGCCTCCCCCAACTTTCAGCCCCATCCAAGCCACATCCAGGTATATCTTCAGTGAATCAGGTGCTCCTTGCTGAATAGCACCTAGACTTACTCTGGAAGCAGCTGATCTCAGTTTCTGGTGTGGCCTTTTGAGACAACTATAAGCACAGCATCTCTGGATCACTTGCTGAATCTTAACAAGTGGTCCCAGAGGGGCACAGTTTGGGGCTAAATTTGCCCTGTAGCTGAATCCATCTCAGGGCTGTGCCACTGGACACCTACTTCACAAATTCACACTAATAAGACCAGGAGACTTAGGAGCTTTGCTTAGTACCTAGAAACAGACACAGAAAGGCAGCCAAAATGAGAAGACAAAGAAGCAGAACAGAGATCCAGAAATAATGAAGTCAAGTTATGTTGTAGATGCAGAGTTTAAAACACTGGTTATAAAGATGCTCAAAGAACTCTTGGGAAGTGCATATAAATTCAGTGAGAACTTCAACAAAGATAAAAACCATAAAACTGGAAATGGACATTATAAAAGGGAACCAGTCAGAAATGAAGAACGCATTATCTGAGACGAGAAGTATATTAAATGGAATGAACAGAGTGAATAAAGAAGAGGATCAAATGACCTATCTAGAGGATGGGAAAGCCAAGGACACTCAATCACAATGGCTAGAAAAAAAAGATGTCAAGACTATAAAAATAATTTAAGTGGCACATGGGACACTATTAAAGGTCCAAATATTCATTTGATCAGAGTAATGATGGAAAACTTCCTTAACCTGATGAAGGAAATGAACATAAAACCCCAGGAAGCTCAGAGAATCCCCAAAACCAGGGATCTTAAAAAGCCTACACCAAGACACATCATAATTAAAATGCCAAAGGTTAAATATGAAAAAGAATATTAAAAGCAGGACGAGAAAAGCACATAGTTACCTACAAAAGAACACCCTTAAGACTAACAGCTGATTTCTCATAAGAAACTATGCAGGACAGAAGGGCTTGGCACAAAATATTCAACATGATGAAGACCTAGGATCTACAACAAAGAATATTTTATCCAGCAAAGCTATCATTTAGAGTTGAAGGACAGATAAAGAGCCTCTTAGACAAAAATAAGCTAAAGGAATTTATCACCACCAAGCCAGTATTACAGGAAATGTTGGAGGGACTTCTGTAAGAAGAAAAAAACATGTATCAAAAACCAGAATAAAGGATGTTAACAAATACATTCCTATCAATAAATACCTCAAATGGAAAAAATTAAGTGCTCCAACTAAAAGATAGAGTGGATGAATGGATAGGAAAACAAGACCTCTACATGTGCTGCCTACAAGGGACTCACTTCAGATGAAAAGATAAATGATTAAAAGGAAGGGAATGAAAAAAGATATTGCTTTGATGGACCTAGAAGGTATTTAAGTCAGACAGAGAAAGATAAACACTATATGACTTCACTTATATGCAGAATTTAAAGAATTTTAAGTGGATAATTTGGTGATAGACAGAGGGGAGAGGGACATTGGGGGTGGGAGAATAGGGTGAAGGGTTAAAGAAATACAAATTAGTAGTTGATGGATGGTCATGGGGATGGGGAGCATCACATAGGGGATGCAGTTAGCATTAATATGTTAACTAGGTGGAGGGTTGGGGAGGAGCAAATGAATGGACTATTTTATAAACTATATAGAGTCTAACCAAAGTACTGTACATGTGAAACTAATTAAAATAAATAAATATTTTTAAACAATTTACTAGGCTGCTGAACATCAAAAATGCAACAGAAAAATAGCACTTAGAGTTTTAAATAGAATTATTTATTTTCTATTTTTAAATTTTTTATCCTTATTTCTTTGATTTATTTTTATGTATACTTAACATTTTCAATGTCCACCTTAATTTGAACATTCAATAATTTTATTACTGAATACTTTACATTAAATTAATAATTTCATCGATTTATTGGTTCTTATTCTTTCCACTGGATCTTATGTTGTAATGTTTTGATTTTTTATATCATATTCAATTTTGTTTTGTGTTAGCACAGGACTGCACAAGAAGAATCAAGCATGATTTCCCTCTAAGAGGGGAAAAGAGAGCAGAACGATCCCAAGAATTCTTGCCACCACCATTGATTTCCACAGCCATAGCCTCTGAGTATGCCCCCAACCTTTGGTAACACCGAGTCCAGCTGACTTGCTTCCTGGAGGTCCCTTTTCTGTGTCCCCCTCCTTGGCAATGGAGTCACTATACCCATATCCCAGCCCTGCTGCTTAAATGCCCACACCTCAGATCTTGTTCTGTCAAGTGCCTGTGCCCTAGATTTGGTGCCACAACATAACAATTCCAGGAACTGACACTCATATGCACCCTTGGAAAGAGGTGCCACTGTCTATCTCCCAGAAATTGGAACCCCCACATATGCCATGGAACTGGCAAACCACATACTGTTCAGATCTGATGCTTCTTACTTATCCCTGGAACCAGTGACTTCATATGCTTTGGAACTAGTGTCCCTGCATATCTTCAGACCTAGTGCTGGAACCAACAAAGCTATGTACCTTAACCACCCTTAACCGGTTAGGAACCTCCTTCCTATGTACCAAAGCCAGTCTAGAAGAAGTAACTCCTCTTTTAAATGTACAGACATCAAGAGAAGTGTACAAGAAACAGGAACTCAGGGAAAAATAACAACACCAAAGAAATATAATACATTTCTAGTAACTGACCCTGAAGACTGGGCAATTTATGGATTCTCTGACAAAAACTTCCAAATAATTGCTTTAAACAAGCTCACCAGGCTACAAGACAACACAGATAGTCAGTTCAACAAGAACTTGAAAACAATACATGAATAAATCAGAAGTTCATGAGAGATAGAAATCATAAAGTAGAATAAAACAAATTCTGGAGCTGAAGACTACAACAAATGAAATGAAAATGCAATAGACAGCATCAACAGCAGACTTGGTCAAGCAGAAGAAAGAATCAGAAAGCAAGTCATTTGAACTTCTCCAGCTAGAGAATAAAAAAATAAAAATGGGTAAAGAAAGCTTCTGGGACTTATAGTGCATGACTGAGAAAATCAATATATGCTCTATGTGAGTCCCAGAAAAAAAAAAAAGAGAAGGAAAGAAACAGAAAAAAATATTTAAAGAAATAATGACTGAAACCTTCCCAAATATTGAAAGAAAGACATCCAGATTCTGGAATCACACAAGACCCCAATATGTTGAACATAAAGAGGCCTACACTGAGGCACAGTGTAATTGAATTGTCGAAACTTAAAGACAAGAGAGAAGTTTGAAAGTAGTGAGACTGTCAGTAAATTTTTCAGCAGAAACATTGCAAACCAGGAGATGGATAATATATTCAAAGTCATGAAAGGAAGATAAAAAAAGCCTAATGAATACTGCATCTGCCAAAAATATTCTCTACAAATTGAGAGATAAGGACCCTTCCTAGACAGACAGACAAACAGACAGATAGACAGGCAGACAGGCAGACAGGGAGGCAGAAGAATGGACAAACAGAAAACCAAGGGAATTTCTTAACTGTAGACATAATACACAAGAAATGTTTAAGGAAGTTCTTCAAACTGAAATGAAAACAAGCTAAATAGCAATACAAGAGTATAGGAAAGAAAGCATAAATCTCCTGAGTAAAAGCAAAGGTATGGACAAATACAAAAAAGTGTAACACTGTGATAGTAGTATGTAAATCACATTTTTAACTCTAATGAAAGCTAAAACATAAATATATGTTAATGGATATGCAATCTAAATAGAAGCAAACTCTGATTACAAGTACACAACTTGTATGTGTGGGAGTAAAGTCCGAAGTTTTTAGTTCTAGGTACTTTTACCATAAGCATTTTTTCATAGATATCTTTGTTGTGAACATTTTTGCCATATAACTAATTGTTCAAGAGGCAACTTTGCCATTAAAAAGATAAAATTATGATAAATCAAAAAGAGCCATTTAAAAAACATAATGTAATATGGATGAATAAATAACAAAACTAAGAAGTCTTTGCTTAAAATGGGTGTAGATTCACGGCAATACTGTGCAAATGACTGGTTTTATTTTGAGTTATATTTAAGTGCTTGTCTTCATTCTATGGGAAATGTGGGTTCAACTAACTCTGCACCATCAGAGAGAGCCCTTGGCTTCTCTTTCTATCCCCAATGTAGTGTGTTTCAAAATAAGAAGCAAATTCTTGGGGCAAATCATCATCATCTGGAAGAAATGTAAACTATTTTAAGACCAGCACCACTATGTCTACTCATCACTGTATAGGCCACTATGACAGTGAGCTAAAATTTATGTATAATATTAAAAATGGAGTAACTACAAGAACATCGTCAATGCAGAAATGAAACCAAACCAACAAACAGGTTTTTTTTTTTTATGACAAAGTGACTTACAGTCAATTAATTATGCAGTGAAAATATTTGAGAAAAATGACATTTATGGAAAGATGTTATGGTGAAAGATGAGAGTTTTTGTATGTTATTGAAGTTAAGTTGTTATGAACCTAAAATATATGGTTACAACTACAAAGTATTTTATGCAAGTATTAAACTAACCAAAACACACACACACAGCAACATGATGACAGAAGCAGAGAGACAAAGAGAGAACACATAGGATGAAAGCAGAGGTCAGAAAAAATTATACCTTAATACCTAAACAAAACACACCTATAATAGATACACAAAGGGTAAAAGAAAGAGATCAAATTGTTACTAAAAATCATCAAATAACAAAGGAAGACAAGTAAAGAAGAGAGGAGCAAAACAACTGAAAAACAAATAGAAGACAATTCACTATATGGCAATAGTAAGTCCTAACTTGTCAAATAGTTACTTTAAAGGTATATAGATTAAATGGCCAATCAAAAGGCATAAAGAGCCTGAATGACTATAATAACAAGATGCAGTAATAAGCTGTCTATAACAGAAACAGTTTAGATTTAAGGACAGTCATAGGCTGAAAGTAAAGGGATACAAAATAGTTATTCCATGCACATGATAATAAAAAGAAACAAGGGTTGGCTACATTTATACCAAATAGACAAAATAACTTTTATGCTGAAAACTACTATAGAGATATGAAAAGTCATTATATAATTTTTAAAAGTAAATTCAACAAAAACACATATCACTTATAAATTCATAAACAGCCAACATCAAAGCACCTAAATATAAAAAGCAAATGTTGACCTTTTTAAAAGGAGGAATTGATAGCAATAATAGGAGAATACATTATCCTGTATCCAGACAGAAAATCATGTAAACAAATGGATGACTTGAAAAGCATTACAGATCAGATCGACTTTAGAGATATATACAAACCTTCCCACTTAACAATAAAATAAAACACATTTTACTCAAGCACAAATTGAAAATGATCCATGATAAACAATGTTAATTTACAAGGCATACCATAACAAATTTAAGAAGTTCAAAATCATTCCAATATTATTTTTGGCTACAATAGTGAAAACATATAAAATAACAAAATTAATAAAATGGAAAAATTCACAAGTACATAGAATAAAACAATATACTCTTTAAAAACCATTGAACCAAAGAAGAGCTCAAAAGGGAATTTAAAAACTATCTTTTAAAAAATTTTTTATAAAAAATAGTTGGAATCAAAATGAGGATATATACTGAGGAGCAAGATCTAAAATGAGCCTAAAAATTGTCTTGAGACAAACAAAATGATCATATAACATAAACAAAAAAATTGTGAGAGCAGCAAAAACATTACTGAGAAAATATTTTATAGCAAAAAAAATAAATGTGCCTACATTTTGAGAGAAGATCCAAAATAAAAACACAGCTTTATACCTTGAGGACCTAGATAAAGAAGAACAAAGTAAACCTATAGTTATCTAAAGGAAAGAAAGATTAGAAAAGAAAGAAATCAAATAGTGAATAGAAAAAGAAAAAAACAAGATTAAGACTTTTGTAAAAAGAAAAAAGACAAATGTATTTTTAAATTTGTTAGGTAGAATAACTAAAAAAAAGAAGACAAATAAAATGAAAAATTAGAGAAGAGACATTATAATGGATGCACAAAAATAAAAAGGATATTAAGGGACTATTATGAACAATTATACACCAACATATTGGATAACCTAGAAGAAATGGAAAAATTCATAAAACATACAACCTATCAAAATTGAATCAAGAAATCATAGAAAGTCTGAACGGACTAACAAATAAACAGATTTTATCAGTAACTTAAAACTTTCCAGCAAAGAAAAGCCCAGACTGGATGGCTTCAATTGGTAAATGCTACTAAATATTCAGAGAAGTGATGCCTATTTTTTTTAAGCTATTCTTAAAAAAATAGAAGATGGAATGTTCCAAACTCATTCTATGAGCTAAGAATTGCTGTGAAACCAAAACCAAGAAAAGTGCTGCAAGAAAAGAAAACTACAGGTGAAAAATCCCTGGTGAATATAGATCGAAGAGCCTCAATAAAATACTAGCAAAGCAAATTCAGCAAGACAAAGGATTACGCATTCTGACCAAGTAAAATTTGTCTCTGGAATTTAAGTATGGATAAACATATACAGACCAATCAAAGTGATAAATCACATAAATTGAATGAAAGATTTTTTAATAGATCATCCTAAAAATGCAGAAAAGCATTAAGAAAAAATCAACACCCATTTATGATAAAACTGAACAAAATAAGTAAAGAAAAAAACCTTAACACAAGAAAACCATATATGTAAGCCCACAGTTATCATCATAATCAATGGGGAAAAAACTGAACTATTTTCCCCTAAGATCTGAAACAAGGAAAGAATGTCCACACTCACCACTTCTATTTAACATAGTCCTGGAAGACCTACCTTGATCCAGGAGACAAGAAAAATAAATAACAGATGTCCAAATTAGAAAGGAAGAAATTTATCCTGTTTTCAGATGACATGATTTTCTATGTAGAAAACTCTAAATGCTCAACACACACAAAAAACTATTAAAATAAACACAGTCAGTAAATTGACAGGATTTCAAATTAACTTTAAAAATTTAGTCATGTTTTCATAGACACTGAACTACCTAAAAAATTATGAAAATATTTCAATTTACAATAGTAAGAAAGGAACAAAATACTTAGGAATAAACTGAACCAAGCAGGTTAAAGACATGTACACTGATATTATATAACCTTGTGGAAAGAAATTAGAGAAGACATAGAGAGTTGGAAAAATATAGCCTATGTTTCTGGATTGGAAAAATTAATATAAGTAAGTCTCTATATTACCCAAAGTGATCTATAGGTTCAATGCAATCTCTATAAAAATCTCAATAACATTCTTTACAGAAATAGGAAAAAAACAACAATCCTAAAATTTACCTGGAACTACAAAAGTGCCAGAACAGTAAAAGCAATCTTGAGCAAGGACAACAGAGCTGATGCAATCACACTTTTGTAATATATTGATTTCAAAATATATTACAAAACTACACTGGTTAAAATAGCATGGCACTAGCATATGGTCAGACACTTAGATCAATGTAAGAGAGGAGAGAATGCAGAAATACCCATTTACTGTTAACCTATCTTAAACAAGGATGTCAGAGCACACATTAGGGAAGAAATAGTCTCTCCAATAAATGGTACTGGGAAAACTGGATATCCACTGGCATAACAATGAAATTATATCCTTATCTCACAAGATACACAATATCAACTCAAAGTATATTAAAATTTTAAACATAAAGCCTAAAATCATAAAAAACCTAGAAGAAAACATAGAAAACATGTTTTTAACATTGGTTTGGGCAATAATTTTTTGGCTATGACACTGAAAGTACAGGCCACAAAAGCAATAATAGACAAGTGGAATTAGATCAAACTAAGAAATAAACCTTCCTTACTGGGCATTTACTCCAAAGACTTGAAAACTCATATCCAAAAAGATATTTGCACACCAATGTTCAAAGAAGCATTATTTACAGTGGCTAAGACATGGAAGCAACCGAAGTGTCCTATGATACATGATTGGCTAAAGAAGCTGTGCTACATATATACAATGGAATATTACTCAGCCATAAGAAGAAAAACCGCTATTTGCAACAACATGGACGATCCTTGAAATAATCATACTAAGCAAAATAAATCAGACAGAAAAGGTTGTAAATCACATGATATCACTTATATGTGAGATATAAACCTAAAACCAACAAGCAGGACAAATAGAGAATCATGGACATGGACAATGGACTAATGGTTACCAGAGGTTAAGCAGGGGAGAGGGGAGGGGAGAAAAAAGACAAACAAAAAAATAAATAAATAAAGTTATGCAAGCAAAAAATAAAATTAAAAAAAGAGAATGAAATAAACCTTCCTCAAAGCAAAAACAATCAAACAAAAACCAGTTAACATAGTGAAAAAGCAGGAGAGAATATCTGCTAATCATATATCTGAAAATACACTGATGGCCCCTACATTATGATAGTTCGACTTACACATTTTACTTTATGACTGTGTGAAAGTAATAAGCATTTCATAGAAACCAGCTAGGGTAAGCTATAATGTTCGGGAGAGTCAATGCATTTTAAGCTTGAGGTATTTTCAATTTTATTGGGGTGTAATTTCATCATAAGTCAAGAAGCATCTGTATATAAAGAATTCATACATGTCAATAGCAAAACACACATTCAAACAGTTCAAAAATGAGCAAAGGACCTGAACAGACATTTCTCCAAAGAGAGGTACAAATGGCAAACAGGTATATGAAAGGTGTTTAGCATCATTCATCATTAGGGAAATGCAAATCAAAACCACAATTATATATCATCTCATATCTGCTAGAATGGTTTTGAACAAAAAATTGTAAGTATTGGGAAGTATGTGTAGAAAAGTTAATGCTTATACAGTGTTGATGGATATATAAATCAGTACAACTATGAAATGGAATAACAGCTAGTAGTGATACAGAGGAAATGGGAATAAAAACAATTTTGTTTTAAATACAATTTAATACATTAAATGTGTTAAATATTGGGTATATTACATTTCCAATACAGCAGCACATACAAGATGATATAATGCGTACAAATTAATAGCTTCAAAACAAAGGCAATCTTCTAGTATTTATTGACCAATTACAAATATGGTCATAACACAAAGTTATTACCTTTCAGATTGAACTTAGAAAGTTTTTACTAACCAAATCTGTGACCACACATCTGGAGTTTCTGATTTTGTCAGTTGAGAAAAGGAGGCAGTGGCTAAGAATTTGTATAGTTTAAAATTTCCAGAAAATTTACATTAGCATTACAGATTTGGATTTCTTGATCTGTTCATATTTGAAACCTTCTAAAGTTAAAAAAGAAAAACAAAACCACTAACAAGTGAGAAATCAAATGAGCTAAGAATACAAAAATATATTTAAGAACAAATGATGTAAGAGTTTAGGGTACCAAACAATTTACTAAAAGACATCAAATCTTTCACAAATTACCCTTGGATCAAAGAAGAGCTCTAAACTCTATTCAAAACTGTTCAGAAGAAAGAAGTGAGTAGAACATAACACTTAAAAATTAGGGGCAGAGAATCACCCTTAGAAAAGATGTATATAGTTTGATATACAAATGAACCAGAAATGGTAAAATCAAATGATTTATGCTTTCAACCTAACAAAAAAAAATTATGTGAAAAACCAGAAACAAAGAGGCCAATAATAAGAAATAGAGGATAAAACAGAATAAAGTATAGAAATGTAACAGGATAATGAAAATAGGCTAAAAAAGAACACAATATGCATGAATAGACATGGTTGTACATAGAAAATTTGTATAACATAGTTGTGACATTTCAAAGTAAAATACATTGAATTGTCATAGTATATTATGGAAGTAGAAAACTAAGCAAGGCCAGAATGCCAAGATAAGTACAAAATAATGATACAGAACATCTATTTCACATCACATACAAAAAAATTAACTAAAAATAGGTCATAGATACAGTGTAAGAGATAGAAAATAAAACCCTTAGAAATAAATGTAGCAGTAAATTTTTGTGACATTATTTTAGACCATATTTTTCAGTAACATTAGAAGCACAAGTGACAAATGAAAAGAGATACATTTGATTTTGTCCAATTTAAAACCTTTGTGGCTCATAGGACAGATCAAGAAAGTTAATGGCAAACCCATATAATGGGAGAAAATATTTGTACATCTTATGTGACTTGTATACAGACTGTATAAAGGACACTTACAACTCTAAGTAGATACATAACCTTATTTAAAAATGGACAAGAAGTTTAAGTAGACATTTCTTCAAAGAAGAAAAACAAGTAGCTAATAACCACATGATAAGATACTAAACATCCTTATTCTTTGGGGTTTCAATCAAGGAAGATGAACAAGCTCTAGAGATCTTTGTACTTATAGTCAATAATGATGCATTTTATGCTTAGAAATTTGTTAAAAGGGTAGATCTCATGGTGAATGTTCTTACCAAATAAAAATTACAATTAAAAAATAAATAAAAGAAAAAAGAAATGATAAGTAGAGGGGGGTAGAGACTTGACCCAGAATTTTTGAATTGTTCTGAAGCCTCAACATTTTAAAAGACAAATTACCCATGAATAAAACTTAGAATGAATTGAATAAAGGAAAATTCAAATTTATACTACTTAACATCAACTAAGTGGTGGTGGTGGTGTTGGTGGTAGCAGCAGCAGCAGTAGTAGTAGTAGTAGTAATAGTATAGTAGTAGTAATTGTTATTGTTGTAGTTGTAGTAGTAGTAGTAGCAGCAGCAGCAGTAGTAGTACTAGTAGTAATAATAATAATAATAATAAACAATAATAAATTTTAAACCTTGGAAAATAAGTTTCATGAGGATGTAGAGGATTTGCAGCTCTCATACATTTTGGGCAGAATTAAAATGAATTAGCCATTATGCAAATTTTCATTTGGCAGTTACTGAAATAGTTAAAGGCAGAGTAGATCATGTGGCCCAGGTAATTTATTCCTAGGTGTCTACCCACAAGAAGTGAGAACATATGTCTTCACAAAAACATGTATACAAATGTTTATAGCAGCATTATTTATAATAGCATCCAAAAATAGTGGAAACTACCCAAATGTGTCTACTCATGAATGGATGAACAAAACCTGGTATATTCATACCTGAAACATAATTCAGCCATAGAAAGGAATGAAGTATCTACACATGCTATGACATGGATAAACCTGGAACATATTGTGGTAAATAAAAGAATCAAATCACAAAAGACCATAAGTGATATTCTGTTGACATGAAGTGTCCAGAATAGGCAGATCCATAGAGAAAGAGGTAGATTAGTAATTGCCAGTACTGAGAAAGGCAGGAAAAGGGAGCTCCTAATGGCCATGGGGTTTCTTTTTGGTGTGAAGAGTACATGCTGATTTTTCAGTGAGAACTTAACAACATGGGCCAGAAGCTGTATGGATGAATATAGCTCTTCATCCAACAGTTTTATCCCAATGTTCTCAATCAGATAATTACTCAGTGATCATCTATGTATTGCTTATAGTTATACAAAATTACTAACATCCCAAAGTTCAATAATGGATAAACAAGAGTTGTCATATATATGTGAAATGATACTTGGAAGGCATAGAAATGGTGGCATAAATGTAATTTTAGTTATATGGAATTCTACTCATGACATATTGTTAGGTTCAAGAAGCCCATTTACAAAATAAAGTTGACACTGTGTACACACATTTAATCCACACAATTCTGGGATTAGAAAATTCCAGAGCTTGACAATTACATGATGCTTGGCATGAAGTTGACCAGAAACTTTTCTGGATGAATGACAGAAGGCAGAGTGTGAAATGTGGAAATGTGGCCTGCAAACTTATAATACAAGCTAAAGAATAACTCTTGCTGACATCAGGAAAAGACAGTTTCTCACTGTTTCCACAGAGTGCCTGAGATCATGCATCTCCTGTTACCTTAACTCTCATAGAGTGACAATAATCAGTAGCTGTGACCACACCCGAAATTATGTAAAAAAAGAAAAGAAAAAGCAATAAAACACCCCATTCTGTATTTTGGCCTATGTTAGAGAAAAAGACAAGGAAGGAAAGAAACTCAAAATGAAAGAGCTGAATAAGACATATTGCACACACACAGGTTCTCACACAAATGACAATAAAAACTGCTGAAATTCTAATGCAAAGATAAGCAGCTCTTTTGATACCACCCTGAAATGTGAGGGCACCTGCCGAAATGCCAGGTGTTAACCCCAAAAGGAACTGCTAAAGACAGAAATACTGCATTGAAACAAATTGCTTAATTCTTCTCTAAGGGCATGGGCAAGTTGATAAACTGAACATTTAGAAGTACACTCTCCTATTGCAACCACAAAGCATGCACAGAACACAGGCTGTATCAGGTCAATCCCTCATTATGCATCAATGTACTCATTCAATTACAGACACATGTCACATGGTTAGATAAAATTCTGATAATACAGTTTCTGCATTTCTCCTGGAGAAATTAGTAATCAGAATCAAAAAGAAGGGTATTAAACCCTCCTGGAAGATTTCCTTTTCTTCTTTGGACTCTAAGAATCTCAGGTCAGGATGCCTCAGATCCAACAGAGTAAATTACTAACAAGTAGTGGGACATGTTCTTCTTAGGCTAGTGGAGCTAAAAAAACAAAACAAAAAAAGCCCAAAACCGTGGATCCTCCTCAAGGCTTATGTCAACAATGCTCTTGTCAGCAGAAGGCATCCCAACTGAGCCCTGGCTCCTAACATTGACCTCAGGCCAAGGGGATCAGTGTTTCAGGGTGTTTCTGTGCCCTGATCTATGAGTCCTGGCAGTAGGAAGAGAGGGGGTCCCAACGGCCTCATTCATTCTATCTAAGCCCTCCATGGGTGAGTCATGGGGATCAGGCTGATGGAATAGACAAAAAAAAGTGTTAATTGCTCTCTTATCTTCTGAAACTGTTGAGGGGAAAAAAGGACAAAGAAAGGATGGAAATTCATTATTTAGTCATCTGCATTCATGGCATTTTTATGCACACTTTACATAATTATCAGGGGAAATAAACAGAAATACACACAGTGAAAAATGTGCCAACGTGCCCAACCCCCCCCCACACACACACATGAATTGACATATGCAGTTTCACTTTTCTTTTTGGCTTGAGCACGAAAGATATCCAGAGTAGGTCTGGTTCCTGGTTCAAGGGATAAAGCAGGGAAACCCCACTCAGCACGAAGTCTCCATCTCTATAGACACTTAGCTTCAGGTATTCAACACGGTTCCCAAAAGTCAGATTACATGGAGTGTGTAAAAGGTACAGGAGCAAGAAGAAACAAATCAGAGAGATCTACGTGGCAGAGTCTGCCCGAAAAAGAGAAAACCCTGCTTCTAAGCTGAGCTGAAGATAGAATGGAACTGGAAAAAGCCACATACGTAATTGAAAATTTTCTAGTAGTTACATTAAAAAGGGATTTAAAAAAAAAAAAAACCCAGGTGAAATTAATTTTAATAATCTATTATTTAAGATAGTATTGGATCTATTCTTTATTAACTCAACCTTCTGCTTTACTGCAAATATCATGCTGTTTTGATTATTGTCACTTTATAGTGTAATTTCAATTCAGGAAGAATGATGGCTCCAGCCCCATTTTTTCTCAGGATGGTGTTGGCAATTCGGGGTCTTTTGCACTTCCATATGAATCTGATAATTTTTTGTTCTATTTCTTTAAAAAATGCTAATGGGATTTTGATGTATAATAATGTCATTTTAACAATGTTGATTCTTTCAATACAAGAAAATGGAGTATCTTTCCATTTCTTTATATCTTCTTCAATTTATTTTAATAGGGTCTTATAGTTTTCATTATGTAGGTCCTTCACATGTTTTGTTAGATATATTCGTAGATATTTCATTCTTTTTGTTGCAATTGCAAAAAGAATTATTTTTTCCACTTCTTTTTCTGACACTTCATTATTAGAGTATAGTAATTCTATGGATTTAGGAATATTGATTTTTGTATCAAGAAACTTTACTGTACTTGCTTACTGCTTCTAGCGGTGTTCTTACGAAGTCTTTAGGTTTTTCTACAGAGAATCATGTCATCCGCAAATAGTGACAGTTTAATTTTTTCTTTTCCTATTTGGATGCCTTTTATATCTTTCTCTTGCCTGATAGCACTCTCTAGATCTTCCAATGTTATATTAAATAACAGTGGCAATAGTGGACAGTTTTGCCTTGTTCCTGATCTTAGAGGGAAGATGTTTAGTCTTTCACCATTAAGTATAATGTTGGCTGAGAGTTTGTCATATATGGCCTTTATTAGGTTAAGGTACTCTCCTCCTACACCTATTTTGTTAAGTGTTTTCATCCTAAATGGATGCTGTATTTTGTCAAAGGCTTTTTCTGAATCTATTGACATGATCATATGATTCTTATTTTTTAATTTGTTTATGTAGTGTATCACATTAATTGATTTGCATATGTCGAACCATCCCCGGGCCCCTGGGATGAAGCCCACTTGATCATGGTATAGAATCTTTTTAATATATTGCTATATTTGGTTCGCTAGTAACTTATTTAAGATTTTTGCATCTGTGTTTATGAGAGATATTTTTCTGTAGTTTTCTTTTTTTGTGTTATTTTTAACAGGTTTTGGTATCGGGGTAATATTTACCTCATAAAATGTGTTAGGAAATATTGCCTTCTACTCGATTCTTTTAAGAGTTTGAAGAGCATGGGTTTTAAATCTTTTTTGAATATTTGGTAGAATTCTCTAGAGTAGCCATGTGGTCCTGGATTTTTGCTTTTTGGTAGTTTTTTGATGACTGTTTCAATTTTCACGCTGCTGATCAGTCTATTAAGATTTTCCAGTTCTTGATTTGGTCTAGGATGATTGTATTTTTCTAAGTACTGGTCAATTTCTTCTAGGTTATTAATATTTTTCATTGTATTTTTATATGATCCTTTTCATTTCCATAATGTCATTTGTAATTTCCCCTTTTTCATCCCTGATTTTGTATATTGCTGTCCTTTCTCTTTTTTTTAGTGAGTCTAGCCAAGGGTTTGTCCATTTTATTACACTTCTTAAAGAACAATGTATTTGTTGCATTTATTTTTTCTGTTTTTTTAAATTTTATTTATTTTTGCTTTAATTTTGATTATTTCTGTTCTTCTGCTGACTTTAGGCTTCATTTGTTCTTCCTTGTCTAGTTTCTTAAGATGAAGCGTTAGGTTGTTTATTTGGGCTCATTCTTGTTTTTGGAGATAGGCCTGTAATGATATGAACTTTCCTCTATGACCACTTTTGCCATGTCTCGAAAGCTTTGATATGTTGTGCTATCATTATCATTCATTTCTATGCATCTCTTGATCTCTCTTTTTATCTCTTCTCTGACCCAGTTGTTCTTCAGTACTATGTTGTTTAATCTCCATGTATTTGTGATTCTTCCTGCTTTCTTTTTACAATTGATCTCTAGTTTCAAAGCATTATGATCAGAAAATATGGTTGATATGCTTTCAACCCTCATATTTGTTGAGGCTATCTCTGTATCCCAGTATGTGGTCGATCCTTGAGAATGTTCCATGTCCACTATAGAAGAATGTATAAGCAGCTATTTTGGGATGGAAGGCTCTGTAAATGTCAATTATGTCCATTTGGTCTAATGTGTCTAAACATTTTATTTCCTTATTGATTTTCTGTTTGGATGATCTGTCCATATCCAGTAATGGGGTATTTAGTTCCCCTACTATGATAGTGTTTTGGTCTGTTTCTTCCTATAGTTCTGTTAGTATCTGCTGTGTAAATTTTGCAGCTCCATAATTGGAAGCATAGATATTAATAAGTGTTATGTCTTCTTGGTGCATGATTCCTTTAATCATTATGAAGTATCCCTCAGGATCTTTCTTTACCTTTTTATTCTGAAGTCTTTTTCATCCAATATTAGTACCACTACTCCAACTTTTCTCTGAATGCCATTTGCTTGAAATATCATTTTCCATCCTTTCACTTTGAGTCTGTATTTGTGTTTGAAACTGAGATGTGTCTCCTTGGAAGCAGCATATGGTTGGATTTTGTTTTATAATCCAATCTGCAACTCTGTGCCTTTTTATTGGTGAGTTCAGTCCATTTACATTTAGGATGATTATTGAAATATGAGATCTTCCCATAGCCATTTTATCTTTTGCTTCTTGGTATGTTGATGTTTCAAATGCTTCCTTGTCCTTGTGTGTCTGGCTTTTTTTTTTTTCCCCTGTTGGTTGGTTTTTGTGGGTTCCCCCTCTGGTTCTTCTGGTTTTATGTTATATTCTTCAGCTCTGAATCTTTGATATGTGGTTATCATTACAAATATGGTGAGGATTGTTATATGTATATATAGTAGTCCATTTTCTTCTGCATGTGCCTTATCTCCATTTGCCTTTGGGGATTTGGATCTTTGAATCCTCCCCTTTTCTGTTATTATTGTCTCAATTTGTCCCTATGTATGCTGAATTTTTATTACTATATTGCAATAGCAAACCATTTCTTATCATTTCAGCTTATAATGTCCTGTTCTTAGTAAAGGTTACAATCCTTTGCTTCTATATACCTGTTAATCGCATTACTTCTAATTATGTAATTTTTGGTCATTTTATTTTGGTGAGATGATTCCTTTCAGTATTTCCTGTAATGTAGGTCTTCTAGTGAAGTATTCCCTCAATTTTTGTATGGAAAGCTTTCTATTTCTCTTTCATATCTAAAGGGGAGTCTTGCTGGATATATTATTCTTGGCTGGTAGTTTCTTTCATTTATTAGTTTGAAAACTTGATTCCATTTCTTTCTGGCTTGTAAAATTTGTGCAATAAGTCCCATGATCATCTAATAGTTTTTTTTTTTTTTAAATATAGATTATCAACTTCTTTTCTCTGGCTGCCCTGAAAATTCTTTTTTCATTTCATTTTTTTTTTTTTTTGATAATTTTACTATAATGTGTCTCACAGAAGGCCTTTTTGTTTGGAGATAATTGGGTGTTCTGTTGACTTCTTGCATTCCAAGCTCCAGCTCATTCCTTAGATTTGGTAAATTCTCATCAATTATTTGTCTGAAAATGTTTTCTAAGCATTGCTCCTTTCCTCCCATTTGATAATGCCCATTATTCTTATGTTTCCTTTTGTAATGGTGTCAGCTAGTTCTCATATTTCTCTTTCATTAGTTCTCATTCTTTGGTTTCTCTCTTCTTCTTTCTGATTCATTTGTAGATTTCTGTCTTTGATATCACTAAATCTTTCTTCCAATTGTTCAACTCTATTTTCCAAGCTTGTTATTTCATTTTTCAACTCTTGCAAGGTGTTTTTTATCTCCATAAGTTCCATTTGGTTCTTTTTGAGGGTTTCAATCTCCTTGCTAAGAACCCATTCTGCTCATCTAGTTGTTTTTTCAATTCCTGAAATTGTTGATAAGAATAGTTGCAGTTCTTATTGAATTTTTAAAGAGATACCATCCTGAATTCTCTGTCATTTAAGTGGCATATTCCTATGTCTTTAAGCTTGTTTTCTGGATTTTTCTCTTTCTTTCCAGAAAAGAAGTTTAAAGACATAGGAATATGTCGCCTAGATTGTTCATGGTTTTAAATGGACTATTTCTCCTCCTGGGCATTAATGGAATGTATTCTGCTTTTTTTTTTTTCAGAAAGATTTATTATATAAAGGTCTCACCTTAATCTATTGCTAAGAAGGAGTTTTTCTTTTGGTTTCCAGCATTTGCCTTCTAAGCCTCTTGGATCCCTTCTTTATATAAAATCTTAGTAATGCCTTTTATTTCTTATAAATATTCAATCATGATTGTTACCTTCAGTCTCACTTCTTGTCAGTGTTAGCGACAGCTTCAGTAGTGTTTGCTCAGATTCCCCTGGTGTTCTGCGGTGTTTGGTCTTGGAGGATATGGTGGGAGGTGCCATCTGGTTTGAAGGATGGGGGCCGCGGCCTAGCTTTACATTTTGCAACCATGGCTTGTAATAATCATTTGTTGACATCTCCACATCTCTGCTTTCTGCCTTGATCCCTGAGCAATGCAGCTGCATGAAGATCACCGCTCTCTCAGGCAGGGCTATTCAGGGAACATGCCGCACCTTCTCGCCTTCCCCTCCTTCTGCATTGAGCTCTGGCTGCGAGAGGAAGCTTTTTTGTTTCTCCTGGTCTATCACCCAACTCCAAGGATTCTGACCAGTGGTGGCTCTTACTCGCAAAACCCTCACTCAGATGTGCTTGTATGCAGGTTGGGTGTATTATGTTGAGTGTTAGATATTCAGCTTATTGTTATTTCAAAGGGAAATATCTGGGGACATCTCTTACTCTGCCATGCTTCTGACATCACTCCAGAATTTTTTGAGATTTAGCCATGCTTCTGTACTAATAGTTCTTTTTTTTTTTTCATATTTGCTAAACAGTATTTTATTGTATGGATATACCACAAATTGTTAATCTAATTACCTGGATAGAATTTAGGTTATTTCTAGGCTTTGATTGTTAGAAATAATCTGATATGAGTAACTAGCCCCTTCAGCTGTGCACCTGCACACCCCCAGGATGACTCACATCACCAGCCTCTATGGCTTACTGCAGTGTGGAAAACTTACAACAACAGAGTTGTCAGTCAACAGCCAAGTCCTCCATAGCTACTTGTGTGTCCAGCTTTAGCTCCCAACCGGGGGCATACACTCTCATGCTCACCCGCAGCTACCCCTTCCAGCTCTGCAACTTCATGCATCCAGCCCAAGTACCATGGAAGAGCTTGAAGCTACAAGAGAGTTCATCGACAGTCAGAGCCCTCACAGATATCAGTGTACCTGCTGTTGGCCCTGCCCTTGCTGCTGACTGCCCTCCACTACAATGTGTGTGCCTGCAACTGCCCTCTACCACTACACAGGCCTCTACAGCTGAGCTTTGCAATTGAGTATGGTTATCCTACTGGCTCTGGGCAGTAATGATGCCTGACCTGGTTCCTAGCTTTTGTATAGGGAGGTGGGCTCATTTCAAGAGAAAAAATAATCATATTGTCTTCTTCATTGCGTCCTTCATGTTCCTCATTAATTTTATTTGAACCTCCATCTGAAGAAGTATAAATGTTAAAGCTATTTTATACTTAGGAAAAAAAATTTGAGACCTCTTATTTTTGTAGAAAATATTGACCTGATATATTTATGAGGACAGATGATCTAATTAGGAAGTTTTAGGTTGGGAAAAAAGAATGTTTGTAAAGAGTTCTCAATCCCTACAACTCATTTTTCAATTGAAATAGATGTTTCTTTAAAAAAAAATAAGAGGAGAGGAAGCAGACTCTTTGTTTCCCCAAAGCCATCAGATTTCATCTTTGGAGAGTTTAAAACTTATGAGAGTAGTTTGTCATTGTTAATTTTTGAATTTTGAGCAGTCACTTTTTGGATGACCAGGTTTTTTAATCTAATGATAAATTCCTTCAGGTTTGGGTTTAGCTTTAAAGTGGCCTTTGTCTCCAATTGTTAGACCTGTAGATTCATTATATGGTTTGCTCTCTTTGTTCTAGCTTCATCAAAAATTTGGGCTGGGTAATCAGCATTGGTCACATGTTGAGCAGTGAGAAGGACCCCTCTTCCTATTTGTTTTAGTTCTTTTAGTTAGAACAGATAGTTCTCAGTCTAATCCACTAAGAAAAACTGAGTTTAAGGCAGATTTGTTATTTCAGCATCAAGAGGCAAGCAGAGGTTTTCCTGAAGAAGGCACAGAGTGGAGTGAAATAGTTATAAATGGATTTTCCTTTAAGTCTTTTATGTTCTTGAATTTTAGACGTGACTACACAGTTTGGAAAGTCTTGAGAACTAGAGTCCTGCAGTCGTTCAGCAATATGATTGGCCTCTTCAAAAGCTAGGGCCAGACTGCAGGGTAAGGCCTCTAGAGAAGCATCAGGATCTTGACAGTCTGCAAGTTGTATCCAGTGCTGTAGCCCTTTGGGCCCTACCAGCATGTTAACTAGCTGATATAAATCAGATAATATAGGCAATAAGAATGTATGGTAATGTTAACCTCTTGTTTAAATGACACTGAAGGTCTTTATGTGAAATTGGGAAGACCTTAGCTATAGCTCTTAATGCCTTTGACAAGGGAACATAAGATATATCAGGTGTTTCTTCAGGACACTTAGGTCTAACCCCGGCCCTTACCTTGACTGTAGCTCTAACTTTAATCTTAACACAAATCAAACCCTAAACCAAACTCTAAACAAATTCTAAATATAACTTTAACACTACCCCTTACCCTAACCTTAATTATAACACTAACACTAATGGAAAACCAAACCCTAACCTGGAAGCCAATTCTAATCGTAAACCTAATCATAATGCTAATCATAAACTCAACCCTAACCCAACTCCTAAAACTAATACTAAACCTAAATGTAACCCAAGTCCTTAATTAAAACTTAATCTAAACTTAACCCATATTTAAATCCAAACCTTAAACTCAAAGGTAACACAAACCCTAACCCTAATCATAAACTCAGTCCTAACCCTAACCATAGCTTTTACCTAATCTTATCCCTAATCTTAAATTAAACCTAAAACTGAATTTCAAAACTAACTCTAGCCTAAAAATAACCCTATCCCAAGTCATAAACTCAACCAAACCAAACCATAAGACTAACTATAATCCTGACCCTAAGCATAACCATATCTCAAAACCTAACCCTGACTTTCATCTGAGCCTTAAACCTAACCCTAATTATAAACTCAAGACTAACTCTAACTCAATCCTTAACCCTTAAACCTAACCCAAAACAACCCTAAAACTAAACATAAATCTCAACCTAACACGAACTCCATCTAAAGCTAAGCCTAACCCTTCTTTAAACCAAAATCCTAAACTCAAAGCTAACTCCAATTATAACCCTACCATAACCCTAAGCATAATTTCAATTCTAGCCCTAACCCTAACACTAACACTAAATATTACCCATATTTAAACCCAAATCCTAACCTCAAAACTTATTGAAGGTATCATAAGATATATCAGGTTTTTCTTCCTGAGGCAAAGTCTTTACCCTGGCCCTTATCCTAACCCTAACTCTAAACTTAATCCTAAAACTAGCTCTAAAGCCAACCCTAAACAAACCATAAACATAACCCTATTTCATAACCCTAATCTAAACACTAACTATGACCCTAGAGATAAACTTAATCCTAACTGGTAATCTAACCCTAACCCTAGTGCTCACCCTGAATCTAATTGTAACACTAACACAAAACCAATCCTAACCCTAACCTCAAACCTAAACTTAACATTAATTAACCTTAGACCTTATCCTAACCTTTACCCTAACCATAAACATAATGTAGACACAAACCATAAATTGAATGCTTCATCAAATCCTAATCCTAACCCAATCTTAAAATCAAACCTAACCATAACTCTGACCCTAATCGTAATGTATATCCTAAACCTAACATTAAAACTACTCTTAACCAAAAATCTAACCCTAACTCTAACCCTATCTGCACCCCAGCTCAAAATGCAACATGAAATCTCACACTATCTCTAAACCTAATGCTAACTGCAACATTAATGTTGACTCAAATCTTAACCCTAAATTTAACCCTAATCTTAAGCTTCCCCCTACCCCTAACCATAACCATAATGTAAACCTAAAACCTAAACACACAACTGAGTCTAACCCGAAACCTAACCCTAACTCAAAACTTAACCCTCATCCTTACCATAACACTAATCCTACTTTAAACTTAAACGCCACAAAATAATTTTAATGTTGAAACGAATTCTCATCATAAACTCAACACTAACACTAACACTAACTCTAATCCTAACTCTAACCCTACACCTAACTTAAAACCTAACCTAAACCCTAAGACTAACACTAAATCTAACTCAAAATCTAACCCTAAACCTGATTCTAATGCTAAACATTATTGGCACATTGCCATAATGCTTTTCCTAGTATTAATCCTAATTTAAACCCAACCCTAACCTCAAATCTAGCTCTAACCCTAACTCTAACCCTAAAGATAAGCTCAACAACCCTAATCCTAACCTTAAGCCTAACTGAAACCCTAACACTAACTCTATCACTTGCCCTATCCTTATACCCTAATTTAAATTCAAACTCTAACATAAAAGCTAACTCAAATCTTAACCATAAACCTAATTTTAATGTTAATGCTAAGCACAAACTTGATCCTAACCCTACATCTAACTATAAACCTAAGTATAGCCTTCACCAGCAACACTAATTCAAAACAAAATCTAACCCTAAATTTAATCCAAAATGTAACTCTAACACTAACCTTTACAAAACTCTAAATATAAACATACCCCTAACTAAATGCTGCCATAAATCTAAATCTAACCCTATCCTAACCCTAACTGAAAACAAATCTAACCTTAATCTTAACACTAGCATTTAACCCTAACCCTAATGTAAACCCAAAACCTAACTTCAAAAATAACTCTAACCCTAATACTAACCCTAATCACAAACCCTAATCATAATCCTAACTCAAAATCTAACACTATCCCTAAATTTAACCTTAAATCTAACCCTAAACACTTACTCTAACCCTAACAGTAACCATAATTTAAACCCAGGTGTTAATCACCAAGCTAATTCTAATCCTAAAATGAACCCTAATCATAAACTCAACATTAACCTTAATCTTAATTCTCACTCTAACACACATGCTAACCCTAACCCTAACTGAAAACCTAACTCTATACTTAAACCATAACCTACGACTTATTCAACTCTAAACCTTAATCCCATACCTTAACCTCAAAGTTAACTCTAACTCTGATCTTAACTCTAACCCTAATCATAAACTCAATTCTAATTCTTAACTCTAACTTACCTCAAAATCTATTCTTAACCTTAACTTTAACCTTAAACTTAACCATAAACTGAGCACTTATCCTAACCATTATTTAAGTTAAAACCCTAAGGGCAAAGGTAAATTCTAACTCTAAAATGAACCCTAGTCATATACTCAACACTAATCTTAAACCTAACACTAACTCTTACCCTAATGCTAACTGTCCCCGAATTGAAAACCTAACCCTAAACGCAACCCAGAACCTAATACTTACCCTTGGACTTATTCTAAACCTAAACCTAACCATAAATCAAACATACTCTGAACGTTAATGTTAACCTTAACTGTTATTCTAATTATAAACTGAACCCTAACATTGACCCTAAACATAACTCCAACCCTGACCTGTCTCTAACCCTAAACCAAACACTAACCATATCTCTACCCTAACCTAATCATAATTTAGACTTAAACCTTTCCTAAAAGCAAACTCTAAGACTAACCTTAACCCTAACCTTAATTCTAAACCTTACCCTAACCCAACCCTAAAATAAAATTAACCCTAGCCCCTACCCTACACTTGAACCTAACCCTAATACTAACTTTAAACCTAACTCAAACACCAACCCTAAACCTAAAACTAACCCCATACCTAATCTGAAACTATGCCTTACCCTAATGTTAATTTTAACACTAATTCTAGTATAAACTCCAAATCTAATCTCACAGCTAACTCTAACCCTAACCCTAATCCTAACCCTAACCCTAACTCTAATCATTAGCACAATACTAACTGTAAAACTAACCCTAAACTAAGTCTTTATTTTAACCCTAACTTTCACCATGACTTATCCCAAAACTTAACCTCAAAACTAGCTCTAGCTCTAACCCCAAACCTTACACTAACTCATACCATAACCCAAACTATAAGCATAGCACACAACCTTACTCGAAATTTAAGCCCAACCTTAAACCTAACCAAACTACCCCTTATGTTAATTTTAATGCTGAACACAACCCAACTTTGAAGCAAGCTCTAACCTCAGAGCTAAATCTAACTCTGACCCGAACGCTAACACGAATCATAAACAAAAACTTCACCTTCACCTTCACCCTCACCTTAAATCTATCCTTAACTCTAACCCTAACACTTGACCTAAACCTAACCTTAACATTTATACTTACACTAAACCTAATCCTAAAACTAACTCTAACCCTAACCCTAATAGCCCTTACCTTAAACTTCAACCTAACCCTAAATTATATCCAATCATTAACCTCAAAGCTCATTATAACCCTACCCTTAACCCCAGGTCTAATTATAAACTGAATCTTAACACTAAGCTTAACCCTAAACGTATTACTCACTCAAAACCTAACCCTAACCTTAATTCAAGATGACCCCCACACCTAGCCTTACCCTATCCTAAAATCTAACTCAAACTCTAACCTCAAAGATAGTTTTAATCCTAACCATAATCTTAAACATAAACTCAACCCTAACCCTGGTACTAACTGTAATCCTAGGCCTAGTTCAGAACCCAAGTGTAACCCTATCTAAACCTAAACCAAACACAAACCCAAACCCTAATTTAAACCCAGACCCTGACCACAAAGCTAACTCTAACCCTAACAAAGATCATAGAGCCGAACCTAACCTTAACCCTAGTTAATACTCTAATACCAACCCCAAAGCTAATTGCAACCCAAATGCAAACCCTAACTCTATATTTGACTGTAACTGTAAACCTAACCAAACCCTAAGCCCTCCTTTCATCTTTACACTAGCAATAACCATAATCAAAAATCCAAACAATGCTAACAAACCCTAATCATAAATTCAACTTTAACCTTAACCCAACATCTATTGCTATCACTAACTTTAACCCAGACCCTGACTCTACTTCTAACGCTAAACCTAACCCAAACCCTATCCCTTACTCTAACCTTAATACTACTTGAAACCCAAAGCCTAACATCAGAGTGAACTGCAAACTTAACACTAATGCAAAACCCTGCTTAAAAGTTACTCTAACACTAATTTATCCCCAATCATAATCTCAACCTTAACCATGACTCTGATTGTAAACCTGACTCTATAACCAAAGCTTAATTCTGACCCTTTTACAGTACCTAACCATAAACACTAGCCAAACTCAAGCCCTGATCCAAACTCTAAACTAAACCTAACTATAAATTCACCCAAAACATAAACACAAAGCTAAGTTTAATTCTAACCCTTATACTAAGTCTAATAATAAACTCAATTCAAAGCCCATCTTTAAGCCTAAATAAAAAACTAACAGTACGCTAAACCTGACACTAACCCTATCCTTAACTTCAGCCTACACATAACCCTAAACCTGATCTTAAACCCACACTCTAACCTGAGGTAAGTTTAAACCTAATCCTAAACCCAAACCAGATCATAAACATAAACCAATTCCTAACCCCAACTTTAAATTTAACCCAAAACCCAACTCAAAAATGATGCCTAAACTTAACCTTAAACCTTAACTCTAAGCTTAATTTTGATTTAAACTCAAACCTTCACCTCGGACTAACCATAACTTTAATTCTGCTCCAACCGTAACTATAACCATGACCCTCATTTCAAACCTAGGTCTAACCCTAAGCCTAATCTAAATTGACTCTTAACTGAATAACAACATGCTACAGTTAATGCTACAACAAAACTCAATCGTCAACATAAACCTAATCTTAATCCTAATGTCAAACCTGACTGTAAGCCTAACCCTTATCCTATTTTTAAAAATTTATTTTAATTAGTTTCAAGCATACAGTACATTGGTTAGACATCTATATAGTTCATAAAATGGTCCCCCCCATTTATTCCCTCCCTCCCCTGACCCTTCACCTAGCCAACATATTAATGCTAACTGTATTCTCTATGCTGTGCCTCCCATCACCATGACCATCTATCAACTACTAATTTGTATTTCTTTAATCCTTCACTCCAATACCCTCTTCCCCTCTATCACCAAATTGTCCACTATATTTGTGAGTCTGTTTTTGATTAGTTTGTTCTTTTTATTCCTTAGATTCCACACATAAGTGAAATCATATAGTGTTTATCTTTCTCTGTCTGACTTAAATACTTTCTAGGCTCATCAGAGCAATATCTTTTTTTCATCCCCTTCCTTTTAGTCTGTGTGTTTCTTTTCATCTGAAGTGAGTCCCTTGTAGGCAGCATATATAGGGGACTTGTTTTCCTATCCATTCATCCACTCTATCTTTTAGTTGGAGCACTTAATTTTTTCCATTTGAGGTATTTATTGATAGGAATGTATTTGTTAACATCCTTTATTCTGGTTTTTGATACATGTTTTTTCTTCTTACAGAAGTCCCTCTAACATTTCCTGTAATACTGGCTTGGTGGTGATAAATTCCTTTAGCTTATTTTTGTCTAGGAAGCTCTTAATCTGTCCTTTAACTTTAAATAATAGTTTTTTCTGGATAAAGGATTCTTGATTGTAGATCTTGTGCCTTCATCACATTGAATATTTTGTGCCAAGCCCTTCTGTCCTGCATAGTTTCTTATGAGAAATCAGCTGTTAGTCTTATGGGTGTTCTTTTTAGGTAACTATCTGTTTTTCTCATCCTGCTTTTTAATATTCTTTTTCGTATTTAATCTTTGGCATTTTAATTATGATGTGTCTTGGTGTGGGCCTCTTTAGATCCCTGGTTTTGGAGATTCTCTGAGCTTCCTGGGGTTTTATGTTCATTTCCTTCATCAGGTTAAGGAAGTTTTCCATCATTATTTCTTCAAACAGCTGTTCAACATCTTGTTTTCCTTCAGGTATTCTGATCGGACAGATATTTGGACCTTTAATAGTGTCCCATATGCTACTTAAATTATTTTTATAGTCTTGATATCTTTTTTTCTAGCCATTGTGATTGAGTGTCCTTGGCTTTCCCATCCTCTAGATAGGTCATTTGATCCTCTTCTTTATTCACTCTGTTCATTCCATTTAATATACTTCTCGTCTCAGATAATGCATTCTTCATTTCTGACTGGTTTCCTTTTATAATGTCCATTTCCAGTTTTATGGTTTTTATCTTTTTGTTGAAGTTCACACTGAATTTATATGCACTTCTCAAGAGTTCTTTGAGCATCTTTATAACCAGTGTTTTGAAGTTTGTGTCTGTTATGTTACTTCATTCCATTATTTCTGGATCTCTGTTCTGCTTATTTGTCTTTTCATTTTGGCTGCCTTTCTGTGTCTGTTTCTATGTACTAAGCAAAGCTCCTAAGTCTCCCAGTCTTATTAGTATGAATTTGTGAAGTAGGTGTCCAGTGGCATAGTCCTGAGAGGGATTCAGCTGCAGGGCAAATTTAGCCCCAAATTGTACCCCTCCAGGGCCACCTGCTAAGATTCAGCAAGCAATCCACAGATGCTGTGCTTATAGTTGTCTCAAAAGGCCACACCAGAAACCGAGGCCAGTTGCCTCCAGAGTGAATCTAGGCACTGTTCAGGAAGGAGCACCTGACTCACTGAGGATATACCTGGATGTGGCTTAGGTGGGGTTGAAAGTTGGGGGAGGCAGAGTTTCAGGGAATCCTCTGGGCAGAGTGACATTGTTATCCAGTTTGATGGCGTCTCAGCTATGGTGGCACTGTATTTGTGCACTGGGAGTGGGGAGGGCTCAACAGAGAAATATGTATACTGCCAGCACTTCTGTACAGAGTGAATCTCGTCTAGGCCTTCATTCCAACAATGTCTCAATTTACGTCCCTAGTGCCCCCTGCACACAGATGAATCGTCATTGGTTATATGTTATATGTTATATATAAATATTATATGTTTCAGGTATACAATATAGTAATTAGACATTTATACACCGTATAAAGTGATCACCTCAATAAATTTATTACTCATCTGACACCACACATAGTTATTACTCTATTATTGACTATGTTCTCTATGCTATACTTTATATCCCTATGATTACTCTGTAACCACTAATTTTTACTTAATCCCTTCCCAATTTTCAAACATCTATAAAATAAGTGATGGTTTCTATGATGTGGAAACCATCAAAATGTTGTCTGTATTTATGAGTTTGTTTCTCTCTTGTTTGTCCTTTTATTTTGTTTTATAGATTTTATAGATTGAAGATATAAGTGAAAACACACATTTTTCTTTCTCTTCCGACGTACTTCACTCAACACTATACTCTCTAGGCCCATCTATGTTGTTTCACATGGCAAAATTTCATTTTTTAATGGCTGAATACTACTCCATTGTATATATGTACCACTTATTTTTTAACTATTCATCCACAGATGAAAACCCAGCTGCGTTCATGTCTCGACTTTTATAAATAATGCTGCAATGAACATATGAGTGCATATGACTCTTCGAAGTAATATTTTGGATTTTTTCAGATAAGTACCCAGAAGTGCATTACTGGGTCTGTCTTTGCCACTATTATAGCCTTCGATTTTTAAATTAAAATTATTGGGTGATTAAGAAATCAAATAAGTTTCAAGTGTACAATTAAATAATAAGTCATATGTATGTTGCATTGTGTTCGCCACCCAAACATTTGACTCCCTTTACTCCTATTTTCCTCCCCCCAGTCCCTTTCCCTCCCTTTCCCTCTGGTAACCACTAATCCACTGTCCACATTCATGAGACTTTGTTTGTCATGTTTGTCTGTTGCTTTCAGTTTTATATTGCATGTATGAGTGAAACCATATGGTTCTCAACTTTTCCTGCCTGACTCATTTCACTTAGCATGAATATCTTGAGACATCCATGTTTTCACAAATGGCATTATTTCATCTTTTCTTATGGCTGAGTAATAATCCACAGCTCCTTTATCCAAACATCTATTAAAAGACACTTCAGTTGTTCCCATGTTTTAACTACCACAAATAATGCTGCTATGAACAACAGGATGCATATATCTTTATGGATAAATGTTTTCAAATTTTTGAGGTAAATACAGAAAAGATATTGCTGGGTCATATGATAATTCTATTCTTAGTGTTTTGAGGATCCTCCATACTGTTTTCCATAGTGGCTATACCAATTTGCACTCCCACCAGCAGTGTATGAGGGTTCCTTTTTCTCCGCATCCTCTCTAACACTTGTTATTACTTGTCCTGGTGATGATAGCTATTCTAACAAGTGTGAGGTGGTATCTCATTGTGGTTTTGATTTGTATTTTCCTAATAGCTAGGGAAGTTGATCATCTTTTCATTTGTCTCTTGGTCATTTGTATGTCTTCTTGGAAGAAGTGTCTGTTCAGGTCCCCTGCCCATTTTTTAATTAAATTGGTATTTTTATTGTTGAGTTGTATGAGTTCTTTGTATATTTTGGATATTAGGCCTTTATCAAAAGTGTTGTTTGCAAACATCTTTTCCCATTCATTTGGTTGACTTTTTGTCTTGTTGATTGTTTCTTTTGCAGTGTGGAAACTTTTTAATTTGATAGTCAGATTCATTTATTTTTGCTTTTGCTTCCCTTGTCTCGAGTTCAAATTCATAAAATTCTCTCTAAATCCAAGGTCTATGAGTTTAATACCTATGTTTTCTTCTATGCAATTTATTGTTTTGGGCCTCATATTTAAGTCTTTGATACTTTTTGAGTTAATTTTGATGTATGGCAACAGATAGTAGTCTAGTTTTATTCTTTTGTGTGTGGCTTTCCAATTTTATCAGCACTATTTATTGAAGAGGGTTTCTTTTATCCATTGTATGTTTTTGGCTCTTTTGTTGAAATTATTTTCCCATATATACATAGGTTTATTTCTAGACTCTCAATTCTGCTCCATTGGTTTGTGTGTCTATTTTTGTCTTGCCAATACCATGTTATTTTGATTATTGTCACTTTGTAGTACAATTTGAGGTCAGGCAGAGTAATACCTCTGGCCTAGTTCTTTTATTTCAGGATTGCTTTGGCTATTCAAGATCTTTTGTTCCTCCATACAAATCTGATGATTTCTAGTTCTATTTGTTTTTTTAAAAATGTCATTGGGATTTTGTTTTGTTTCTTTGTCCTTTTCTTTCCATCTGTTATTTATATTGGTGTTTTATGTTTTTTCCTCTGTTCCCTCTTTTTTTTTATGTTATATGTCTCAGTTCTGGATTTTTTTGGAGGGTGTGTGGTTACCATTAAATTATATATAGGAAATTTGTGCCTCTTATCTCCATTCCCCTTTGCAGATTCAGATCCTTATCCCCTTCTATTTTCTGTTTTGTTATCTCAAATTATTCCTATTTTGCTGTACTTCTATGTTGCAGTAGCTGTTGTCTTTTTCTCTTTTTAATATGTTGGTTTTTGATCTTTAACTATTATATAATATTTAAGCTTATTATAGTACCCAGTTCTTAATAAAGTTTGCACTTTCTGTTTCTGTCTACCTATAGTCATCTTATAGTTATGTATTTTTTTGGTCTTTTTGTTTCAGGTAGAATGACCCTTTTGAGTAAGTTTTGTGGTGAAAAGTTCCCTCAGCTTTTGCAGGTCTGAAAAGGTCTTTTTTTCTCCTTCATATCTAAATGAGAACTTTCAACAACAAAAAAAGAAAAAGAAAGAAAGAAAGAAAAGAAAAGAAAAAGGAAAAAAAGAAAAGAAAAAAATTTAAAAAATAAAGGAGCACTTTTCTGGATATATAATTTTTGGTTGGTAATTTCTTTCTTTGATTAGTTTGAATATTTAGTTCTACTTTCTCTTAGCTTATAAAGTTTATGTTGAAAAGTCCAATGATAATCCAATGGGCTTTCCTTTATAAGTTACTGTTTTCTCTTGCTGCCTTGAGGATTTTTTCTTTGTTATTAAGACTGAGAGAATTAGGTTTGGTTCTTGGATTTGAAGATCCAGTTCTTTGTATAGGTTTGGGAAATTCTCATCAATTGTTTGAATATGCTCTATATTCCTTTCTCCCTTTCTTCTCCTCTTATTCTTATATTGCTTTTTCTGATGTCAAATATTTCTTGTAGGGTTCTTTTATTTTTCTTCTTTACTCTCAAGTTTCTTCTTACATCTGTGTCCTTTCCAGATTTTTGTCTTCGATATCACTAATTCTTTCCTTCATTTGTTCAGTTTTATTTCTTAACCTTACTATTGCATTCTTTATTTCTTTTAATGAGTTCTTCATCTCCAGAAGTTTTATTTGATTCTTTTTGAAAATTTTAGTCTCCTTGGTAGAGTATCTCTGTTTTTTGTTGATATTGTTTCTAAGTTCTTTGAACTATTGATTATAATTTTCTTGCATCTCATTCAGTTTTTTTTTTTCAGAACTTTAAGCTTATTTTCAGAGATTTTCATTTTCTTTCTCATCTGCCTTATCACCTTGGTCATTCATGGTGTGTGATGGACTATTTCTCCACCTCGGCATTAATGGGAATGTACTCAACTTTTTTTTTTTTTAAAGAAAATTTACTATATAGTGATCTGCTTCACCAGGTTGATAAGAAAAGGTTTTTCTTTTGGTTTCCAGTAAGTGGCACCATAGCCTCCTGGATCTCTGCTTTGAAGTTAAAAATGCCCTTCATTTTCTGATGAAGATAAGTCCCCTCTATAATGAGGTTACCTCAGTCCCAGGGCTTTACCCCCATGGGAGAATGTGAAAGACATCCTCAGAAAAGAGTTGAGTTTCCATTACTGCCCCAACAATCAGTTGCAATGCTCCGCTGCTTCTTCTGAATGAACCTGAGTGGGTAGAGTGGGGTGAATTAGGAGAGACCAGTAGTATGTGTGGCTGTTTTACTTCTGGTAATGTTGTCCCTCATCAGGTTTCAGATGTTTTGCTTCTATATCATCACCCTTGTCATTGGTAATAGCTGTAAAGTATGTTTCAATTCTGATTGTGCAAACTCCCCTGCAGCTCAGTGCTAGGTCTGGGAGGAATCAGGGTAGAGGAGGGCATGCTCTGGAAGGGTAGGGGTAGGCATCCAGGCTGTTATTCAGCTTTCTGCCTGGCAATGGTGATTGCTAAGAAACAGCTGTTCCCTCTTTGCACTCATCTCTGCCCTGCTCTCTTTCCTGATCACTGGGCTCCACTACATGGCCTATGCTGTTCACTTAGAACTGTTCTGGGTTCAAAGAGCCAAGAAACTTCCGTGTAACTCCCCCTCATCCCTTATCCTTCAGGGAGCTCTAAGCTGTGTTCCACAGCAATTTTATTCTTTTCTCCTAATCCACCTCTCTGACACGCACAATTGGCCTACCTTCAGATGTGCTGATGTGCATATCTCTCAGACATATTTGCGTGCAGACTGGGTGTTATTTGTTGAAATGTAGATGTTCAGCTTATTGTAATTTCAAGAAGATCATAGGAGACCCTTCATGCTACAATACTTCTGACATCACTCACCTTTGTTTTAAAGTCTATTTTGTCTGGTATAAGTATTGCTACACCATCTTTTTGTTTGTTTTTATTTTCATAAAATATTTTTTCCAGCCCTTTACTTTCTTTTGAAGTGAAGTGACTCTCTTGTAGACATCATATCTAAGGGTCTTGTTCTTTTATCCATTCAGCCACCTTATGCCATTTTATTAAAGCCCTTAATCAATTTACACTTAAAGTAATTATAGATAGACATGTAGTTATTGCCATTTTATTACTCATATTTTTAATCTTTTTTTCTCTTTTTTCTTCTTCCTCTTAAAGAAGTCCTTCTAACGTTTCTTATAACACTGATTTGGTATTGATGAACTCCTTTAGCTTTTTCTTGTCTGGGACGCTCTTTATCTTACCTTTGATTCTAAATGATAGCTTTGCTGAGAAAAGTCATCATGGTTGCAGCACCTTGTTTTTCATCACTTTAAAAGTTTTATGCCAGTCCCTTCTGCCCACAAAGTCTCTGTTGAGAAATCAGCTGACAGCCTTATGGAAGCTTCCTTGTAGGTAATTGCTTTTCTCTTCATGCTTTTAAGAGTCTTTATTTGTTTTTAACCTTCAGCATTTCAATTACGATGTGCCTTGGTGTGGGTCTCTATGGTTTCACTTTTTTTTAAATTATTTATTTATTTATTTATTTATTTATTTATTTATTTATTTATTATGGTGACATTGCTTAACAAAATTCAGTAAATTTCAGGTGTACGATTCAACAGTAAGGTGTATGTGTATATATATTGCATTTTATGTTCACTGCCCATAGTTAGATTTCTTTCTGTCACCACATCTTTGAGCCCTTTAACTCCATCTAACTCCCTCCTACCCTCAACCTCTGGTAACCACTAGTCTATTGTCCATGTCCATGAGTCTCTGTTTGTTTTTTCTGTTTGTTGTTTTTAGGTTTATATCCCACACATAAGTGATACCATGTGATTTTCAACTTTTTCTGTCTGGCTTATTTTGCCTAGCATGATTATCTCAATATCCATCCATGTTGTCACAAATGGCAATATTTCATCTCTTCTTATGGCTGAGTAATATTCCATTGTATATATGTACCAAAACTTCTTTATCCAATCGCCTGTCATAGGACACTTCAGTTGCTTTCACGACCTGGACGCCATGAATATTACTGCTACAAACATCGGTGTGCAAATATATTTTAGGATATTGGTTTTCAAGTCTTTGGGGTAAATAGCTAGTAGAGGGATTGCTGAATCATACGGTAGATCAATTCTTAGCTTTCTGAGGAAACTCCATACTGTTTTCCATAATAGTTATACCAATTTGCAGTCCCACTAGCAGTGTATAAGTGTTTCTTACATTCCACATCTCTCCAACACTTATTATTACTTGTTCTGTTTACAATAGCTATTCTAACAGGTGTGAGATGGCATCTCATTGTGGTTTTGATTTACATTTCTCTAATAGCTAGCATTGTTGAGCATCTTTTCATATATATGTTAGTCATTTGTATGTCCTTTAGGAAGAAGTGTCTGTTCAGGTCCTCTGCCCATTTTTTAACTGGATCATTTGTTCTTTGTTATTGAGTTGTATGAGTTCTTTGTATATTTTTGGATATTAGGCCATTATCAGAGGCACTGCTTGCAAATATCTTCTCCCATTTGGATGGTTGTATCTTTACCTTGTTGACAGTTGTTATTTATTTATTTATTTATTTATTTATTTATTTATTTATGCTGTGCAGAAGCTTTTTAGTTTGATGCCATTCATTTATTTTTGCTTTTACTTCCTTTGTCTTTGAGGTCAAAATTCATAAAATCCTCTTTAAGTCCAAGGCCCTTGAGTTTAGTTCCTATGCAATTTAGTTTAGTTCTTCTATGCAATTTATAATTTCAGGTCTTATATTTAGGTCTTTAATCCTTTTTGAGTTAATTTTGACAACAGTCTAATTTCGTTCTTTTGCAGCTGGCTTTCTAGTTTTCCCAGCATATCTTATTGAAAATACTTTTCGTTCTCCACTGTATGATTTTGGCACTTTGGTCAAAAATTATTTGGCAATATAAAGATAGGTTTACTTTTGGACTGTTGATTCTGTTGCACTCGTCTGTGTGTCTGTTTTTCTGCCAATAGTATGTCATTTTGATTATTGTCATTTTGTAGTATAATTCGAAGTCGGTTCTTTTTTCTTAGGATATCTTTGGTGATTCAGGGTCTTTTGTGTTTATGCACAAATCTGATTTTTTTGTTCTATTTATTTTTAAATACCAATGGGATTTTAATGGATATTACATTAAATCTGTATAATGCTTTAGGTAATAAGGTCATTTTAACTATGTTGGTTCTTCCAACCCAAGAACATAGAATATCTTTCCATTTCTTTGTATCTTTTTGATTTCTTTTAATATAGTCTTATAATCTTCATTATATAGGTCCTGCACATATTTCATTAGATTTATTCCTAGGTATTTTATTCTTTTCATTGCAATCATGAAAGGAATTATTTTTTCCACTTCCTTTTCTAATAATTATTTTTCGAGTATAAAAATGCCATGGATTTTTGAACATTGTTTTTGTATCCAGAAACTTTACTGTATTTGTTTATTGTTTCTAGTAGTGTTCTTGTGGAGTCTTTAGGGTTTTCTATATAGAGAATCATGTCATCTGTAAATAGTGACAGTTTGACTTCTTAATTTTCTTTTTGGATGCCTTTTATATCTTTCTCTTGCCTGATAGCTAGGATCTCCAATATTATATTGAATAACAATGGCGATAGCTCCTAATCTTAGAAAAAGGTTTTTAGTTGTTCACCATTAAGTGTAATGTTGGCTGAGGGTTTGTTGTATACAGACTTTATTATATTGAGGTATTTTCCTTCTATATCAATCTTTTTTTCAAGGCAAAAGCTGTGTTTACTCTGCCACTCAGTACAGCTTCTCTCTCATGCTCCACCAGAGCTGATCAAGAAATCAGCTACCTGCCAGGGTCCAAACTCACTCGCTATCCCACCATCATACCCCTTTTTCGGCTCTGTCTTTCTATTGACTCTCTCTCAGTGTTCTTTTTACCTCACTGACTATAGTTCACCTACACCCAGTCTCTGTACTTGCTGGCACGCTTTCATTCTGGCTCTCCTCTCTGTTAACATCCATTCCTTAGAGAATCTTCCCATGGTGGCAGATGCCACCTCTTGCCAGTGCCTACCACGAGCTCCCCACTGAGTCCCCTCACATAAACAACAGCTATACACATCTCCAGAGTAACTTCCAGGAGCATAAAGTGAAATGCCCAATCTCCCCACAAACCCATCCTCACCCAGCTGCCCTCACTCCGTAAATAAAAGCCCCAGTGAGCCTGCAGCTAGAGCTGAGAGCTTGGCTGTCACCATTGGCTCTTTCCTCCACCTCATTCCAAGTCCCACAAGAAGTTCCATGGTTCCTTCTTGCTGAATGTGTCTGTGATCCCTCCACCTCCATGGCCAGTACCCTAGCCCAAGCTGATCATCCTCCAAACAATGACCAAGTGATCTCAGAATGGCACGAATCAGCCCATGTGGGCATTCCCCACTGGTCCCTCATGCATTCCTGAGGCCGTCCACTCTCCTTCTCCCAAGGGCTCCTGCCCCCACCTTCCCGCTGACCTCACGCCAGCTCCCATCCTGAGCCTTTCCTCTTGGAAGTCTGGCGTCACCAGCCTTCGACCTTCCTACTGGGTGCGCTTTCATGCCCAGCTGGCCAGAAGAGTGGGGGTTGGGATCTAGGGGACTGGAGACCGGGGTCCAGAGTCTGGGCACCTCCGGTCTCACGTTACACACCCTCTCTTCACTCTCTATTACAACCTGCCTGCTTATTTGATGTCACCTGGAGGAGAGTTCTCAGGGGGACACCTCATCAGACCCCACCCTCCTTGAGTTGACACTATGGCCAGACTGGCGGCAATGAAAGGTGAAAACCTCAAAGGGCCAACTGAGGAGAGCAGGCCCCCACACCTCACCTCGCTGGGAACCTTCTATATCAATTTTGATTTCATCTTGTTTGGGACTCTCAATGCTTTCTGGGCTTGTATGTCTATTTCCTTCACCAGGTTAGGGAAATTTTCAATCATCATTTCTTCATATAGGGTTTCAGTTCCTTTATCTCTCTTCTTTTGATACCCCTATGTTGTGAATGTTCATACACTGGATGTTGTCTCAGAGGTCCCTTAAGCTATCCTCAGTTTTTTTAATTATTTTTTCTTGTTGCTGTTCTGGTTGGATATTTTCAATTACCTTACCTTCTGAATCACTGATACAGTCTGGTGCTTCATTTAGTCTACTTTTGATTAGCTCTAATATATTCTTCATTTCAGTGATTATATTTATTTATAACTGGTTCTTTTTTCCTTTTTTTTCCTACCCCCAGTTTTATATTTTCTATCTCTTTGTCAAAATTCTCACTGAGTTCCTTTATTCTTTCCCTAAGTTGATTGAACAATCTTATAACCAGCGTTTTGAACTCTGAATCTGGTATTGTCTCCATTTTGCTCAGCTCTTTTTCTGGAGCTTTGTTCTGGTTTTTTTTTTTTGTTTTTTGTTGTTTTTTTTTTTTTTTGATTTGGGATTTGGGACATGTTTCTTTGTCTCTGCATTTTGCCTGCCTCCTCATGTTTGTATCTATGTTTTAGGAATAGATGCTATGTCTTACCATCATAATAGAGTGTCCTTATGTAATAGGTGTCCTGTGGAGCGCAGGGGCACAGTCTTCCCTGGTCACCTGATTTGGGTACTCCAGGTATGTCACTTGTATGGTTTGTGTGTGTTCTCTTGTAGCTGAGCTTTGGTTGCCATTTGCACATTAATGGGGAATGACCCTCAGGCTGTTTGGTTGTAAGAACTGTCCAGTGAGAGGCTGACTCTACATAGCAATAATTGCTTTAGGGGTGTTCTCATGTCTGCCAGAGTCTGTCCTTTTGTTGTGTCATCCTCAGATGCACCCTGTGTTGTATTATAGCTCACTTGAAAGCAAGCCACTGGGCATGCCTGTCCTGGGGCCTCCTGGGAGGGGCCCTACAACAGGCCAAGTTTAACTGCAGCCTTGCTCTGCCCAGGGACACTTGGAAAAAGTCACTAAGCAATTTGCATATGGCCTTCACCTATGCTGGACTTGGGATTTCTCAAGAGGAACTGTGAATTGAGGCCAGCTGCCACTATTGCCAGGCTTGAGGTTGCTCCACAAGAGGTATGGGACATGCTAAAACCAGATGATGCTTGTTTGGGTTTGTGAACCTTCAAGAGATTATAGAAGAGTCTGCAGCATGAGCCAAGAAAGGTAATTTGTATGGAAAAGCCCCACTGAGAGCAGCTTGGGTGGGCCTGCAAGTTAGGTGGGGTAGGGTCTCAGAGAATCGTTACGGTGAGGCAAACAGTGTTAGCTAGATTGGCGGAGATTCAGATATAGCTTTTGCCCAGGTGTGCATATGTGGAGGAGGCCAAGCTTAACAAAGAAACAATGGCTTCTGGCGGCACTTCTGTCTAGGAGAAAGCTGCCCATCCAGCCCTTGCCCTGAAGCCAGATAGTCTCCCCCGTATGTTTCTGGTGACTTTCAAGCTGCTGCCTCAGCATGGGAGCTCAGAGTGAGTGAGTCTATCAGTTAGTAAATTTGCTCACAGACACATTAAGAGAAATGTCTGTGACTCCAGTCAACCCCTGTGTCACTCAGCCACAATCTGGGCTGGTTTTCACAGGTAAAAGTTTTGAAGAGACTTCTCTTTCTGGCACTTAAACCCTGGGCTGTGTGGAGCTTGGACCCCTTGCTCCTCTGGAGGGACCTCCGCAACTGTTACTCCTCCTGCTTTGCAACTGCCACATGCGGTGTAGGACCAGCCTGTTCTTCATCTCCTCTCCTCCTATCAGTCTCAAGGAGGTCTCTTCTGTAGTTTCCAGTTGTAGGACTTCTGTTCAGCTAGCTTTCAGGTGACTCCCAATGATGACTGTCCTGTAGTTTATTTGTAATTTTGACATGATTTTGAGTGAAGGCCAGCACAGCATTTACCTACTCTGCCACCTGACCAGAAGCCTAAACTTTGGCATTTTAATTATGATATCTTGGTGTGGGCCTCTTTGGGTTCATCTTGTTTTGAACTCTCTGCACTTCCTGGGCTTGTGCATCTTTTTTCTTTCTTTCTTTTTTCTTTTCTTTTTTTTTTTTGCCAGGTTAGGAAAGTTTTTCGTGATGATTTCTTCATATATATTTTCAATTCCTTGCTCTCTACTTTCTCTTTCTAGAACCCTATGATGCAAATGTTGGTATACTTGATGTGCTACAAGAGGTCCCTTAAACTATTCTTATTTTGGAGGATTCTTTTTTCTTGTTGCTGCTCTGTTTGGGTGTGTTCTGCAACCTTATCTTCCAAATGCTGATTCAGTCTTGTGCTTCATCTAAACTACTGTTGATATCTTCTAATGTATTCTTCATTTCAGTTGTATTTAATTTGTCTGGTTCTTTTTATCTTCATTTTTATGTTTTCTATCTCTTTGTTAAAGTTCTCACTGAGATCATTGAGCATCTTTATAACCAGTGTTTTGAACTCAAAATCTGGTGTATTGCTTACTTCCATTTGTTCAAGTTTCTTTTTTTTTTTTTCGAGCTTTGTTCTGTTCTTTCATTTGGGACATGTTTCTTTGTCTTCCTATTTTAGCTACTGTCCTGAGTTTGTTTTTATGTATTAGATAGACCTGCTATATCTTCTGGTCTTGGTAAAGTGGCCTTATGTAGTAGATGTTCTGTAGGGCCCAATGGGGCCATCTCTCTAGTCACCTGAACTGGGCGCTACAGATGTATTTATTGTGTGTGTTGCATATGCATTCATGTTTTAGTTGAGTGTTGGTTGCTGTTTGATGAAAGAGTTGGTTGGTTGTGAGGACTGGCCATGACTACAGTAGAGAAGATGTTGTACACAGGTTGGCCCTAATGAGCAAGACTCTCTTTAGCAGGGCTCCGGTGCTTGTTGAGTCTGCCCTTTGGGTGTGTGATTTGTGGAGGTGGTTTTTTTGTGCCTTGGTTTGGTTTGAATCTGGCAACCAGGTATGTTGGTTCTTAGTCCTTTGAGAGGTGCTCCATTGTAGGCCAACGTCAGCTGCTGCCTGTGCCCTGCCTGAGGCCCTTGATATAAGATATGATGCAATCTAGTGATGGTTGCCACTTGTACTGGACTTGGAGGTGCCTGGGAGAGGGTAAGCTATTAACCGAGGCTGGCTACCATTAGTGCCCAGCTTAAGACTGTTTAGCAAAAGGTACAGGGAATGCTGAGGTAGATTGATTTGTTGGGGGTTTGTGAACCTTTGAGAGATTTTTAAAAAATCTGTCATATGAGCCAAGACAGGCTGTTTGCATGGAAAAGCCACTGGAAGTGTCTTGGGTTGGCCATCAAGATGGGTGAGTCAGGGTCTCAGGGAATACCAGTGCTGGGAAAATGGTATTAGGTAGATGGAGACTCAAATATGGAGTCTACCCTGTCTGTACACTGAGTGGGGGGAGGCCTCAACAAAGGAACAATGGCTCCAGCAGCACTTCTATCTGGGAGGAAGCTTTCCTTCCAGCTTTTGCCTTGAAGCCAAACAATTCGATTGCTTCCTTTATGTCCCTGGTGCCTTTAGAGATGTTGCTCCAGTGCTGGAACTCAGGGCAAGTGAGTCCATCAGCAAGTAAATCCAAGCATGGTCCTTTTAAAAGGGATGACTAGGTCTCCGGCAGCCATTTTGTTCAACTCAGCCACAATCTCTGCCATTTTTTCACAGCCAGAAGTTGTGGGGACTTCTCTTCCCATTACTGGCACCCTGGGATGAGAAGCCTGGTGTAGGGCTGGGACTTGTCATCTTTTGCAGGGTGCTCTGTGTGAGAGATCTCTCTTGATTTTAAATATCACATGCAGGTAATAAAATGTTTGAAGTTGTTATCAGCATAGTCTACTAAAAGTGTTTCTTCTAATATCAGAAAAAGAAATGCATTCTGTAATTAATGTAGTGAAGTACTAACAAAACTACTAATAAAGATGTTTTTAACAAGATACTTGACATCTTGTTTCAGCATGATCTTTTTGTGCATGGAATTAATATTTTAATGCATGTAGTGAAGTGTTTTAGAAAACTTGACATAAAAAATTTTCGATAGCTCAAAGCTTTATTATCATATTTTTTTGTGTGTGTGAATGAAATGAATACACATTTTGTAATACATGTAGTGAGGTCTATAACAAGTCCTGTAATATAAAGCTGTTGTTCACACCATACTTCAAAGCAGTTTACTGCATAGTATTCTTTCAATGAATAAAACACACATTTTGTAAGGCAGGTGCTGAAGTATTTTGCAAGGTTTGTAATTCAGATGTTTTAAACAAAATGCCCTAAAGTGTTTTGCAGCACAGTGTTTTCCAGGAAATGGAATTCATATACAATCTATATAGCATATGATGAAATGTTTACAGTGTTTGTAATAATGATATTTAAAAACATATTTAAAAGCAGTTTTTAGCACAGTGAACTTCCGATGAATAAAATGCAGGTAGTGACTCTATAATACATACTGTAATGCATATTGTGACTGTAACAAGTCCTTTATAAAAGATGCTTTTGACAAGATACTAGTTCAGCTTTTAGCACAGTGCTCTTTCAGTGAATTGAATGTGTGAACATGTAAAAAAGTGTATGTTTATACTTGTAATTTATATATTTTAATAAGTTACTTAAAAATTGTATTTAGCATAGTGTTATTTTAGCTTAAAAAAACTTCTAACATGAGGTAAAGTGTTCCATAAAAACTAGTAATACAACATTTTTAACAAGCTGCTTAAAAACCGTGTTCAGCACAGAGTTCTTTCCATGAATAAAACTCATAGATATTGTGAAATGCTTGTAGTATAATGTCAGAGAAAGTTTGTCATCTATAGGTTTCTTATAAGCTACTTGAATACTGTGTTCAGTACAGTGTACTTTCCATGAATAAAATACATACACGTTTTGTACTGCATAAAGTAGTTTTTTAAAATCATATTTGTAATCAACACATTTCTAACAAAATACTGTTGATCTGCACTCAGCATACTGTTTTTAGTAAATAAAACTCATACACATTCTGCAATATGTACTATAATATTTTGATTAGACTTGTAACCAAAATTTTTAACAAGTTGCTTGCAAACTGCCTCAGCAGCATCCTTTCAGTAAATGGAACTCATATACATTCTGTAAAGCATGTAGTAAAGTGAATAGCAATTCTTATAATCTATACATTTTCAACAAAGTACTGTAAAACTGTATTCAACAGTGTTTTTTAGTGAACAGAACTATTAGGCATTCTGCAATTTATGTAGTAAACTATTTGACAAACCTGTAATTGATACATTTCTAACAAGTTTCTGGCCAATTGTGTTCAGCAGTTTTCTTTCAGTGAATACAACTCATATGCATTCTGTTCTGCATGAAATAAAGTGTTTGACAACACTTGTAACCAACAGATTTCTTACCACCTACTTGCATACTTTTCTCAGCAGTGTTCTTTCTTGAATGGCACTTGTACACATATAGTGAAGTGTTCAACAAGATATAATCAATATGTTTGAAACAATGTTTTTGCATCTGTGCACAATGTTCTTTCAGTGAGTGGAACTCATACATGTAGTAAAGTGTTTGACAGCACTTTTAATCTAAAGGCTTCTTCCAAGCTTCTCGCAAACTATGTTCTACAGTGTTTTTTAAGTTAATGGACCTCACACACATTCTTTATTGTATTTAGTATAGTATTAGAAAAAGTTTGTATCTATAGATTTCTTAGAAGCTACTTGAACAGTGTTTACTACAGTGTTCTTTCAGTGAATGGAACTCATACACATTATATAATATATGTAATAAAGTGTTTCACCAAGCTTTGAATCCATACATATATTTCTTAGGAACTGTTTTCAACATAATCTATCCATGAGTGGAATTCATAACATATTCTGTAAGACATGCAGTAAACTCTGAGCAAACCTATAATAAAAATGTTCATTAAAAAGCTACTAGCACACTGAGTTGGGCAGTGTTGTTTTAGTGAATATGACTCAAGCTCATACTATTGCACACAGAAAAAAATGTTGAACACCAGTTGTAATGAAGCTGTTTCTTTCAAAATGCTTTGAACCATCATTCATAAAAGGGTTGAGGCTTGTATTTCGATTATAGTTAGGCAGAAATTCAGGGTTTGGTTATAGTTAAGATTAGGGTTAAGTTAGGATTAAGGTTAGGGTTAGGGCTGGGTTTATAGTTAGGTTTAATTTAGGGTTAAGATTAGGGTTTCAGATAAGTGTTAAAAATAGGTTTAGTTTTAAGATTACAATTAGGTTTTAGGTATCAGGTTGGGTTACACTTAGAGTTAGGTTTATAATTACATATGGGTAAGTTTAAATTTCAGATTAAGGTTAAGTTTGGGGTTTGGTTAAAGTTGAATTTAGAGTTTAGTTATTTTTATTTGTTTTTATTAAATTTATTGAGATGACATTGGTTAATATAATTATATTGGTTTCAAGTGTACAATTCTATAATACATCATTGGTATATTGTGTGTGTGTTCACAACAGGATTAGGGTTAGGGTAAGGTTTATGGTTAAATTTAGTGTTAAGATTAGGTTAAGTTTAGTGTTGTTTTGAGTGTTAGGGTTATGTTTATGATTAGAATTATTGTAAGGTTTAGAGTTGGGTCAGTTTAGTGTGTGGGTTAAACTTAGTGTTAGGTTTAAATTTAGGGTTATTTTTAAGTTTTGGGTAGGATTAATTTGAGTGTTATTTTTAGAAATATGTTTAAGTTTATTTTAGGATGAGAGTTAGGTCTAGCATTAAAATTTAGGGCTAGAGTTTGGGGTTATGGTTAGTGTTAAAGTTAGGATTAGAGTTAGGTGTAGAAGTAGGGTTTAGGTTATGGCTATGGTTATATTTAAGGTTATTTGAGGATTAGGATTAGGTTAGGGTTATGGTTAGTGATAATGTTAGGGTTAAGTTTAGGTTTTATGTTTATGTTTAAGTTAAGTGTGAGAATGATTAGGTTTAGGTTTAGGATTCTAGGTAAGGTTAGGTTTAAGGTAAGGGTTAGAACTTGATTTAAATTCACATTAGTATTTATAGTTCTGGTTAGGTTTTGGTTTAGGGTTAGGGTTGGGTTAGGGTTAGGGCTGGCATTCAGGGCTAGGGTTTAAGATCAAGTTTAGTGTTAACATTAGAGTTAGGTAGACATTTTGTTTTAGATTTAGAGTTCAGTTCACAGTTACAGTTAGGTGTGACATTAGATTAGGGTAGTGTTAGAGTTAGGTTTTATGCTTGGGTTAGGATTAGGTTTAGGGTTAGTTTTAGGGGGACATTTTGGTTTAGGTTTAGGATTAGTGTTAGTTGTATGTTTAGGGTAAGGTTTAAAGTAAGGGTTAATGTTATGTTTGGGTAAAGGTGTTTTGTTAGGGTTAGGTTTAGCATTAAATTTAGGGTTAGGATTATTTTTAGGGTTTGGTGTAGGTTAGGGTAATGTTTAAGTTCATTTTGTGGGTTAAGGTTAGGTTTACAATTATGGTTAGTGTTAGGGTTCGTGTTGGGGATGAGTTTAGTGTTCAGGCTAGGTTAAGGTAAGTTTAGAATTAGGTTTAGGCTTAAAATTTCATTTAGGATTAGGTTTAGGGTTAGAATTAGGGTTTTAATTAGCATTAAAGTTAGATTTAGGGTTACAATTAATTAGATTTAGCATTAAGATTAAGGTTATGTTTGGGTTAGGGTTAGTGTTAGATTTATGTTGAGATAGGTTTAGATTTATATTTAATGTTACTGTAAATTAGGGTCAAACTTATGGTTATATTTCTGTTCTCATTTTAAAATTCTGCCCAGTGTAATTCCAGGCAGTTATGTCCAGGTGTCTTCTTGAGCAAACCATAGCAGGTCATAACCCTAGCAAGGCAAAGCCATTTAGCTTTTTTAAAAAAGTCTCAGACTTCAGAGTTAATATGCTCATTTGAATAAGTTAGTACTTTTAAATAGGCATCTGCATTGGCTGAATAGTCAAGGCCTGGGACTCCGTCCTCTCTTGACATTTGACTCTTGTTCATGGTCCCAGTTAGCCAGACCTGAAGCAGCCTATGCATGAATAGTATATTCTTCATCAGTAGCAGGTGCCCTATAGGCAAAGGAAGCGCTAGCAGTCCTAAACCACTTGCAAGGTCTCCAAAGGGAGTTATCTCCCACCAAGGGATAGTCAAACCCCATCTGGAAGTGCTGCCAGGGTGGGTCTAAAGATTCTCCTGCTGTCAATATTCCCATGTGTCTTTTATTGAGACAACCACCCCAGGTCAGCAGAAAGGCCTTATAAGGCAACAATGTTTAGCTTTTCTTTTAGCTCAGTTGTGAAAGGGCATATGTGCATTTGAATAGGATAGGGCTTTTAATTAAACATCTGTATTGTACTCCAAACTAGGAGTTTTTAATTATTAACCTCTCCAGACACTTGCCTCTTGTCCTTAGTCCTTAGTTTGTCTGACCTAGTGAGGCCTATGCTCTGGGTAAGGTAGCTAAAAGCTGTCCTCAACCCTCTCGACAACCTCCAGAGTTAGAGGGAGCCTTCTTCCACTCAGCAATAGTCAGTATTTATTTGAAAGTTCTGCCTAGTAATATCTCAGGTTTCTTCAGCAGTCATGATGTCCAGGTGATTTTTATGGCAGGCCAACCAAAATATTTACCCTAGCAAGGCACTTTTTTTAAGCTTAGACTTCATAAGGACTATGTGCACTTGAATAGGTTAAGGCTCTTAATTAGGAATCTGTATTGTACTTGAAAAGCCCAGCCTGGGACTCCTGGCCTCTTTTCACACTTGCCTCTTTTTACTGGTCTTGGTTATCCTGACCTGGGAAGGCAGACACATGCACAGTAAATATTTCAACTGCAAAATTCTGGCAACTGGTGCTCTCTAGGCAGGAGAACTATTGGCAGTCCGACAACCTCAAAAATCTCCAGATGTAGGGGAAGCTGTCCCCCTGACTAAGGGATTGTTAGTCCCAATTTGGCAGTGCTGCCTGGTGGGATCCTGACTTTTCCAGTAGCCAAGACATCTAGATTCTCTTATTGGGAGAACTGCAGCCAACCAGGAGAAAGGCCCCCACCTTGCAAGGTAATAATGTTTAGCTTTTATTAGCTCCAACTTCACGTGGAATATGCATATATGAATAGGTTAAGGCTTTTGATTAGGCATCAGCATTATATTCAAAGAGCCATGTCCTAAAACACTTGCTCTCTCCTGATACCTGCCTCTTCTTGGTCCAAGTTAGCCTGATCCACAAAGACCTGTCCATGCATAGTACACACTCCACAAGTGAACCTCTGCAATCCGGTGCCATCTAGGCAGAAGAAATAGGGCCATTTTCCCAACCACCTAGGTGGCCTCCAGAGGTGGAAGGAGCCTTCTGCCACCAAAGTATAGCCAATCCCGTTTTGGATGTGCTGCCCAGTTTGTTCATTCCCAAGCTTCTCCAGTAGTCAAGACATCCAGGAGTATCTTATTAAGGGAGTCCTGTCCAGCCAGCCAAAATGTCCTGCCTGGGTAAGGTAAGGTTGTCCAGCTTTTTCCAGCTCAATCATCAGTGGGAATATGCACATTTGGATAGGTAAGTGCTTTAAATTAGGCATCTACATTGTACTAAAAAAGCCAAGACCTGAAAATCCTGGCCTCTCCTTATATTTGCCCTTTATTTCCTAATCACAGTTAGCCTGAACTGGGGTAGCCCACACATGCTCAGTAGGTACTTTGTTTACAAACCTCTGGCAGCAGATTTTCCCCAGGCAGAAGAGCTAGGGGTGTTTCTCCAAAACCTGCACAGTGTCCAATGGTGGAGAAAGCCTTCCCCACCTGGTGCTAGTCTCCATTTGGACATGCTGCCCAATGAGGTCCCAAGCTCTTTCAGCAGTTAAGACCTTTAGGTGTCTCTTATTGAGAGCAACCGTGACTGATCAGCCCCACCATGGCAAGGCAAAAATATTTAGATTTCTTTTCTTAGCCTTCAGCAAGAAAATGTGCATTTGAATAGATAAGAGTTTTTAACTAGGAATCTGCATCATGAGGGAAAAGCCAGCTTCCTAATCCCCAGCCTGTTCTGACACCTGCCTATCATTTCTGGTCCTGGGTACCTTGGCCCATGGTGGCCGTAGCATACTGAGTAGGCATTTCATCAGCAAACATCAGGCAGCCAGTGCTTTTCAGGCAAAGGACCTAGGAGGGTGCCCCAATCACACACACAGCTTCCAGAGGTGGAGGGAGCATGCACAGTCTGTCTCAGGTCAGTCTACCTGAAACCAGGAAGAGAAAGTTTTCCAGAAAGGCTGGGGGTCTCAAGAGCTGGCTTTTTTAGTACATAGCAGATGCTTGATTTAAAGGCTTAATGTATTTGACTATAAGTATTTCTGAAAACTAAGCTAATACAAGCTAAACTACATGGCTTGCAAAGGTGGAGCCTTTCTTCTGTCCAACCATGTATCTCTCAATAAGAGATATGTGCTGTAGAAAACCAGTAACCCACATAGTAGCACTTTCAAATAGGGCCTGACTATCCCTGAGTTGGAGAAGGCTTTCTCTACCACTGGAGACTGTGGAGGTAGTTGGGGACCACTCCTAGATTTCCCCTCGAGAGGGTACCAGCTGCCAGGGGTCCACTTACAAAATGAGCACTGTGCATGCTCAGCTCACCAGAGATCAGGCTAATCAGGATCAGAAAGAAAAGTTAAGTGTTGAGAGGCCCAGGGTTTTAGGCCTTGGCATTTAGAGTACAATGTAGATGCCTAATTAAAAGCCCTAACTTATCCAAATGTGCATCTTCCTAAATGTGCACATTCCTCCTGAAGGCTGAGTTAAAAAAAAAAAAAAAGCTAAACATCACTACCTAGCAAGGACAAAGCTTGTGGGCTGACAGGCCAGGATTCCCCTCAGTAAGAGACACCTGAGTATTAATGGCTGAAGAAGTTAGGACTTCATTGGGCCGCACATTCAAAGGGCAACTGACTATACCGGGGCTGGTAAAGACTCCTTCCACCTGTGTGTGTGTGTTGTGTGAGCTGCTGGGAAATGCCTATAGGTTCCCCTGACCAGTAGCTGTTACCGTTGGGATGATATGAAATCCGTCATTGCTTCAGCAGCGTGGTGGGGGTCCTTACTTCTTCCTTGCCAACACAGTAAAGAATTATGAGTCAGTGAGATTTAGAAAAAGTAAGATTTATTGAAAGTACATTTTAGAAGGAGACGGGCTGTACTAAGGAAGGCTGCAGCCCTGTGGAATTTGGGAAGTGAAAAGATGAAAGACAGAGTATGCTCCAAGGGAGGAGTAGGTTTTCAGAGAAAAGAGTTGTAGCAGCACAGAGTGGGAAGGTCTGTTTCTATTTGGTCCATGATGGGAGGTTATAAATGAGGTACTAAATGATCTTCTTCATGTGATGTCACGATGACAGTTGGCTGCCATATAACCCTTTGTCTACTGCACATAGGTTTACCTGGAATTCAGTTTGTTATAATTAGATTCATAAATTTCTGGGTATATGTATGATATTATGATGGTATAATGAGGCTGAGGTTATGGGCAAGTTAGGATAATACTTTCTGTGCATGAGTTTATAGCTGGTTTAAACCAGCAGCTTTTATGGCCTTTTATTCTTTTGTTCCTCAGGATGCAGGGGTGATTTATAATTATAAAAGGGATATTCCTGGGAGGTCTTTAAGGAAGGTTTCTATGGTTATAGAGCTGGAACTTTTCTCCTGTCACTCATGCCTGCCTAACTATCTAACATACCTACTGTGTAAGTGGGGATTAGGCTACACAGGACCAGAAATAAGAGGTAGATGAGAAAAGGGTGAAGATAAGGAATATGTAAAATGGAATAACTGTAAACAAGCTGCTAAATTATCAACATAATGAAGGTTGAGGTATAAAGAAAAACTCTATTTTTGTTCTAACTTTCCTGCAAACTTCAACTTTTTGTACTTTTTGGTCCTGCATCAATGCCTGGATATACATCTGGATATACCTGACCTTCGTATAAGCCTCTGATTATCCCTGAAAGATACACACACACACACACACACACACACACACACACACACACACCTGTTATCTGTTATCTAGACCACTAGATGTGATCAGATCTCCTGATACCCATCTTCTGAACCACCTGGCATTTGTAATCTAGACTGCCTGACATCTGAATTATAACCACTCTGGACCAACCCTAGGGCTAAGAATACAGGAATGATAATTCTCAAGAGTATACTTTTTATTATAAGAATTCTTAACATTTTTTCCTTCCTTCCTTCCTTCCTTCCTTCCTTCCTTCCTTCCTTCCTTCCTTCCT